>CM035406.1:45847326-46049826 GCA_020310875.1 Ceratopteris richardii | reverse complement strand
TATAGTAAGAGAGAGAGAAGAAGAAGAAAGAAGAAAGAAAGTGATATTAACGTCTTCGAAAGGCCAAACTTGGCCTATGAGACAAAACCATGTACAACGGTAGTAACCTTTGTAAACGGAATAGTACTCGCTACACAAAACTGTGTAGGCTGAAAAAGGCTGGAAACAACCACAGGATAGTGTACCGGGTGATGGAGAGGTAGTGGGGATAATGTAATAATGTAGTCGTGCATGGGGAGATGTGGCTCTGACTCTGCAGATAATGACCACCTAATACATGGGGGCCCATGATGGGAGTGAATATATATATATATCCTAACTACAGATAATGGGTGGGGGTGGATTGGGGGGGTGTGGGAGGGAGGGGGGGGGGGGAGAGAGAGAGAGAGAGAGAGAGAGAGAGAGAGAGAGAGAGAGAGAGAGAGAGAGAGAGAGAGAGAGAGAGAGAGAGAGAGAGAGAGAGAGAGAGAGAGAGAGAGAGAGAGAGAGAGAGAGAGAGAAGAAAGAAAGATATATTAACGTCCACGGGAGGCCAAAATCGACCTATGGGACCGATCAGGTACATCAAAACATTACATTCCACTTGGGGGGGAAGCCCTCAAGGGGTTATAATAAAAGGGAAAAATCAAAATAAAAATAAAAGGGGGGGGATGTGGCTTCCAAAGCACTCTTATGACTCATAAGAGTTTCAAAATTACATCAATATATATTACAAATGAGGGAGATAGCTGTTTCTTCCTATGTGGTATGGGTATGGAAATCTCTGATAATAGCTTGACCTCCTCTGTATACTGCCCACTTTCCAATCTTCCTGGCTTCTCTGACTTTAGTTAACTCTGTTGGTCGATTTTTAAGTTGGAGTGGGGTGAGTTCATCTGCTATCCATACTTTAGTACCTTGTAGTGACTTTGCTTGCTTCATGACAGCTATCTTATCTGACATGTCAAAATAGCTTACCCTTGCCTGAGTTCCTTTGGGTGTGATGAAGACCGGAGACCCTAGATTGATGAAGGGGACCACCTTGGTTAGTTGTGCTTCTAGTACTTCTGTTTCAAGGATGCAGTCATCTTTTAACTCGGGTGCGATGTCCTCCCTGTCCCATCCTAGGGGGAGGCCTCCAATCCTGATAACTTTCTTGTTGCTGTCCACCAATTCCTGCTCCTTCACCACAGACATTACTTCTTTTGAAAAATGTGTAGAGCTGGATAGTTTTACCTCGGATAGAGAGAGAGAGAGAGAGAGAGAGAGAGAGAGAGAGAGAGAGAGAGAGAGAGAGAGAGAGAGAGAGAGAGAGAGAGAGAGAGAGAGAGAGAGAGAGAGAGAGAGAGAGAGAAAGAGAGACTTTTTAACGTCTATTAGAGGCCAAAATCGGCCTATGAGACAAAACATATACATCAGTATGATCCAATCCACTGTGATCCAAAACGAAAATAAAGTGTGAGTACTGCAAACGGGTATAAAAGGTGGGATAGTAGTTGGTATCAAGGGTGTGGGGTGCTATGGGTATGCACTCTATATGCTCAGTGGGTGAGATACAAATATGATATGCATAGGGAGGGGAGGCTCGATGGTATCACAACCCCCTAAATGTCTGGAGTGGGTGTAGGATATAATGCATCGGTGGGTAAGGCATCATGGCGATCCTCAAAATGCTCTGGGCGTCCAAATCGATAGGGGTGCGCTGCTGACGTCTCTATATCTCCATGTCATGGCGTGCGTGAATCGCCTGAATCTCTCTCTAATGTGGACGAGCTCTCCGGACAAGGGGTCTCGGTCGTCGACGCTGTCGTCTAAGCTCCTCTGCTCTGTGTAATGTGACACCCTGCATGGAGCTGGGCCCTCGAGTGTATGTGGGTCTGAAAAAATCTGTAATATAAGTCTGAGGGGGGGGGTCAGGTGTATCTCCATCTGCTGCTGGAGGAGTGATGCGCGACGGTGCTGGAGCTCTACTAGGAAACGACCGAGAGAGAGAGAGAGAGAGAGAGAGAGAGAGAGAGAGAGAGAGAGAGAGAGAGAGAGAGAGAGAGAGAGAGAGAGAGAGAGAGAGAGAGAGAGAGAGAGAGAGAGAGAGAGAGAGAGAGAGAGAGAGAGAGAGAGAGAGAGAGAGAGAGAGAGAGAGAGAGAGAGAGAGAGAGAGAGAGAGAGAGAGAGAGAGAGAGAGAGAGAGAGAGAGGAATAACCTTATGTGTCTTTTTGCAGTTATTAGGAGAAGAAACAAGCAGGTACATTTTCTAGGAGTCCCCTTTCTAATAAATGCAGCCTCTTTGTTGATAGGTGGCATCCATTTAATTTTAAGTATTGTATTTTGTTTCAAATAAGCAGCTCTGCAGTGAGCAAAAGCGCATTAAAGAATAAGAAACGACGAGAGAAGCAAAAAGAGAAGAAAGATGCAGAGGATGCCACTGTAGCTCTGACTGAGGATATATCCACGCTGGTTAGTATCTTTCTGTTTTTCAAGGACATGTTTGCAAGCTGACATGAAATGAATAAATAGATGTCCCCTGTCTTGTGCTTTATAAATGTACGTATGCACATATTTGTATGTATCTTATGTGTCTCTATGTTTCCGCACATGAGAAGGCCAATAAATAGACTTGAAACAAGTCCATAGTAGTTCCTTCATAAATAATCATAATGGAAACAAAATATATTAAAAATATTTCAAAACATTTTTTGTAATAGGGAGATTGTGAGGTAGAGTTGATGGTGTCAAAATGTTATGTAATGATTCCAAAATGTCCATTTGGAGGATGATCATTGATGATACTGACTGAAAACATTATTATACTGAAGTTAGAAAGGTAAAGAAGAAGGAAAGGGAATTATACAATAGACTGTGGGAGATTGCCATCCTCTACGTCTAAATGAGAAGCTCATTGTTGTATGTATGATGTGCATATGCCTATGCTTACACCCAGAATCTCATTTAAGTTCAAATAAGTGATGACATGGAATGCTAGCGTTTATACACTTTCTCATCTGATCATACATACATGGGTATGGTCGTAAAAGAAAATGTAGTTTATTGTGAAATCTTTCCAACCAGATCACATCAACAAAAAAGGGTTTTTGCATCTCTGTGTATATGGAATCCCACTGGAAACCTTGAACTCAAGGTAGGCTCCGGTCTGGGTTCTCATGTGTCTATGTTAGTATAATGATGTCTCTACCTCTCCGCACCTCTTTTCCAATCTCTTTGGGTGTGTCCATAGATCTCCATTGCATTTCCAAACTGCAAGGCATATCTCCTCGAATGTCTCACTAGCCAGGAATCCCTACGGGCTAGCCTTGCCATCAATGATGACACTGCCATCTTTGTAGGAAGCCTTCTTTCCTTCTTTGCGAGCTTGGTGTGCCCTTAGCATGCATGCATGGCGATGTGCTACTAGGTGTGAGATCATCATCAAGGTAGATTTGGTTCCTTCTTTGCGAGCTTGGTGTGCCCTTAGCATGCATGCATGGCGATGTGCTACTTGCATGGGTGTGAGATCATCATCAAGGTAGATTTGGGGGGGGGGGGGGGGAGGAATCAAGTGCTCTACCTCTTGCAAAGGAAAGTGGACCTTACTTCGGAGGGGAAGTGTAAAATGAGAGCTCTCTTCTTCGTGGGGTCTCGTCCCTCTCTCCCGGACTTGATGAACGAGGGGGACTTCTATTTGTAGCCGAGCATCTTGCATAGTGTCTTCACATCGGACTCGGGGTAGAGCCCTCTTTTTCTACAATGCCCATGATGCGTACATTGAGATGCCAGGCTTGTCTCATCTTTTCTTCCTTAAGGGTGCTGTGTACGATGAGGGCTTCTTCCTTTTGTGCCTTCTTTTTGGCTTCTTTTTTTATGTTCTTCACTATGTCAATCCACCCTATGTACATCAGTATGATCCAATCCACTGTGATCCCAAAAGGAAAATAAAGTGTGAGTACAAAACAAAGTATAAAAGGAGTTGATAATAGCTGGCGTCGAGGGTGTGGGGTGCTATGGGTATGCACTGTATATGCTTAATAGGTGAGATACAAATATCATATGCATAGGGAGGGGACGCTCGGTGGTGTCATAACCCTCTAAATGCCTGGAGAGGGTGTAGGATATAATGCATCGGTGGGTAAGGCATTGTGGCGATCGTCAAAATTCTCTCCACGTCGAGATCGGAAGGGGTGCATTGCTCACGCATCCGTATCTCCATGTCATGGCGTGCCTGAATCGCTTGGATCTCTCTCAGGTGGGGACGGGCTCTCCGGAGTGGGGGTCTCGGTCATCGGCGTTGTCGTCTAAGCTCCTCGGCTCTTTGTAATGTGATACCCCGCGTCGAGCTTGGTCCTTGGGCGGCTATGGGTCTGAAAAATTTTGTAATATGAGCCTGGGAGTATGGGGGTTGGGTGTATTTCCATCTGCTGGAGAAGTGAGGCAGGGCGGCGCTCGAGCTCTACTAGGAAACGACCTAGAGGGCTTTGGTCCTCCGTCTCCAATAAAGCCCTGATCTCTTTGGCCCCCCCTAAGAGCTGTGGGTAGCGGTCTCTGATATCCTCATATGCCTAGCATCTACATGTGTAGTGCTCCTCATCCTCCACCTCCTCTTGGCATATCCTGCATAATCTCTCGTCCCTGGGGGTATGTGTCACTCGCCCAACCCCAACCTCAATCTCAAGCTGGTGTGATGATACTCTGAGCTGCCCAATGGCCACTCTCTTTGCTGGTGCCATGTATGTATCCATGTATCGTGGTCTCTGAATGAAACCATCCGTTGTCACTGTCAAGAAGTGCTCTCTGTAGTGTTGCTTCTTTGTGGGAAGAGGCTCCCGTGGTGCTATCCATGTCTCCCTGACGTATATCTATAGTAGGTCCTGACGAATGATCCTGCTCCTCTCCGAACGAGAGAGGGTAATGAAGGGGGGACGAGAGGTCATACTGAAAAGGGGGGAGATCGGTAATGCTCATGCCATGGTCTGCCAACCATCGGTAGGTCTATGCATACCATATTCTCTCATGCCCTGTTTGTGCCAAATGTCTAGAGCTCTCAAATGCAAGCTTGGTGAGTCGACTGGTGGGGAGCTCTCTGACTCTTAGAATAAAGGTCACCAGCTAAAAGAGGGCCTCCACTAGCGTCGGTGGCGTGCCAAGCTCAGCTTGTATAATGTCGTTTGGGGGGGGGGGGGAGAGAGAGAGAGAGAGAGAGAGAGAGAGAGAGAGAGAGAGAGAGAGAGAGAGAGAGAGAGAGAGAGAGAGAGAGAGAGAGAGAGAGAGAGAGAGAGAGAGAGAGAGAGAGAGAGAGAGAGAGAGAGAGAGAGAGAGAGAGAGAGAGAGAGAGAGAGAGAGAGAGAGAGAGAGAGAGAGAGAGAGAGACGAGAGAGAGAGAGAGAGAGAGAGAGAGAGAGAGAGAGAGAAAGAAAGAAAGACTTTTTAACATCTATTAGAGGCCAAAATCGGCCTATGAGACAAAACATATACATCAGTATGATCAAATCCACTGTGATCCCAAAAGGAAAATAAAGTGTGAGTACCAAAAAACGGGTATAAAAGGAGTGGACAATAACTGGCATCAAGGGTGTCGGGTGCTATGGGTATGCGCTCTATATGCTCAATGGGTGTGATACAAATATGATATGCATAGGGAGGGGATACAAATATGATATGCATAGGGAGGGGAGGCTCGATGGTATCACAACCCTCTAAATGCCTGGAGTGGGTGCAGGATATAATGCATCGGTGGGTAAGGCATCATGGCGATCCTCAAAATGCTCTGAACGTCTAGATCGACAGGGGTGCGCTGCTGACGTCTCCGTATCTCCATGTCATGGCGTGCATGAATCGCCTGAATCTCTCTCTGGTGTGGACGGGCTCTCCGGAGTGGGGGTCTCGGTCATCGACGCTGTCGTCTAAGCTCCTCTGCTCTGTGTAATGTGACACCCCGCATCAAGCTGGGTCCTTGAGTGGCTGTGGGTCAAAAAAAGAGAGAGAGAGAGAGAGAGAGAGAGAGAGAGAGAGAGAGAGAGAGAGAGAGAGAGAGAGAGAGAGAGAGAGAGAGAGAGAGAGAGAGAGAGAGAGAGAGAGAGAGAGAGAGAGAGAGAGAGAGAGAGAGAGAGAGAGAGAGAGAGAGAGAGAGAGAGAGAGAGAGAGAGAGAGAGAGTCATATTAACGTCTTTTGGAGGCCAAACTTGGCCTATGAGACAAAAACCATGTACAAGTGTAGTAACCCTGTGTGGAATATAAAATGAAATAAAAAGTATATCGCTACACAAAGCTATATAGGGTTGGAAGAGGCTGGGGAGACGTGGCACTGACTCTGCAGATAGTGGCCACCTAATACATGGGGGATCCAAAATGTGAGTAAAACGCCCTAGCTACTGGTGATGGGTGGAGGTGGGTGTAGTATGTGGTACATCGGTGGTGGTCTGAGTGCCTCCTGAAGGAAGACAACCCAGGGGGTGGTGGTACGCCTATGCTCCATCATGTGGTCGTAGGCAATCCTGATGCGTGAGATATCCTCCTTATATAGTGGTGGTCGACGATATCCGCCCATGCGTGGTCGGCGCCGTGCTCTCTGTGCTGCTGCCTGGTGGAGCGTGAGCCCTATAGATGGACCTCTCTGATGTAGCTCAACTCGCTGAAAGAACTGCGTAGTGGTCTACTGGGTACTCACCCGTGGATGATGTATGGGCTGTAGTGACCGCTCTCGCCTCTCGTATGCTGCTGTGAGAAAGCGTCCCAAGCGTCTCTGGTCTCCCATAGTCATGCACAGCTAGAATGACTCCTCGATCTGGAACTGTGCTCGTAGTTCTAAGTATGCTGGACATCTGATAACAAAATGCTCCTAACTCTCTACCTCTGTCTCGCATACTGGGCACCACCTCTCCTCACGGGGGACTCCCTTGGACCGACCCCTCTCAATCTCGAGCTGATGTGATGAAACCCGGAGCTGCCCAATGACGACTCGTAGGTGGTGGGGAAGGTAGGTCTGCATGTATCTCGGGATCTCGATGAAGCCCGTGCCCGATATATGTAGAAAATGCTCACGGTAGTGGAGCATTTTCGGTGGCAATGTACCCCTAGGGCTCACCCATGTCCTCTGTATGTATGTATGCCATATCTCCTAACGAATGATCCTATTCCTCTCTTGATGAGAGAGCGAGTAGGTGGGTGCATGAGAGTCGTACTGTAGTGGTGGTAGCCTGTCTATGTCAAAGCCATGGTGGGCAAGCCAGTCTCGTGTCTGTGCATACCATGAGGAGGTGTCGCCTGCTAATGCCATATCATGTGATGCCTCGAAAGCACGATAAGCAATGCGCTCAGTATCCATGCTCCGAAGTCTGTGTAATAGGCATACTGTCTGGAATAGTGCCTCAACTAGCATCGGTGGTGCAGCGAGCTCTGCTCTAATGATATCATGTGGTACTGAAGGCTTGCTGCGGATAAGTCTGGCAATCATGAGGATCTGTGGCCTCTCTAATGCTGTCCATACTGATGTAGCTAATCCTGGTCCCCATATGGCTGCCCCATACATGAGCGCTGGCGTAACCAAAGTGTCAAAGAGCCACCCCTTTGTGCGGGGCTCCTGAAAATATGCATGGTGGCACTGTCTCTCCATCAAAGCTAGTGCTGCGTACCCACGTGTGATGCGGTCACGGGCTGCCTGAGCCATAGAGAAGACCCCTGATGCTGCTGTAAATGTCACCCCCAAGTAAACATATGATCCGAGTCCCGACCACCTCGATCGGTCCACCTGTTGCTGTGAACAAACTATGTCTGCGTACCTGTGCTGATGTATGAAAGATCAAGACCTTGGTTTTACCAAGGTTCACAGATAACCCTCTGTGTTTGCAAAAGTCATCTAGGCTGTGTAGATGATGCTGTAGACCTTCTGCAGACTCTGAAACCAATACAATATCATCAGCGTATAAAAGAATATGGACAGTGGACTCGTGTACCTCAATGCCATCTCTCCCCTGCTGCTCTATGAAGTCCACTATCTCATCAATGTAGAGACCAAAGAGGGTGGGTGAGAGAGGGCATCCTTGCTTCACCCCGATAGTGCTAGCAAGTGGATCAGATAAGCCCCCTGGACATCTGACTCTACCAGATACTCTCTCGTATAAGGCGTAGATCCCCCATATCATCTCCTCCGGAGCTCCGATGTCAAGTAGTCGTCTGAAGAGTCGATCCCTGGGAACAGTGTCAAATGCTTTGCGGAAGTCCACAAAGCAACAATATAATCTCCTCTTCCTCACCCTGGCTGGTCGATCAGGCATCTCAGAGTGAAGATGTGGTCAATGGTAGAGTAATCTGGTCTGAAACCTACCGTCCTGGAGCCCTGATGCCCTTCCTCTCAGCGAGAGTACTCAACTCTGTCTCTAGTACCGCCCCATATAACTTGGCCAATATAGGGCCAATCATGATCGTCCGGTATGTAGCTGGATCCATAGTATCACCTGACTTATGAATGGGCACTATGGTGTGCTCAATCCATGAGTCTGGGAACCCTTCAACCAATGCACGGTTGAAGAGATGGGCAATGAGCGGTGTGAGAGTCGTGCCTCCATAGATGAGGTGCTCTGCCTGTAAACCGAAATGATCATGGGCCCTGCCATGCTGCAGCCGGGCAATAGCGCGTCCCACCATAGTGGGTGTGAAGAAGTCAGAGGTAGTACGACGTGGGCTCTGCGGTCTGGGAATGGGAGGCTGGTCTGGGATCTCGTATAGGCTCCGTGCATAGCTATGCCAAGTGCTCGGGTCTCGGATAGGTGTCTGCTGTCTCCTCTCTCTCAAATGTCGCCATGCCACTACCCTGTCTCGACTCATGAGCAAATGGTAAATATCCCAATACTATCTCTCCTCCCAATCTCGCCGTTTGCGGCGAGTAAGGCTTTGCATGCGACGCTGTGCCTGTGTGTGTGTAATATCTCCTCTATGCTCTAAAATCCGTAGGTGCTTCCACAACTCACGACAGTCTGCATCATACCAACGGTTCTGGGGCATGGATCCTGTGCGTGGAGGGTGCATATGTGTGCGGTGTGGGAAGCTGCGGAGAGCTGAGTCCTGTAGGATGGAGGTGATATGTGATGTAAGTGTGTCCAAAGGTGAGAATGGATCGAGGGAGAGTAGGCGGGTGTGTAAATGATGTGCATAAATGTGTGAGAGCTCGTGTGTGAAGTGTATCATGGTATGTATCTCAGTGGGTGAGGGAGGGTCTAATGGAATCAGAGATGAGAGTGTGAATGTAATAAATGTGTGGTCAGCACCGAGTGGGCGTCGTCCAATACTAAGTGAAGGGATGAGTGAAGCTCGAGAGGTAGTACCCAAAATGTAGTCGATTGTGCTCTCACCTCCCCCGTGAGGGAAGCAAGTAAATCCGCCTAACCTGGCCACCGATTCATCCCGTTATATATAACGAGATGATGTCGACTGCCTAGCTCGAGTAGATGTCTGCCATAGCCGGTGGTGTCCTGACCCGTATCTGCCGATACTCTGCTGGTGCTAATCTCAACCGGGTCTCTGGCCCTCATGAGATGCGGGTGATCCATGTCATATGCCTCGCACTGATGCGACTGAGTGCGGCCATTGAAGTCCCCCATAAGGAAGACTTCACCAAGTGTGTTGTAATGTAGTATCTCATCTGAAAGCGCTGTGTATGGTGAGTCTCTATCTCGGATCGGTCCCCCTAGATCCTGTCCTGCGTATCGAGATCCGCCTGGTGGGAAGTAGCATATAGCAATGTAAATCGAGCTCCCTTGCGCTATCTCTATGCGAACCCACATGTATCGTGCCTCCTCATCTCTACCTATAATATGGATCCGGCTCTGTATCTCCTGTCGAAATACGATGGCCACTCCTCCCGATCCTCGCGCTGTACTCTGTCTCGTTGTAGTCCTGAATGCAGATTCCCAATGAAAACCTGCAATGCGTGGTAGACCTCTCTCTGGGCTCTCGTGTGTCTCTGTGATGCACACAAAGTCATGTGATGCGAGGATCTCCTCGACTCTGTCTGGTCGCGTCCAGAGTGCCTCGTTGCAGTTCCACACTGCTCCTCTGAGTGGTGTCTCCTGGTGTAGTGATGTCTCATAGGCCGCATGCCCCTATTTGATAGGGCGTCCATCTATGAAGACCTTACCATCACGGTAAAAGGCCTTCCTCCCCTCTCGACGTGCCTGGAGTATTTGTGGCATGCAAGCGCGTCGGTGTGCCACCTGCATACGCATGAGGTCCTCGTCCATGTAGAGGGTGCCGCCGGGTAGTCCACGTAGTACGGATCGACGTCTAAAAAAGGCGGTCCGTGCCTCCTCCGAACTCATCTTGAGGATGAGTGCTCGCAAACGTGATGTATCCCTCCCAACCCTCCATGCGTCTGTGTAAGGCATGCTCTCGTATCCAAGTCGATGGCAAATGTCAGTGGCGTCTTCCTCCGGTGATACCCCTTCGGGTAGGTCTGTAATCCGAATGTGAAGTCTTCGAGTGTGTCGAAGCCTCTCCTCCTCAAGTGTATCCTGGACTCGTGTGAGCTCTTCTTTTCTGCACGTCTTCCCTAACTTCCTTCTTAACCCTTTTGTGTACTACTTCCACCCATGATTCTCGAGTAGATTCTACCTCCGTTTTGATTTCCTTCTTTATTTCTTCCTTGAGTATCTCCACGTTGGAGATCTCCCCCTCTTCTTTCATGTGCTCATAAGCTGTCCTCCAATGGTCTCTTTCTTTTGTGAGAGTCTTCACTTGTTCTTCCAGTCCTTTGACTTTATTCATTACTTGTTCTTCGAGTCCTTTGAACTTTTCCATCATCTTTCGTATCTCCATATTGAGGTTGCGGTCTGCTTCCTTTTTGGCCTCTTTGAGAGCTTTAGCGATAAGGTCGTCCACTTCCTTCCGGTCCATGGGAGCCATTTCAAGGTTTAGGTTTAGGTTTGGGCTTCAGAATATCCCTCCAAGAGCCTTATCTCCCCACTCTCCAAGAAAGGTCACCGAAAAGGGCTGACGCTGGCGATTAGGGCAGAGATTTAGGGTTCCTTGATAAGGGTCCGCAGCAGAGAATTAGGGTTCGCCAGAGATTTAGGGTTCGGGCAGAGAGCTGGAGCAGAGATTTAGGGTTCGCAGCAGATTTGACAGCCATTAGGGTTCTTGGATAAGGCGACCATAGTTGCTACTGTTCTACTGCCGATTAGGGCTGACGCAGACTTCTGGATCTGACGGTGACGCTGCTCTACTGTCGCTGCTGGATCTGACGCTGCTCTACTGTCGATTAGGGTTTGCGCCCGAGAGCAGCTGCTGTACCTGAGGCTGACGCGAGAAGCTCAGACATTGCAGCTGACGGGGGGGGAGAGAGAGAGAGAGAGAGAGAGAGAGAGAGAGAGAGAGAGAGAGAGAGAGAGAGAGAGAGAGAGAGAGAGAGAGAGAGAGAGAGAGAGAGAGAGAGAGAGGGAGGGAGGGAGGGAGGGAGGGAGGGAGGGAGGGAGGGAGGGAGGGAGGGAGGGAGGGAGGGAGGGAGGGAGGGAGGGAGGGAGGGAGGGAGGGAGGGAGGGAGGGGGGGGGGGGGGGGAGGGAGGGAGGGAGGGGGGGAGAGAGAGAGAGAGAGAGATGAGAGAGAGAGAGAGAGAGAGAGAGAGAGAGAGAGAGAGAGAGAGAGAGAGAGAGAGAGAGAGAGAGAGAGAGAGAGAGAGAGAGAGAGAGAGAGAGAGAGAGAGAGAGAGAGAGTTTTTACATCTATTAGGAGGCCGAACTCGGCCTATTAGACAAATCGATGTACATGGGTGTATCTTCTGTCTATCAGAGAAGATAAAAGTGCTGAAAAAGAAACTGGTAAAGTTGATACATATCTTCATGAAATGCGTGTGGAGATACCCATGGAAGTGGGGGGATGTATGGAGTGTGATATCTATGACAGTCTATATGCAAAGGGGTAGTACAACAAGCATGGGATTGCATCTGAAATGACTAACTAGCTCCATCCTGTGCTAGTGGGCGGGTGTAAGATGTGATACATAGGTGGAGGTGGAGTCAGGGCCATCGTGATAGCTGCAGCGGGATTAGCCATCATCTGGAATCGTCTCTCCTCCATGGTGCGATGGTGACGAGCCTGGATCTCTGCAATCTGATGTCGGTGATGTCGTGGGGCCCGATATCCTCTAGTACGGGGTCGTCTCCTAGCTTGGGCAGTCTGAGCCTGCTGAAGAGTCACCCCTCTCGGTGTTTGGGGAGGGCTGCAGCACGTCGTGGAATAAAGAACTCAGTGAGCTGACTCTGTCTCCCTCCTGTATGGGCTGCTATAGTAGGCTGGAGTAGGGAATCTCTATGACTATGTATCTCTAGTATATGCACAAGAAGAGGGAATAAGCAATGATGAAATTATGATGGAGAAGAATCCTTACAATGCTAGCAGCAAGGTGAACTATGTTGGCTATGAATCAAAGCAATGTACAATGAGATATAACTTATGACAATTCTTTGCATATGCAGATAATTAGCTTGGAAGGGACTAGCTTAGGTAGGGGGTAGCTTAGACCTGAAGAAATGTATACAAATGAGAGTCTAAATACTGTGGATGATGCCCACAAATCTCCTCAAGTGTTTCCTTATATAACCATTGATGTTTGGTACAGATTTTGAATTCAAATAAGCCTCCAAAAAGAATCCCGACTTTTCCAATCAAGGTAGTTGAGTTCATTAGGTTAGTTAGAACTTGTGAAGGAGCTTATTGACTTCACCAAAAAGTGTAGTTGATGTGGCATATTAATCTAAGCCTTGGTTCACACATTTAGCTTGCTATAGGACCAGAATTCTAAAACTTTCCCTCAAGGTCAAAGTGCGAGTCTCCATTGATCTTTTTGGAGTTGAGGTTGTCCTTGAACTTCTCCAATTTGATTGCATCCATAAACTTGGTCATGATATCTCTGATATGCGCTTTGGTATTGATGAACTTGATGTCTACTTCCTTGGTTGATAATGGATATCTATGTGCTTGCTTCTTGCAAGGAACATTGGGTTGCTTGTTAGATGAATGCTTGGAATGTTGTCTCCAACTAATGTGTACTCTTACGTCGACATCCAAGTCCTTGAATAGCATCTTGAGACATGACTCACATTTAGAAGTGCCAAGGCTTTGTATTGAGCTTGAGTAGATGATAATGCAACTGCTGATTGGCTTTTGGACATCCATGAGATGACTCTTTATCCTAACTAGATGTACCCTTTTTGTTCTCTTTTGAAATAGCCCAATCAACATCACTAAAGCCCTTAGGTTGCGGTCCATCTCCATAAGGGTAAAATAGCCCTAGGTCGACTTTGCACTTGATAAATCTAATTTAAGCACTCTTGTGGCTGCATACGAGTGAACATTAGTTGGTGCATTCAAAAATTGAGAAAGGACTCTTACAACATAAGCCAAATCAGGTCTTGTGATTGTTGGATAGTTTGTAATGTCTTCAAGTGATTGTTCTTCACTTGCACATAGCTTTGTATTTGGATCCATAGGTTGTGTGAGTTGCTTGCATCTTTTCATACCGTACTTATAAAACACATTTAACAATTACTTTGTGCTAAGTAAACACCATTTGCAACATAGATTACTTCGATCCCTAGAAAGTATTTGAATTCAAACCCTAGAGGTTGGGACACCTAGACTTTTTCTTGCAAATCACTATTAAGAAAATCATTCTTTGCATCCAATTGATAAATTACCCACCTCCTAAACATGGCTAGTCCAATGATAGCCCTCATTGTGGTCATCTTCGCAATAGGGTTGAAGGTCACTTCATAGTTTATCCCATAGGATTGGGCAAAGCCCTTTGCCATAAGCTTGGCCTTGTACTTAGCAATTGAACCATTACAGTTTCTTTTGACGTTATACACCCATTTGTTGCTTATTACCTTTAGTCCTTCTTGCCTGGGTACTAGGTTCCAAGTTTTGTTATCTTCAAGTTCTTTGTACTCTTCATGCATTCATTTGTGTCCTTTGCCACTCGTTTGTGTCCTTTGTGTCTTGACGTTTGATAACCATAGACATGAATGCATAATGCCTAGTAATGAAAGTATCAAAGATTGACCTTGAGATAGGATGCTTTACTCTTGTTGACCTTCTTTCTTTCTCTTTAGGTGGAATGTAACTCCTTTGTCTTGGTGTTTTAAGTTTTACCTTTGATGTAGCTCCACGTTCTAATATTGGCTCTTCAATCTCTTCTACTTCATTCCCTTCTTCATCAAGCTCTACTAATCTTGTCTTTCCTTTATGTTGATTGATTGATGGGTTGAATCCATGCTTGAATTGGTTTGGATGCTCGGGCCATTGATTTCCAAGCTTTCTTGAACCCTATCTGCATGTCTTCTTGTCTCTTCAATGTTTTCATCTTACAATGCAACTTTCGAACCATACCATGGCTTAACCTCATCAAAGACTATATATCTTAAACTCCTTTGTGGGTGGAGAGTAGCACTTGTACCCTTTCTGTTCCAAAGAATAGCCAATGAACATGCATCTTTCTACCCTAGCATCAAGCTTACCGTGGGATATGTATATAGCACACACACATTCAAAAATTCTGATGTAAGAAAGGTCTGGTTTTCTTCCACTCCATGCATCCTTTGGTGTCATATCATGTACTGCTAAAGTAGGGCCTCTTTTCATCAAGTATACAATAGTAGATACAACATCTTTGCACTAGGTTAAAGGAACATTCATTTCATTAAACATGCTCTTAGCGATTTCAGTTATCTACCCATTCTTTCCTTCTTCCATCTCGTTTTGTTGGGGAGTATACCTACAAGTCACTTGTGTCTTGATCCCTTGGTCTTGCAAGAAATCACAAAAGGCATTGGAGAAATACTCCCCCCCTTCATTTGACCTTAGGGTTTTGATGCAGCATCATGACTCCTCAACTTGAGCCATGAAGCTCTTCAACATGTCAAACACATTATTTATTACAATACAAACAAACCTTCCTTGACTAGCCATCTATAAATATCACAAAATATTTGTTACCAACAAGTGAGGGCTCTTTTGTTGGCCCACATATGACATTTGTGTGTACAAGATCTAGCACATCATGTGACACATGCCCACTCTTTTTGAAGGGCTGCCTAGTATACTTGCCAAGTTGGCATGCTTCACACATTTCATGTAACGTGTGAAATGAAAAATGAGGTAGTCCCCTTACCAATTACCTCTTCTCCATGTCTTTGAGCCTACTAGACTTTCCAAGTTGGCATCCTTCACACATCTCACGTAACATCTGTAATGAAAAATAAGGTAGTCCTCTATCGGTTGCCTCTGCTCCTTGTCCTTGAATTTTGAAGGTTGATGTGGCCATACTTGTGGTAGAGATCCAAATCTCCAATCTTTTTGTCTCCATAGGTGATGGACATGACTTTGTTGCTTTTCTCTTTACCCATATCAAGTGAAAACATTCTTCCTTCTTACCTTTGGCTATTTGCCCATAGCCATTACTAGGGTCTTTTATGAAGCATTCCTTGTGGTTGTACTTCACTTAATATACTTTTTCTACCATCTCCTCAACACATGTTAAATTCTTGGTAATAGTGGGAACATGCAATACCTCATATAGTCTCCTTGTTTTGTGGTTGCCTTAAAGCTTGACATCTCCCATTCGGTGTATCTCATGCTCCGAGTTGTCACCTGTTTCCACAAAGCTTCTTTGCTTGGGTCCTTGAAGGTTCCTAAAGAATCCCTCCCTTCTTGACATGTGGTTACTACATCCACAATGTGTGTACCACACTTCATCATGTGTTTTGGCTTCATTACTATGCCTCATGTCTAACAAGTGCTCATCCTCTGACGTGGTTGCAGAATTAGCATATTTACTCTTTTGTTGGTGTTCCCTCCTTGCTTATGCCAACAATCCTTTGCATAATGTCCTTGGTTCCCACAGTTGTAACATGCACTTGAATTTGAGTCGCTTCTTCTTTCATATCATCCTCCTCTACCTTTGTATCTTTCTCTTCCTCTTGACCTTCATCTTGACTTGGTTGGCTCCCTTGATTTCTTTGGTTGTCTTATTGGTAGTTGATTCTACCTCTTTCTCTTTGTAGCCTTTGCCTCTTCCTCTGTCCTCATAAATGAGTTGACTTTGGCTGCCCTTTGACTTGTTGTCTCCATGGTTGAGTTCTTAAGTCATCATGAGAGAGGTGAGTTGCTCAAAATCTGGTAACAAGTCCCTTATATAGATAGAGGTGATGAATGCCTTCCATTTGTCATCTTCCCTAAACCCATCTAGTGCATGGGAAACTAAGATCATCATCATCTAACCAAGTGCATCAGAAATCTCCTTGACCATGAGGATGAAGTCATTGATGCTTTGGTTGGATGACTAAGGTTATTCAGCTCATTCTTGAGCTGGATCTTCCTAGCCTTTGAGCTGGATCTTCCTAGCCTCTCTAGACGCTCCCATACCTTCTTTGATGTGTCTAAGCCTTGGATATGACCTATCAAAGAGTTGCTGATGTGCTGAGATAGAATGAAGATCACTCTCTTATCTCTATCCTCCCACTCGTGAACAACTCTTCTCTGATTCTCAGTAGGTGTGTGTGGATCTAAGTATGGTTTGACCTTTGTACCAACCCCATAGACCTTTACCCATAAGGAAATTCGACATTCTAAACTTTAAAGGTTGGTAGTTGCTCTTCTCAAGCTTCCCAATCTGAGTGTTGCAGTCTCCCATACTGTTGGGAATACCTAATGGCTCCTAATCCCTCTTGGGATGTGAGAGAAGTGAAAAGGATTTATATATGACCTCCTCAAAAGAGCCTTACTTGTTTTGATCCTTTGAAGATGCCAGAAGCTCCCCCTTGCTCCAATTCTTCCTTCAAGCTTTCCTGGTCTTGCTTCAAACGTTGGTTCTCCTCCAACTTTAAGGCCTCCTCTTGATGACTTCAATACTCCAAGATGATCTTTGATACCACTGGTGAAGAACATCCACTCCAAATTGCAGCAAAAGTATGTTGAACCCTTCCTAAAACCTGACATTTTGCTACCACAGTCAGCTAAAAGCACAATTGCCCTCTGTTCCTGAGGACTGAACCTCCAAGGCACACACAAACTAGACCTTCAGAGCTTTGCAACAAGCCCTAGATCACTCCCAATGCATTCTCGGAGGTGTGTGAATCTTCTTACACAGGACAAGCTAGTCACTGTCTAGACATGGTAAACACATGTGTACTCAACTCGCTCGTAAAACTCAGAGTATGCAAAGAATAGATCAGTGAGCTATCCAGCTCTATGCACACAAGAATAAGGAACCGACACTTCAGCTTACACAATCATCTATAAATTCTGTGATTTACATAGTTCAGACATTTACTATTATTTATCTTTTCTATTTTAAATAATGAAGTTTTAGATTTGAGTTTTGAATCATCTGCCATGTCATCAAGTTCAGCACAATATGGCGTAGGGCTTTTGTAGAATGCAAGATGATCCACCTTGTCTCTGTTCCATTTTCTATTTCAGGTTTTCAATGTTGTGAATTGAATTTGAGTTTTCAGTTCATTGCTGATAACAATGATGCAATTGTTAAATTCCAATATATAACACACGTGCATCACTTAAATTTGTACTAAATATTTTTCTAAAGAGAAAGTCCGGCCGAGGCCCAATCTCCCTTTTTGCCTGAATTGGTTGAAAGAACAACTGTACAAGTGAACAGGCATAGTACCAATGGGGCTCCCCATATCCTACAAAGCAAGGGTTAGACTGCCTGAAGGCAACACCAGGAAATACTGCCCAAAAGCATCTGGTTTAATACTGCCCAAAGGCATTACACTGGCCTTAGACCCACATATGTTCCGCCATAGAGAAGGGTTAAATCTTCGCCCCCGCCTCAAGAGGCGGAAGGCCCAATGAATAATAATGATCAATCATAATTGAAAGTCATTTATGATTTAAATCTGATTGTTTTTGTACATTTTAAATGCAAATTTACAGCACACACTGATCAAGGTCATGAATTACGATGCTATCTGATAATGTCACAGTTCTGGCTGAATAATTGCGATGGGTACATCTTGATTGAAATATAAGGATTTAAATCTATGCTTTGAAATACTGCTATGGGACAATGGTAGTTTAGTACAAAAAAATGGTGTAATACTTTGTTTTTCTATTCTGGTTTTGTTTGGCTCCATTCAATCTCTTCTCCAAATCAGCTCAAAGATTTTGTAGCCAGTATGGTGCTATTTATCGTTATCTGGATAACATTCTGAGTGTTCTGTACAGGGAAATCAAATGGGAGCTTTGTCTGCAACTGTCGACAGTAATACAGGTAACATCACAGGTGTAGGCTAATTCTGTCCGGATTGTGAATTAACTGAGGTGTGCTTATCAAAACTAGATCTTTAGAATGGCTTTTTATTTTGATTTGTATTATGTGAAAAGGGGATGAAACAACAAAGCGGCTGAGGGCACTTTACAAGAAAATTCGGCAAATAGAAGAGATAAAGCAAAAGGTCTCTGATGGAGATGGCAACTACTCAACCAACCCAGCACAAAGAGAGAAGCTCCAGCAAGAAAGCGCTATCAGAGAGGAGATTAGAGCCTTGGAAGCGCAAAATTAGGGAGGTTAGCAACCCACCATTGTCTTTAAGCTGTTGTGTGGTTTGGTGAATCAGTGGAGAGATTTTTGAAGCGTGGCCGATATATATTACTATATCAAGCATAGGTTCTCCAGTGCCGAACTCACGGATTGTCTGCAACCGGACGTGTTATAGGTATGTTTTTCTTTGGTTATATTTAAAATTTGCGATAGATAAAATAATGATTAGGACTTGTATAAAGAAAGAAACTGTTAAGCTAAAACGCAGACACAATTGAGGCGGCAGTTCACGACTTTATAAGTGACTGCCAATCACAAAGTGCTACATTGCAGTGAGCAGCTTCAGACATCCTCTTGTAATATGAAGTGAGGTTTGCGACATCCTTGAAAACGGGAATGCATAGAAATACTATCAAGAAATTTTACTTCGTTCCTGAAACATTGTATAAATTAACGACCCAAGTGGGAACTATTTTTCTTTCAATTACTTCTGTTGAAAAGGCATGTTAAACTTTAAGGAGGATCCTTTGAAGATCAAGGCATTATTTTTAGAGGAAGCTCTACAAACAGATGGAGCAATTTGAAAGGTCTTTTTAACTTGTGATATGAGAGAAATAAGGTGTCCTTTTAACTATGGTATGTTATTTCTTGCTGAAAAGTCATTTCTTAGTGTCAAGGATAACATATCATAAATTTAAAATTTTTTACATTCAAAACACTCTGGATTCTGGAAATCGACATTGAAAGTCTCTTTGCTATTAAAACCACAAGAAATAGAATAGACCTAACTTTAACATATTAAATAAGAGGGTTCTTTAAACAAGGAATCTAACATAGTTTTTTGACTCTTGACTTCTTTCTTTGACAAGAATGTAGATGCGATCATGTTCCTACAAAGTTTTGCAATAAGATTTTACATGATTGTTGAAGTTTGAAAGCGGGAGATCCTTTACTCTTAGTGCAAGAAATACCTTATGCACATGGACTCCCTTTGATATTTATCGTAGCAAAACGATGCAAAGAGTACAAAATAAAAAGCTTGCTAATTGTAATAAAAAAGTTTAGGAGAATTTCAGAGTACTCAATAAGCATGAAAATAAAAACAATTTTCGAAGAAGATAAAAAAATGATATAGGAGCAGGGTATTGTAGGAGAAAACCCAATGAGAGTGGGAATAAAGTAGCCCTTCACAACGAAACCCAAGCTTGTTGTACGGTGGGATGAACAAGTATCATTATACCAAACCTCCACCCAAGGGGAGGAAGACAATTAAGAGATGAGAAAGAGGCCCTTGTTGATTGCACATGACTCCTTAAGCTGTTAAAATGGCAAATGATCTCCTACACACATATGCACTTGATGATTCATAGAGCTCTTTCGATGAAATTATTATCTTTCCATATATGTATGTGTGTGTATGTATCTCTATGTATATGTATCCCTTTGTCCTCTGGGCATTCCCTTCTTGTAGGTACTTCTTTGTTGTCCATTGGGTTTTTATCTTGGAGCATGTCCTTGGAGTTCTTATCTTGATGGATGTCAAAATTGAAGTATGGAGATACGCTTCAGTTGGTTGTTCAATGTTTGATATATTATTTAAAATTGAATGTATTTTTCTATTTTAGTTTTAGTTTTTACATTTACGTATTTAATTTTTGCCTTGTTGCTTGAGGCATGTACAAGAAAGGGGAGAAGATGATCTATAGTGCCTCTTATGTGCACGTGCATTGACTCTTTGAGCTAATAACTTGTCATAGCAATATCTTGAGCCTTGGGTATTTAATTGGTGTGATTTTGGAGTTGTTTTTGGGATTTTTTGATGTTTTAAGTGTGTTTGTGCACTCAAGTTGACTTGAGTCCTCTCTCTCTCTCTCTCGATATATATATATATATATATATATATATATATATATATATATATATATATATATATATATATATATATATATATATATATATATATATATATATATATATATATATGAGTGTATGTATTTTTGTGTGTGTGCATGTATGTATTTATGGCTTTGTGCTCTTTTTCTTAGAGAAATGTGAATTGGATCTATTTGAAATGAAAAGAGTGAGGAGGCATTCAAATCGATCTAGTTTTCTTGTGTTTCTTCCATCACATGTAATCCAAGTATTTTAGTCTTCTCTAGTTTTTCAAAAGTCCTTTCATGTGTTTCTATAACAAACCAAGGATCTTATAGACTCTACAAAATTTCTTTGATCATGTGCCTTATCAATTGCCTTTGATCTAATGATTGTTGAATCTAAACTAGATGAGATAATCAATGGTTCAAGTGTAATCTTGAATTGTAATCTTGTGGTTTCATTAATGGGAAGTGTATACATGTTTTCTCTTGTAGGCATTCTTTCCGGTTGTTCTTCTTCAGCTACCTTTTCTTTGTTTTCCTTCTTTTTATTGGCCTCCTCCTGGTGGTCGATCAATTGATCCAGTTTGTCCCACCTTCCATCATCATTCATTTCTGTGTGCAGATCCATGTTCATGGTAGATTGTTCTCTCTCTCTCTCTCTCTGTGCATGGGATTATGAAGATGAGCTCGAATGAGTTAATCTAGCTCCTTATACTTGTTTGATTCTTCTTTATCTCATCCAGTAGACTAAAAACCTCTCTATGGCCTATTTTTGCCGATATGTATCCTTGAGCTAGGTGGATAGTAACTTTGAATTCAAGAATTCCATCTTGACCTAGGACTAGTTCTTCTAAAAGGTCTAAGTCTTTGGAGACTAATAGCCTTTGTTTCATGGTATTATTTCCTAAGTGAAAGGACATCAATACTTCTCCTAGACATTCAATGATATTGCCTCCGATTTCTATCATGTGAGCCTTTCTTGGAATGAGTTTTACCTTTAGCTTCTCAGCTAAGGAAGCATGTATATTACTTAGAGTTGCTCTTGTGTCAATTAATGAATCCACTAATTAGTACTCTCCTTTACCAATCCCTAGGTTTAAGTATAGTTCTCGTATTAGACTCCCTAGGGTTTTTACTTGGTGGGTGTGGTAGTTTGCCATGGGGATAGGCTCTTCTCCATGTAAGTACCTTTCATCACGTTCTCATATCCATTCCTTCTATTTCCATATCCTCTCTAAGGCTTTTAATCTGACTTCTTCCCGTATTTTCTCCTTTTCCTTCTTTCTATTTTGTGCTCCTAAGAGTCTCAATAATATGTGTTTTGTCAATGGCTCCATGTACTTTTTGACCCTACATCAACTTATGTAGTTTGGTAAGATTTTGCCATCTAGAGTGGCTAGGTTAATAGATCCACTTGTGGAGACTCTGTTTATCAATAACGGTCCATATCCCCTCTGTTGTAGTTTTTTATTTATGTTGTTTTAGTGTATAGACTAACACTAAATCTCCCACTTTATGACCTTTATCCTTGATATAAGCAGCATAATAAGCTTTTTGCCTTCGTTTGGAAGCATAGATGCCAACTACAACTTGAAATCTAGTCTCATGCAATTTCTCTATTTGGTCTGATTGCTTTGATAGTCCATGTCCAATCCACTCGTACTTCTTGGCAACTCGTAGAGTAGGGACCAAGAAATCAATTGACAATATTGCATTTTGTCCATAGACTAGATTACAAGGTGTCATTCCGATAGCCATTTTATAAGGTACTCGAAAGGTCCATATTGCATGATGCAATTGCTTGTCCCAATCTAACCTTTCATTGTTGACTATCTTAGTAAGAACATTACATAACACTTTATTTGAACTCTCAGTTTGTGCACATATCTAGGAACTTATCTCCCTTTATCTCTGGGGGGTATCCATATCGTCTATATTGTGGTGGTGCAGAGGGTCTAGGTTGTCTATTCTAGGGGCAATTTTCCATGCTATATTTAGTGTACTTTTGTTCAATGTGACAATACAAACTGGGTCCTTGGGCCTATTGCCAATTGTATTGATAGGGTTGTGGGGGAACTAGTCCTCCTCTTACACAAGTATGAGATGGATGGTCCCCACCACAATACATACATCGTCTTAAGGGAGGATTTTGGTAGTTTTGTCCTTGGGCACTTAGTTTCTTCACCACTAAGTTCGCAAGTTCTTCTACATTTCTAGTTTGGGAGGTCGCATTATTGGTCGTGTCTTCAGACTTTGTGGGATTCTGAGGGATTCTTAAGTCCTCTGCTAGGTTATCCTCCAGGTCTATACACTCTCATAGATAGTCACTTAATGTGTATAAGCGTTTCATAGATAGTCCCATTTGTTAAACCGTCTAAAAATAGGGATATCATCTTCTATTGGGAGGGTCTCTCCATAATGGGACATTTATGTACATATTGATTGAATTGTCTGGTTGCAGATTTTACAAACTCATTAGGAGTCTGCTTGAAGCTATGGATCGAGGAAGAGGAGTGCTTGATACTCCTCTTGGTGAATTCACCAATGAATTCTTGAAAGAACTATTCAATATTTACAAAATGATTCGGATCCAAAGGTTGGAACCAAGTGAGGGCTATCCCAGTAAGGGTGAGGCCAAGAAATTCATATTGGACAAAGAAGTCCACCTGTTCTTCACGTAGCACTTGCTTGAATTCAACAATGTGATCATATGGCTCTCCAGAACCATCATAATGATTCCTCATGCATTTGGCTACTTGAATAGGCCTTAGTCTTCTACTTGGCTCTGGTGGTGGAAGGACTACTAGGACAACAGGACGTACTGGTTGTATTCCTAGTCCTCCTCAGTGTGGTGGTCTCATTAGGAAGGGTGGCCTATTCACATTTCCACTTCCTGGGTTTGACTGATACTTGGGATTGGTTCCTGGCATCGAGAAGTGTACTTATGGCCTGACTGGCACACTTTTTTGATTGGTTTTCCCTAAGGCTTGGTTTTCAATACTCTATTGTGCCCAAAGGGGGTTCTAAGAAGTGGTTGCTATACTCTGTGACCATTGCTTGGTGCCATTTCTATTCTCTACTTCTTCTTGAGACTCAGTCAACTTGCAGAGATTGCTTCTCTCTCTACAAAGCTCCAAATCCTTTGTTTAAGCACTCATTGGAAAGATATAATTGTCTAGTATATGTGTACAAAGTTTTAGATCATTAAGTTCATTCATTTCAAAGAAATTCAAGTTTTGTAGTCTCGGGGTCATTCTCTACACATCCCTAAAAAATCAGGATGACACCAGTTAAGTTTTATGGTGATTGCTCCTTCTATAGTTGTTATAAATTAGGGATCTTATGCATTAAAGCAAGCCAACCCTATGTATGACACTCCGTTAAAGGGAATTTTTCCAATTGTTACTATGTTGGTTGCTCTCAGTGTTTGAAGTCACAAGTTCCATGCATTTTTAGAAGGTTTTTGTGAGTGAGTCAAGGTGCAAGTTATGTGTTTTGCATCAAATTGTTCTTATTGATGTTCCAAAGTACCTATTGGGTTTTATTGCACTAACCACAAGCCTAAAAGGTCTCATTTAGATATGCAAAGAGCTAGGGATGGTCCTATGCTGATTTGTTGGACCAACTTCACCGCTTGACAACTCAACTTTCCAAGCCTCTCCAAGCTTCTCCAACTTCTTTCATGAGTGGCATACAATATTTTTAGAGCATTATATTTAATTATGAGGAGAAACCCATACCAATGCCCATTCCAACTCCCTCCATTGAGCCACCATTCGTCACCTCATCCACCACACCAACTTTCAACGTCTTCAACATACCATCCCCATCCATGAACATCCCTGTACCATCTCCACTTGTAGATACCATACCACCTATATTTCCATACCTTTTTCCAGATGCTAAGATGTGGGTGATACTACATGAGTATCAAGTGGACTTTGAAAAGGCCAAGGTAAGAGTTGAGAAGGCAGAGGCTAAAGATTAGAACACAAAAGAGCTCACGAGGCTTCAACATGACCTACACGAAGAAAGAGTGCAACATGAATAAACAAAGGAACACTGGCCATGACACAAGATGATTTAGTAAGACTATTCACTCAAGTGAGTGCTCTCTCTGCTAGGAAATATTTGTTAGATATACAATTCTAGATGAAAACAAATAAGGGAGACAAGCGTCAAAGATAGCAAGAGTCTATGCTAGAACAATTTTTGAATACATAGAATCTAGCTTTTGTGGAAGTACCACCAAAGACTACTTATGGAAAATATTTTGAAGTGCCTACCATCTCTTCATAGCTAGAAGAGAAAATGCATTTGCAACAAAGAGAGTTCCAAGGTAAGGACAAGGAATTGAGGGGTTTTCTTCACAAGATGAGATTTGCTCAGGAACTTGCCTTACTTCAAGTAGCCCATGGAAGTGCTTAGAGGATATCACAACTTCAATCCACATCGAGGAATTGAGACACACATTAGACTTATACAAGGACAAGAATGACGAATTAGGCATTCAGGTGGATGCTTTACAAAGAGCCAATAATCTTCAACCTTCTAGAGCCCATGTAGATGTACCCAATATCAACACCTTTCATCCTCATGAGAGAATATAAGAGGTACTACTTCACACACAAGGTAGGAAAGACACTAGATGTTAACTTGCTATACAACAAAGAAGAACTTTCACATCTAGTAGTCCATGAATATAGAGCCTTGTGCAAGAAGGCATTTCTAGCCAACAAACCTAATTATTAAAAAAATGATGCTGTGGCCACCCTTCTTGTAGAAACATCTTCGTTACTAGATGATCTCATAGTGAAAAATAGTTTATGAATTCCTACGACAACAACAAGATCAAACCATAGGAAATTAGTGGTTGAAATATCCTTAGCTCCCAAGAGAGAACGTGCTCACTCCCAACTACATGCTCAAGGTAATTAGGTATACTTACAATATGTAGCATATACTTGACATCACACTCCGAATGACACACAAGATCCTCAACATGCTGTCTCACTACATTCGAGCATCTAAGGCTAGTTGACATTGAGGCCATAGGATTTTAGAAAAATGATTGCCTACTATTTGATTTATTTATGATAGTGAGTAAGGAATGCTTATGGGCATACTATGCATAAATAATGTTCCCTTCATCCCACTACATGCAAACATTCAAAGATGCCTTTGCCACTAGGTTCTTTTAGCATAGTTCTTACGATCCATGGAACTTGTTGAAAGATTGTTAGGATATGTAGTGCACATGGAAATGGAGCACAACCATGTCCTACAAAATAGATCAAGGAAGTGGGATAGGCTTGACATCTCTTAGGAGAAGATCGTTAAAATTATAGAAGATATATTATTGATACGTGACAATGAGCACAAGTTATTCATCAACAATTGATGCAAAAGAAATATTAAGGATTCTTCAGAGACACCTCACTTAGGAAACTGATGGACACTTCATGTATGATGTATGCTAGGATGGGGGAGCAAGATACATAGTTGTCATATGTGGCTTATTTTTTTGTAAGCACTTCCCTTGAGAGTTAGGATTTTTGCAACATTGTTCTTACATCTCTTGTGACCTTTAGAGTACTTTTATATTTCTCATGTATCTTTTATTATTAAAAAAAAAGAAAAAGAGAAATATAATGAACAAAGAAGAAAAAACAAAAAGAAAGGAAAAAATCATAAAAACAAAGAAAAAACATGCCATATATATTCAAAATGATCTCCTGCATATTTTTGAGCTCTATACACAGACATATGCCTACTTTTCTTGCACTTTTTCCTATTATAATTGTATCACTTGGTGATTAAAGTGAGAGGAAGGATTTCATGAATATTTTTGAGCTATGTGTAGGGCCGTATACCTATGTTTCTTGTACTTTTGCCTATTGTAATTGTGGTACATGTCAAGAGCCTTGAAATGAGTTAAAGCATGCATCCAAATATTTCTTTTGTGTTTCAAATTTTTGATACCATCGGCAAGCTTGGTGATTCCATACCCATGCTATTTGGTTATGCCACCAAATGAAACTAGGTTGAGGTCTAGTCTTCACAAATTAATGATTTACAAGTGTATGAGCATGCCCTATGCTATGACTTGACAATGTGTGATAATTTGGGAAGAAGTCTGATAAAAAAAAACTCTTATGAGGATTGCGAGAGTGAAAGTATGATAATGGAGTTGGAGTTTGAATCGAAAGAGGATTATTGAGAAGAATACGATGCAAGCCATTGTGGTGTGTATTGTAATGTATTGACTATAGATTAATGCCCTATGGATTAGGTTCTAGATACAAAGAGGATGGAAGGATGTAACCACCCCAAAGGAGTGTTTTGGAGCCCTCAACAACCTTACAAGATATGAAGTAGAGGAAACAAGGATAGCCATTCAAATGCCTATGTGAGAGGCCAAATATAGAGTAGTATATGATAACAAAGAGAAACTTAAGAAGGTAGTAGTGATGAAGGAGGATAATGAGGATAGATGTACCTTCATGCAAAAAGTTGATTCACGAGAAGAGAGTATAGAGTTGTTTTTTCATGGACTTACAAAGATACGAAGGAAGTTGATGTAGAGATTTGTTCACATGGGATATCTATGTCATGAGAAGCTAGACCTTCCAAGCAAAGACCATATACATATAATGATGTCTACAGAACCAAGATAAAGGAGGAAGTAGACAATCTGTTAGCTATAAGATTATTATATGATATAGAGTAGACTAAGTGGGTATCTCCCATTGTGGTAGTACCTAAAAAGAATGGAAATACTAGGGTCTTCATCAACGTGAAAGGGTTGAATGCAACAACCATTAGAGATATTTATCCACTCCCAATTACATATCATCTGTGGAAAGAGTAGGAGGTACGAAATTGTATAACTTCCTTGATTGCTTTTCAGGTTACAATCAGGTACTTATTGCTCTTGAACACCAACATAGATAGACAAAATGGGGCATCTATTCCCTTAGGGTTATGCCTTTTGGCTTGACCAATGCCACTTTTGAAAGATTAATGTGTCATGTGTTCAAGAATTTCTTAAGGAAGAGTATAAAAGTATATGTGGGCAACCTATTTTCCTACTCATCTCAAAGAGCGAATGATATTCCTAAGCTCTAAAGAATATTTGATAAGTTTTCACAATACAAAGTGTGCTTGAATGCAAAGAAGTGTGTATTCCTAGTTTAGCAAAATGGGATCTCCATTAATGATAACAAAATCAAGTTGATCTTATACCCAACAAGACCTAAAAAATGTTAAGGAATTGCAAAACTTTATGGTTTATTATGGATAATATCATTGATTTATCCACATGCATTTGTTAGGCTGTCATGGGTAGTACACCAATAGTGCACCCAATTTTGCAAATCATACAAACACGGTAATTTTATAAATTTAGTATCCTTAGAATTTTCGATGAATACCAGTCGTCAAACAACGTGTTCACTTGTAACTCATAAAGGAAGTTAAAAGGGGATTTTTCAGTATTCGGTAACTCTCAAGAAGGCAGTGATAGAGCTGCAAAAGTAGGCACTGAAGGACATAATAGATATTCTATAACCACTTTGTATCTAGTATCTATAATGAAGAGTTGTTTTTGGTTCCATTCTTCATGTATTTTTTTGTCTCTGAATTCAATATACTCCATACTATTTCTTACTGGTAGATTTCATGTGTAATTTGTCTAATGAGGGAATAGAAACACACTCAATTCATTTCGGTAACCCCCATTCCCCAAATCCTTAATTACTGTAGAAGTTAGGAATCAGCAAACATTTTGTCGCCATGATGGGATGGGGTATTATTAGAACATTTGGAAAGTTGAAGTGGCAACAATGCAACAAGCAGAAGAATGGACATATTTCCTATACGTATTCCTTGGAATGGAGAGAGAATATGCCAACACGATTGGGTAAGTGGTTTTCAAGATATGAGGAACAACAGGCAACATTGGGAGCGATAGAATCGTCTACTTCATAGTATATGGATATTTTTGGTGGTACGAATTCTAGAAGTGACTGTGTATCCAAACAATTATGGGTATTGGTGGAAAAAGGGGTATTACAATACCTGTTACTGACACAATTGTTGGAGTTGCAGTTGGATTTTGAGGTGACAAAGTTATAATGAAAAGTCGTAAAAGGGTGGAGAACGAAGGAGGAATCTGATAGGGAGCAAGAGAGAAAGCTTTGGGATTCAAGTGTGGTGTCGGGCCTTTTGCATTCTGTTTGAAGAGCTTGTGGATGCTATATGGATAGAGACCACAAACTCTTGGGAGATATCAACATTGTAATAGGGATCATCTCACTTACATGTGCATTAGAGTGCCAAGGTACAGACCATGAGAATATAAGAGACCACCTCAACATCACTACTAGCAACAAAAATATTGGTATAAACTATAGTACCAACCTAAACAAATGTACCCTCCTAGGGATGCATATGGAAAGCAACCAAAAGCCTACAAGGCCAATTTTGGATCAACAACTGTCATGGACAAGGAAACCATCCTAGACCTTAGATTCCATGTGACTTCTATATCTCATGGTTCGCTTAGAATTTAGGGAAGCCAATGCTTCCATTGCGTTCGGAGCATGCCAAAACCCTAAGGTCGACTATCTACTTGCCTCATTCGAATATTCAGAGCTCATGTTTCGAATTGATGACATTATCGATGACATCATCAATTTGTAATCGCATTTCATGAACCGCCCTTGAAAACCTATATAAGGAGGGGTTGGCCACATTCATAATCTGTCTTGCCAGTACTAGTCTTGGGAACTCAAGGAGTCGTGACTGCCAAGTAAGTACTCTCCAAGTTCCAATTCCAATTCTTGTCTTGTTCCTTGTTCCAGTCTTGTTCTTTCTTATATCTAGTTCATCTCGCAGAAGGGAGTTCTTGCAATCCAGGTATCTTGTTTCATACTTATGATCCCGGGTTGTGGGATCTCCTATATCATCTCTAGTTGAGTTATTTATACCTATCAGTGCAAGGTTCTGGGATGTCTTGTATCAATTACGTATTCTTGCATCATTTTCCCTACGTGGGTGTTCTTGTAATCAGAAGTTTATTTCCAAAATCTTGTCTACTGTAGTCAGAGAGCACAATCTAGTGCTCCCCTGACATTTTGGCAAGACTAGCTTCGATCCAAGACCAGACATCATGGAGAACGCTTATGAACAGATTGCAGCATCACTTCAGGGTCTCCAACACAAAGTCGAGCACCTAGCCCATCGACAAACACAAGTCGAGATGGGACATCCAGTGCATGTAGGTGCACTCCTCCAAGAATTACAAGAACAAATCGGGAGTTTTCAAGCAAATCAAGGGGGTATTCAAGTGAATCAACGGTTTAGTGCATCATTTATGAAGGAACCCAAGATTTGCATGCCAGAAAAGTTTGATGGGATCGCACAAAGTTTCATGGATTTCTCCAACAAGTCAAATTGTACATCTGTATGCAACCTGATAGATACCTTGACAAGGCATCGAAGGTCAGGTTTATTGGAACCTTGCTCTATGGACAAGCATTATCATGGTTTGCCCCAATCTTGGAGAAGAACATGGCAGTACTTCAAGACTATGAGGGGTTTCTTTGAGAACTCACCACCATATTTGGAGATGCAGACATAAATTGAGTAGCAAAAAACAAAACTTGAGAAGTTACATCAAGGTAGCTGCCCTGCCTCTACCTATGCATCTGAATTTAGGCAGTTGATATGTGATCTCATTTGGCATGAAGATAATTTCATAAGCCAATTTAGATGGGGTTTAAGAGATGTTGTGAAGGACCTTTTGCTCACGACACGAGAGGTTAAAACATTGAATGAATATATCATGCAAGCTATTCAATGTGATAACCAAATTTTTGAAAGGAAACAAGAAAAACAAGTAGAAGAAAGACCTCGCCAGTGGAAACCCTTCCAACCTACTCCTAAAGATGAGTCTATGCGTGAACCTATGCAAATAGATGTAACTTGGTTTCAACCTCTAACACCACAAGAGAAATAGAGAAGGAGAGCTAACAAGTTATGCCTCTATTGTGGAAACCTTGTACATATTGCAGTTAATTGTCCAAACAAGAGAACAAACTCGAGAGTGGCAGCCACCCTTGTAGAGCAGGGAAACGATGAAGTCCAGTTGTAAAAGAGACCGTGCAACCGGACCATGCTATAAGAAAGGGAATCATAATTCCAACTACACCTATAGAAACATGTCTTGCACTTGTCAAGTTAATCATGGACAAGAAGACCCTTTCCCTTACAGCCCTAGTAGATTCAGGAGCCTCCTCATGTTTCATCGATGAAGGATTGGTTAAGAAACATGGAATTCTTGTACTTCAAAAGAACAAACGAGTAGTAGCTGAAGTAGTAGATGGACGACCTCTAGCATCTGGGAATATAACCATGGAAACCACACCATTAAGAGTACACCTTGTTGACCATGAATCCCACATGTTTCAATGTAATATTGAGCCCAGCACATCTAGTTATCATTGGAATGCCCTGGTTAAAGAAACATAATCTAGACATTAATTGGGAAAAGAATGAAGTCACCCGTCGAGGTATCCAAAAGAACCCAACATATGTCAGAGCTAGAGCCTTCATACATGCAGTAAGGAAGGAACGGACATATATGATCTATGTCATACCAGCTCAAGAATCCAATAAAGATGATCCAGTGTAGCTACCCAATCAGTACAAAGGCTTTGAACATGTTTTTGAAAAGAAGAATGTTGTTGGAGTTAGACGTCTACGGAAGCACGTGAACAACTCAAGGAAGAAGAAGAGCTTGGAGCACAACACAAAATACTGAATGTATTACTAGAGAGTGTACAAAGATAAGTAGCCCATAAGGGCAATAGGCGTATATACAAGCCCAGGGAAAAAAGCCTCCTAAAGAGGGAAAAAAGTGCCCCGGCGGTCCTAGTGTGTTCACACACATCACTACCTAAATATATCAACAAATCCCCCTTGGGAGTGATGCGATGAACAAGGAGCTGGCACTCATGTATAAGGAAGTGCCAAGCTATGTGGAAATCACTCCACAAAAGGAAGTAAGCCCAAAGCTTTGCAGAAAGCTTCAAACTTCTCCTTAGGTAGAGCCTTTGTGAAAAGGTCTGCAATGTTCTCTTGCATGGGCACATATGCCAAGCTGACCTCCCCAATAGAGAACCTCTCCCTGACATAGTGATAATGCATCTCAATGTGCTTAGTGTGAGCATGGAACACATGGTTCCTCGCAACTGCCAATGCGCTCTGACTGTCAGTGAAGATGGTGGTGGCAGAAGTCTCACCAACACCCAAATCAGCCATAAGGCGTCTAAGCTACACACACTCAACAGTAGCTGTGAAACCTGCCCTATACTCAGCCTCACAACTAGAAGTGGCCATAGTAGGCTGCTTCTTGCTCAACCAAGATATACATGAGCTACCAAGCATGAAGCAAAAGCCACTAGTGGACACATGAGTGTCATAGCAACCAGCCCAATCAGAGTCAGAAAAAGCATGCAAATCTGGCGGTAGTGATCCCCCCTTGGGATAAAACAATCCAAGTAGCCGAGTACCACTCAAGTAGCAAAAGATGCGCTTAACCGCCTGCCAATGCTTGACTCCTAGGCAATGCATAAACCTGCTCATCTGTGAGACAACAAACTGAATATCTGGCCAAGTAATGCATAAGTAAATCAAGCATCCAACCGCCTGTTGATAGAGAACAACATCAAATGCATCTCCATCATCATGAAGACTCAATCCTAAACCTGTCTCCATAGGACTGGCAATAGGCTTACAATCTTCAAGGCCAAAACGCTGCAATAATGTGTCAATATATTTCGTTTGACACAAAGCCATTCCACCATCAACTTGCATAAACTGAATGCCCAAATAGTGATGCAAATGTCCCAAATAAGACATCTCAAATGATGCATACAAATCAGCCTTAAAATCAGTAATATGCTTCTTGATAGGACCAGTGAGCAGCATGTCATCAACATAGACAAAAATGATCAGAAGCACATCATTAGCACGCTTAACAGACAAGGTTCTCAAAACCATGTGCGATCAGATAGGCATGTATCTTCTCATACCAAGCACATGGTGTTTGCTTTAAACCATATAATGCATTCTTTAACCTGCACACCTGGTTTTCATGCCCTTTCTGCACAAAGCCACGGGGCTAAAAAACATACACTTCTTCATGCAAGTCACCATTCAAAAATGTTGTTTTAATGTCCAACTGATGTACATTCCAACCATGATGAGTTGCAAGTGCACAGATGCTCCGAACAGTAGTCATGCGGCATGTAGGTGCAAAGATTTCATCAAAATCAATGCCTCTTTCCTATGCATAACCCTTTGCAACAAGCCTAGCCTTATACCTGTCAACTATACCATCCGATTTACGCTTCAACTTGTATACCCACTTAGTGCCAATGGCCTTCTTGCATGGAGGCAAGTCACATAAAGACCAAGTACCATTCTTCATTATAGCATCATATTCAGATTGCATAGCAGCCATCCAATTTTCTGAATTTTGTGCGTCATAAACGAAACAGGCTCATTCTCATCATAGAGACTACATGCAGCCATAGCATAGCAATCTGATGGAAAAGAGACACTATGAGAGCCTGAACGAGTATGATATGACAGAGGTGCATCTAATTTGCTGTCACACAAATTCTGCACTAGCCATTTTGGCATAGTCTTTGCCTGCTCAATATCAACTCTCTCATCAACTAGTGCATCATGTAAATCTGCATCAGAAATGGAATGATCTGCATCATCAAATGAAACCTGCAAAGGTTGAGAAGTTGCCTCATTGGGACCAACACTAGACTGTCCACCTGTAAAAAGAGGCAGCAAAGTATCATACATGTCTTTGGAGCTAACAGATGTCTCCTTAGTACATGAAAGTAATGGCTGAATAGCATCCTCCACAAAAACAACATCACGGCTAACCAGAATGCGTTTAGTTTTTGGACGATAGCCCTTACTTTTAGAACTGTACCCAACAAAAATACATTTTACTGCTTTATCATCCAATTTTCTGCAATGTTGTTCATGCACTAATGCATATGCCAAACAACCAAAAACATGCAGATGAGCAGCGGATGGCTTGCAATCATGCCAAGTCTCATATGGAGTGATAGACTGCAGCGCTTTAGTGGGACACCTGTTTAGTACATATGCTGCACACATGACAGCCTCAAGCCAGAAACTATGTGGTAAAGCCTAACTCTTGACTATACACCTTGCCATCTCCATGAGTGACCTGTTCTTTTGTTCAACAACTCCATTCTGTTGAGGTGTATATGGCACTGTACACTGGTGTTTTATCCCACGTTCAGCCAGAAATGCATTAAAATCAGAAGACATATATTCCCCCCCTCGATCTGAACGGAGAGTGCCCATTTTACATGCTGATAGATTTTCAGCCAAAACCAAAAACTGTTTGAAGCACATAAACACTTCGAACTTTGCCTTCAATGGATATACCCATGCATGCCTGAAAAAATCATCAATGAAAGTCACGAAGTAAAGATAATTTCCAAAAGAAGGTGTCTGCATAGGACCATAGACATCACTATGTACGAGCTGCAATTTCTGAGTAGCCCGAACTGAACCATCTTTTGGAAATGAGGAATGCTTCATTTGGCCCAAAATACAGCCTTAAAAACATGTTTTCCAGGTGCCTCAAGTTTGGTCAAAGAGGACACCATTTCATATTTCTACAGGCATAGCAAACTAGCAAAATTCAGATGACCAAAGCGTGCATGCCAAAGCTTTGTATCTGAGATAGCCTGGGAATCATGTACTACACATGCGAAATCATTCATAGATCTTTCATAGTCTATGAGCTTATACAGCCCACGACATAAAATGCGAGAAGCAATAATCACATCGCCATTTGACAGATCATGAACTATACACCTGTCATCAATAAATTTCACAACCAAGCTGATCTTGGCTAATGCAAAAACTGATAACAGGTTCTTCTTGATTCGTGGCACAAATAAAGCATCTGACAAAGTGAAAGAACTACCATCAGCAGTAGTCGAAATGATCTTACCAACTCCCATAACAGGTTAAGAGGAGTTATTGGCACATGTAACAATATTCTCTGTAGGGGCAGAATCGAGTGAAGAGAAGAAACTGTGCTGCGAGGTAATATGTTTGGTCGCCCCACCCTCAAAGTACCAAACATCTGAGTCCACTACAGACATGCACTGCTCATGAGAAGATGGGTTGAAACTGCAAACAATAGTAAACGCCCGTTCTTCTTCCTCCATAAGATTAGCAGACTCCGTTTTTGGTGTAGAGGCTTCTGCAACAACCATTCCTGCCTCTTTCTTCTTTGCCTCTTTTGTAGCCAGTTTTGGACAGTTCTTTATCATGTGATTATTCTCTTTATAGTACTTACAAAACAATTTTTGTTTTTCTGATTTTTTCTCATCTTTGTCTGGGTTCTTTGAATGTGCAGCATTTGCAGATTTTTGCTTACTAGTAGAGGAGCTCCATTTTCCTTTGCCCTTCTGACTAGCCAGGAAAGCTTGATCTACAACACGCATTATGGACTTGTTCTGCCTGGACTGATCTTCGTGCAACAGAACAGAGACTAACTCCTCAAATGACAAGGCATTTGGATTGCCTTTTATCATCAACCGAAGAGTAGAAGCAAAACTCTGATATGAATCAGGAAGACGATTCAGAACGGTCTGCAGAAGTGAGCTATCTGGTATAACCTCATCAGTAGAAATCAACTGTTCCTTCAAGTCTTTGATCTTTGTTAGGAAACTGTCCATAGAATCACCTTCATTCATGTGCTCACTCTCCAACTGTTTTCGGAGGTAAGCAACATGAGCCTCATTCCTAGCTTGGTACAATGTGGTAAGTGTATCCCAAGCATCCTTAGCTTTTTTGGAAGAGCGAATATGAGGAATAATGGCACGTTTGACAGACAAAGCTATCAATGCATGTGCCTGGGCATCTCTGCCATCCCAACGAATCTGCTCTACAGTAGGTGCAGCAGAAATCGAAGCACGAACAGGAATATGCAGAATATGATCATCTTCGACACCTTCTGCATCAGCTTCAGTACCTACAGTTGTAACAGTTGCAGGTGTGATAGGACGTTTTTCGACACCCTACACAATGTTCCACAGTCCTTTTGAAACCAACACATGTCGCATCATATATGCCCATAATGGGTAGTTGGTACCATCCAACTAATCCTCAACAGCCAACATATGGAATACATCACTACTTTCAGCCATGGCCGCATTAGGGAAAAAAATGAACCCTCCTTGGACCTTTTGGATTAAAGGGTGATTAGTGATGGACCAATGAGAAGAGGGTGGTGGACACAGTCTAGTGGCTTAATCACATAGACTAGACATAGGGTTCCCTTGTTTTTGTGTGGTCAAATATGCAAAAACCAGGTAGAATTCATGGTTTTCCTTTTGAGTGTGGTTTTGAAAGGCTTTCGAATCATTCACAACCGTTAGATTGCTTGAGAGATCTAAAGGCTAAGAAAAAATAGCAAAAGTCAAGGTTACTTTGATCATGTACCCTTGGATTTCCTTTAGAATAAACGGTTAGGATCAGAGTAATGATGACGGACTACACGGATCTCTGTTTGCCATTGGATTGAGCTCAAGATCAAACGATCTAATTTGAATTCCGTGAAGAAACGGCACTCTCATCTACAGCCTTTGGATGGAGCCATTATCAATGGTTCACATTGGCCCCATTGAAGAGCTTGGTGCCTTTTAACGATGGCCATCGGATAAGCATGATGATCTAAAGGCTACAATTCTTCCCCGATTTGCGATCAGCATGATTTGCGCCCGTTCGTTGGATCTCATCCAATCTAATGGCCAAAAAAGCTGTAGAGAGTGTTCAAGCTAGTGGGGACACTCCCACGAAAACTGACGCCCTCTCTCTCTTACTTTTCAAAACTTTTAACACACACCATTGATGAAATATATCCGAAGGTCAAGAATGTGCACGATTTAAGAGTTCTCATTCAATTCTTCATCAAATAATATTTTATTCTTCAAACCACTAGTGGTTTCATGTGCCCTGCTAATCTCAATTTTAAGCTCTTTAATCCCTAAAAATTAGGAATCCTTACAAGGCCCATGCAAGGTCCACTTTTTTGCCTAATGGATGACTAAAATACCTTGATGCAAAAAATTGATTGTATCTCAAAAAGTTGAACAGAACTGCCCAAACAAATTCTGCTAGACCAGTAGCAGACTTTGAGATGCTTATACTGGCGAACAGAAACTTGTATATAGATTTGGCACAAAAAGACAAAATAGCCTGCACAAGTGCTGCAATAGTGCGTTCGAAGACCTAAACGAGCTCAGATTGCGATTTTGGCACCACACAGCGAAGCTGTTTTGATCTCAAAAACACACTGAGTATGCTCACCAAAATTCGTGCGATTCTGAGACTACAACCGAAGGAGTATCGACGGCACCCTACATGAAGCAACGACCTGCTCTGATACCAATTGTTGGAGTTAGAGGTCTGTGGAAGCACGTGAACAACTCAAGGAAGAAGAAGAAGCTTGGAGCACATTACACAATATTGAATATATTACTAGAGAATGTACAAAGATAAGTAGCCCATTAGGGCAATAGGCGTATATACAACCCAGGGGAAAAAAACCTCCTAAAGAGGGAAAAAAGTGCCCCCGTGGTCCTAGTGTGTTTACACACATCACTACCTAAATATATCAACAAATGCAGATACCCTTCTAGAGCATAGACCCTATGAATGTGCCATAGAACTTCAAGAGGGAACACAACTGCCCTTTGGACCAATCTACAGACTATCCCTAGAGAAACTTACAGAACTACGCAAGAACATCGATGAGAATCTAGCAAAGCGGTTTATCAAACACTCAAAGTCTCCAGCAGGAGCTACTTTTTTATTTATAAATAAGAGGATGACCACTCATATCAGGGCTCTTGGAACGCCTTGGAAAAGCAAAATTCTTAACGAAGATTGATCTTTGAGGAGCTTACAACCTTGTCAGGATCAGAGAAGGAGCCAAATGGAAGACAACATTTTGAACAAGGTATGGCCATTTTGAATATGTAGTTATGCCATTTGGTCTCACAAATGCTCCATCTGTCTTCCAACATATGATGAATGATATCTTTCGAGAATATTTAGATGATTTTGTTATAATATACCTTGACGATATCTTGATATTCTCCAAAAATCTAGAGGATCATGAATGTCATGTAAAGATAGTCCTAGAGAAACTAAGAGAAAAAGGATGATATGCGAATTGGAGAAGTGCTCTTTCCATAAGATAGAAGTGGAATTTTTAGGATACATTGTATCAGATAAAGGAATTTCTATGGATCCTAAGAAGATTGAGATAATCCTTGATTGGCAACCACCTTCATGTGTTTAAGATGTACAATGTTTTTTGGGGTTTGCCAATTTCTAGAGGATATTCATCAAAGATTACTCCAAGATAGTGACACCTCTTACCAAGCTTACAGGGAACTCCAAATTCTCATGGACGGAAGAAGCAGAAAAAGCATTTCAGACCTTGAAATCAACATTCACTACTAGTCCAATTCTAGTTCATCGGATTCCAATAAGCCCTTCTTCCTAGAGACAGATGCATCAGACTTTGCCTTGGGGGGCATTCTTTCCCAATATGGAGACTATGGACACCTACATCCAATTGCATATCATTTAAGGAAATTTTCCCCTCCAGAAATTAATTATGAAATTCATGATAAAGAACTTCTTGCCATGGTGGACGCGTTTGATATCTGACGTCACCATCTAGGAGAAGCTCATAAAGTTACTGTGTATACAGATCACAAGAACCTAGAGTATTTTATGAATACTTGCATTCTCAATAGAAGACAATCTCTATGGAGTAACTTTCTATCCAGATTTGACTTTGTCATCACATACTGTCTAGGATGTCAATAATGTCAGTCAAATGCCCTATCCAAAAGATCTTATCTTGCACCAAAGAAGGGTGAAGAGGCCTTTGATCAACAAGAGAGTGTACTACTCAAGCCTGAGCACATCCAGGTAGTAGTTATCTCTTCAAGCCATCATGAAGATTCACCCTTGAATCATTTGATCCGTGAGAATTTACCACAAGATGAATTGTTTTGTAACATTAAGCAGAAAGCTCAAGAAGGAAAAGTCCAAGAGGTAATCAAATTTAAGAAAAGGATGGATTACTACTCTATAAGAACCTATTGTATGTCCCTCTAGGAAAGCCTAGGATCCAAGTACTTCAACAACATCATGACAACCTTGCAACATGACATTTTGGAGTGAATAAAGCAATAGAAGTCATATCAAGGGATTTTTGGTAGCTTCAAATGTGGAAGGAAGTCACAAAATATATTCCAACATGTGACACTTGCAATAGATCTAAGCTACCCCAACATAAACCTCATGACCTCTTGCAACCTTTACCTATTCCAGAAAGGCCATGGGCTTCATTATCTATGGATTTCATCATAGATCTACCAAAGTCAGATAAGTATGATGCCATTCTTATTATTGTGCATAGATTTACAAAGATGGCACACTTCATTCCAACTACCAAGGCAATCATAAGTGCAACCACTGCTAGACATTTTCTCAAATACATCTTTAGGCTTCATGGATTGCCTGATGATCTTGCCAGTGATCGAGGTCCACATTCATATTCAGCTTCTGGAACAGTCTTTGCAAGATCCTTGGTGTTCAAGTTAAACTATCTATAGCAAATCATCCACAGACTGATGGACAAACAGAACAAGTGAATCAAGTCATAGAGCAATATCTTCGTTGCACTAGCAACTATCACCAAAATTACTGGTTTGAGTTGTTACCCTTTGCAGACTCTCAAATCATGTCAAGAACCCAGCTTCTAGAGATAAGGCCCCGTACCTCATGGAAATTCACAAAGAACTCAAGGAAGAGATCCATAAAGCTCAAGAACATTATAAGTACTATGCAGATCAACATCGTGTTCAAAATCTATCGTATCAAATTGGGGATAAAGTATGGTTACTCAGAAACAATTTGCAAACTTCAAGGCCTTGTGCAAAGTTAGATCATCAAAGATTTGGTCCATTCACCATCTTGGCCAAGATTAATCCAATCACCTTCAAGCTCTAGCTACGAAATACCATGAGAATACATCCAGTTTTCCATGTGTCCATGTTGGAACCATATCAGATTTCACCATTGAGGGGGGAGAGACCAAGTCCTACCACATATCGACATTGATGATCATGAAGAATTCGAGATTGAGCATGTCCTAGATTCAAGAATATCCCGAGGAAGATTAGAGTATCTTGTTCATTGGAAAGGGTATGACATCAGTGATCCCACTTGGGAACCTGTAGAAAACCTTCATAGAGCATCAATCAAGGTTTGAGAATTTCATAAGAAAAATCCAATGAAGCCGAGACCAGAGATCATGATTGCTCCTCGTGGAACTCGTCGCTTGAGGGGGAGGTGATGTCATGGATAAGGAAACCATCCTAGACCTTAGATTCCATGTGACTTCTATATCTCATGATTGGCTCAGAATTTGGGAAAACCAATGCATCCATTACGTCTGGAGCGTGCCAAATCCTAAGATCGACTGGCTACTTGCCTCATTCGGATATTCAAAGCTCATGTTTCGAATTGATGGTATCATCAATAACATCATCAATTCATAACCGCCTTTCATGAACCGCCCTTGAAAACCTCTATAAGGAGGGGTTGGCCGCATTCATAATCAGTCTTGCCAATACCAGTCTTGGGAGCTCAAGGAGTCCTGACTGTCAAGTAAGTACTCTCCAAGTTTCAGTTTCAGTTCTTGTCTTGTTCCTTCTTCCAGTCTTGTCTATTCTAGTTCTTAGACATCGTGTCTTGTCCTCTTGTAATCTCGTAGTACGAGATCTTGTCGAGTTCTTTCTTGTATCTAGTTTATCTCCCAAAAGGGAGTTCTTGTAATCCAGGTTGTTTGAGTTGAGTATGCTTAGAAAAACATAGAAAGCACTTTAACCCAATAGAACCAACTATGATATAAGCAAGTCCCAGATATACTATGATGTACCTAGAAGATAGAAACGAATATCCTAAGGATAGATATGTTGAAGGAAGATTGTATCAAGAAGAAGCCTATTATCCTATAAACATTAGAAAAAACCCCAATTGGAATGATCAATCTAGTGTAGAAACTTATTATGTAGAAAAAGGAGTTGTTCAAAGAGAAGAATGCACGAAAGGTGCACTTGCTTCTAAAGGTTCATGCTATAGTTATGGCAACGGCCACTTCCTGAAGGATTTCTCTAAATCATCTAGGAAATTTACTTGGAATATTGAAGGATTTTGTGAGGACTATGAGAAAGAGAACTTAACGAAAGACTATCCTTAAAAACCTAAAAGCACTACTCACACCCTACTGACAAGGGTCAAGATCATGGAAAGTGGTAGTGATTTTGATGATCAAGTGTCTCTTCAAGCAGTAAGATGAGCTCAAGACAAAGAAAAAGCTAAGGAACATGAGTTTGAATAGTCAAATAAGGAAGATATTCTTCACCTCCTCAATTCCTCAATCAAGAACCATCTAGCGAAAAGAAGAAGAAGAAGAAGAAAAGGAACTTGAGTTGGAAGCAAGATAAGGATAAAATCAATCAAAAATGGGAGGAGGAATTAGGAAGCCTAGAAAAAGAACTTCAAGAGGCATGGACTGAAGTTTCTCAAGAGAAATTAGTCACATCAAAAGAGAAGAACACTTTTGAGAAAATGAAAGCAAGTCTTGTGCTTGTAGATCCTCTTCCTTAGGACTTATAGATGATGTTTAAAGCCTATGAGGATCGGGTAAAAAATGGCTCTAATGTAGAGAAACACAACCATTGTTTCCCTGACACCAATTGGAGTAAAAAAGGGCTTAGCATGTGCAAACAACTCATTCAGGTGTCACAAAAAATTCTTCAGGAAGCTAGCCTTTTTAGGGAGAAAGCACACACATTCATAGTTCAAAAGCATATCCTCACTTCAACGATGGATCAAGAACTACAATTGTCTCATGCATTATCTAGCACAATAAAAGAGTCAAGAGAAAATCCCATTGAGACTAGGATTGTGCCAAATTATATTGAATCTTTTGCTCTAGAGCATATCCTCACTTCAACAATGGATGAAGAAATACAATTCTCTCATGCATTACCTAGCATAATAAAAGAGCCAAGAGAAAATCCCATGGAGATTAGGATTGTGCCAAATTATATTGAGACTAGGATTGTTCCAAATTATATTGTTGTTGATGAGTTAGAAAATCAAAACAATGATGAGCTAGATATTGGCTCCATGATCCCAGAAGTAGAGGAAAAGTGGCCAGAATACTTATGGAATTAGGTGCAAGAAGCAAGATGGAAGAAAGAGAGGAAAGATTGAGAAAACCTATCACTAAAAGAGATTCAAGATTTTGATAAGTCTCAATTCTTGGAATATCCCTTTAATGAGAGTTCTTCAATAACTGATCTCTCAATAGAAGAGGAAGAAGCTAGAGATTGCATGGATTTTTCAAAATATATGGGAGAATATGAAAGAAGGCAACTTCCATTAGTTTTCCTATGTCCCAAACAACAAAGAGTACACCGATCATGGAAGTACTGAAAAATACCCAGGTCAAATGTCTGTTAACAGTAGAGGAACTATTGTGCATAAAGAAACACTTATGGCAAATAATTGCCAAACATGTGGAGCCAATCTCCACTCAAACTAAACCTTTAGAGTCTACGCCTAAAATACATATTTTGAGTGTGAAGCAATTGCCAGTTGCGAAGGTAGGAGAATACAGTGAAGACGATGAGGGCAATACTTGTCTACCTATCTCATTCAACATGCATGCTACAAAAGAAATTTTAGATAGTGGATCAAGCATAGGAATAGTCACTAAATCCTTATGGGAAAAGAGGGAAAAATTTGCACTAGGACCCACCTACCTAAAATTATAACTAGCTAATAGACATATAGAGTGATTGATTGGGTTGTTAGAGAATGTAAAACTAAATAGTAAAAGAGAATTTTCTAGGACTACCCATTATCACAAACTTCTCTCGACAAAGACAAGTGATTAAAGTTGGTAGGAATGCTATTGCTTGTGATTTGAAGATTCCAGTAGGAGATGTCAAAACCACCATTACAAAGCCCAAGCCTACTATCTTCAAGACATTTAAGGAGATGAAAAGTGATGAAAAATTCCTCACTACATTTGAAGTAAAAGAGAAGTTTCTAGGACTAGGCATTATCACAAACTTCTCTCGACAAAGACAAGTGATTAAAGTTGGTAGGAATGCTATTGCTTGTGATTTGAAGATTCCCGTGGGACATGTTAAAACCACCATTACAAATCCCAAGCCTACTTTCTTCAAGACCTTTAAGGAGATGAAAAGTGAGGATATTATTTCATGCTCATTTCAGTACAATACATGAGATCAAAGAGTAAAACAAGAGCTCCCTGAAGAATGAGTGCAACATGTAAAGATTATAGAGCAGCCACTCAAGAAGACATTGTCAAGTTAACATCATAAATGAGTAATCTATCTTCTAGAGAAGTCTTATTCAAGATTCAAATACAAATGAAAATAGATGAGGTGGAGAAGATTAGGAAAGTCCAAGAGTACATGCTAGAGCAATTCTTGAACACTTAAAGTCTAGCATTCAAGGATGTACCATCGAAGACTTCTCTTAGCATGACTTTTGAAGTGTCTATCATGCACTCATAATTAGAAGCGAAGATGCACTTTCAACAATTAGAGCTCCAAGGCTAAAAGGAAGAGGTGAGAAGATTGCTACACTAGGCAAGGAACACTTATGAATTGCAAAGAGAATATCACGGCTTTAGGAAACTATTAATGAATGCAGACACACTTTGGAACTATATAGAAATGACAATGAGGCTCTACACATTCAAGTGGATGATCTTCAAAGAGCACAAGATCCCTCAACCCTCAATGTTCCCCAAAAATGTTGTACAAGTACCACAACCACCTACATCTTCTCAACATGCATACACCACCAACTTCATTAGATCCAAGGAAGCAATCAAGGTTGATAATCCCATGTTTCCTGCCGAGTTAGAATTTTGAGAGCAACAACTTTCTAAGAACTTGTAGACATGGAGTAGGGAACTCTAGACTCAATTTATGGATGAATGTTTCATAGATCTTGAAAAGTAAATCTTATCTAGTAGCTTGAAGAAGATAATTACAAATAGGAAACCTATTTATCTCTATCGGGGGATTCTTTTGCACAAAGGGACTTGAGTGTTTGTAGGATAATGTAGAAGAGAAGAAGTGGAACACAGACACTGGAAGCTTCTATATATTGATTACCAATATGAAAAATACAATAACGATGTCCAAAAACTACTAAGTGATCTCTTTGCCGAGCGCTTAATCCCAACGAATACAAACACACACACAGACAAGGTTACAAGATACCCAAAGTTCTTTATGCTGCCAACCTTCTCTACCCCAGACCTCCACCTTCTCCAGAAGCTTGTTCTTGTGCACACCTTGCACTCAAGCTTTCAATGGGGTAGGAGGGAGAGGAACACCTTCTATCGACATGCATACCTCTTCAATGGTCCTTGTGCCACCTTGGTTGCTTTGTTTACTGGTTCTCTGCACACACGAGATCACCCTTCTTGCACACTTTGTCTCATAATTGCTCCTTTGCATCATGCACTGGTTGAATGTCTCTTGCTCTTCTCAACTAGTATAGACTATGCGCTTACTTGCTTAGTCTAACTCCAAGAATAATACATATGCCTTGAGTTGAGTGTCCATTCACTTACGTATTGATGGAGAGTGTTAATCTCCAAAAGAACAAGTTATCCTTGAAGTTAGAGCACCTCTATATCAAGAATAACTCAAAACCTTTACCAATTTGGAGGATCAATACTCATCTACCAAAATCTTGAACAAACTGTGAAGAAAATGATTATACAGAAAGTATATTGCAACATAACTCACTCATTGACTTATCAAATGTGGAAAGTTTTTTATAAAACTTTGCACAAGGTGTCGCCTATAGTTTGCACACCTCCTCCAAGTTAAGTCAGTCCAAAAGACTCAGTAGATCTTGAGAAATGATATTAACAAGTCACCTATGTCTAAAACTGTAATTCTTTACAGTCGACTTTGACACTTGTAACTTCTAAAGCTTGGTTCTCCCAAACTAGAACCCATTTAATCAAATGCTTTTAGCCATATGTAGCTTACCTTCCAACTTAAAGAATGAGTGCTTGCTTGCTCAAAAGTTTACACTGTGGAAGGAGAACTGACCAAAACATTAGCATCAAATTTTGCACCTCCTGCAACTTCTCTTCTTTACATTTACACATGTAAATGTTCCTACACTCAATTCTCTCAGCCTGATCACAATTAAAAGCTGAAAATTTGTACAGAGGTCAATCAACTATAGAATTAGACTTGTACAAAAGCATTTCACAAAAGACTCAACACAGAAGAAGAACTCTCAGAAATATCGGGTGCAATTTTTCTTCATTTCTGGAAAACTTTACAATTGAGTGATGAGAGAGATCTTACTCACTTCTAAAGTGTCTAATGACTCATACAGCTTCTAATTTCTCTATTCACATGCTCTCTCATATCTGCTACGATATTTTTCCTTGTATATATAGGCAAATATGTACAAGTTCGTCACCATACAAAAGTATAAGTGCACCAACTCTAAATTAATGTACATATGTATACACATCTTCATTCTCTGAACATGTACTTTCTTCATGCTTCATATCTTGATCTTTTCTTCAATCCTTGACTTCAAAACTTCAATTGTTGATTGCCTTGCACCAACAGCTCCCCCTCAATCATCAATTGAGGTTTTCTCTATCTTCTTTATACCTGCCATGTCTTTGAATCTCTGTAGCTTTGGTCCATCCAAGCTTTTAGTTAACATATCAGCTATCTGATCTTTTGTTGAAGTATGTATGGCTTTAATCTCTTTATCCATCACTTTCTCTCTTAGAAAATGATATTGAATCTCAACGTGTTTAGTTCTGGCATGAAAAATAAGATTAGCAGCTAAATACAATGAACTCATGTTATCTCCATGAATAGTGGGTATACTCTGAATGATGTCAAAACTCTTCATAAGAGTCTTAATCCATATCACTTCCTTTGCAGCTTCCACCATACCTTTGTACTCAACCTCTGTGGATGATAAAGCAATTGTATGTTGCTTCTTTGAACACCATGAAATTAACTTATCTCCCACATAACACAACTATCCATAAGTTGATCTCCTATCATCAGGATTACCTGCCCGATCTGTATCACTATATGTCTTAATGTTTGTATCTGATGTAAAACCATAATACAAACCTTCTTTGAGTGTACCCTTAATGTACCTCAACACTCTTTGTCCTGCAACCCAATGTTCTTGCCTAGGACAATGCATGAATTGAGATAATACTCCAACTGCATATGACAAGTGAGGACTAGTTAATGTAGCATAGATCAGACTACCAACCAAACTTTGATATAGCTTCATGTCCTTGAATTCTTCTCCTCCATATCTGCTCAATTTGTGATTCACCTCCATTGGAGTAGGTGCTACCCTGCAATCATCCATTTTAAACTTGACCAACAAGTTTTTCAAATACCTTTCTTGAGTTACATACACTCTATGTTGAGTGTATGAGATCTCCCTGCCCAAGAAATATGACAAATCTCCCAAGTCACTAATCTTGTACTCTTTCTCCATTTGCTTCTTTAGGCTTTGAATTCCTTTCTCATCTAGACCTGTAATAATTATATCATCAACATATATGCACATATAAATGAACCCATCATCACTTGATTTAACAAGCAAGCTACTATATGCTTTAGATACTTGAAAACCAAGTTCCTTCAAGAACTTCACAAGTCTATAATTCCATGCCCTTGTGGCCTGCTTCAAACCATATAAATCTCTCTTGAGCTTACATACATGATCTGGATACCTTTCATTTCTGAATCCTTGTGGTTGCTCCATGAAAACATCATCTGAAATGTAACCATTTAGAAACACATTCTTCACATCTAATTGACATAATCTCCAACCTTTACATGCAGCAATAGCTATGAATGTCATGATGGTTGTCATCTTTGCCACAGGACTATAAGTCTCATCATAATCTATACCATATGTCTGAGCAAACCCTTTCACAACAAGTCTAGCTTTATACCTAGACACACTTCCATCTGCAAACCTCTTTGTCTTGTAGACCCATTTGCCTCCAATGATCTTCTAACTATTTGGTTTAGGAACCAAATCCCAAGTCTCATTCTCCATCAATGCATCATACTCTTCCTGCATAGTTTTCTTCTAATTTTCCTTACCTTTTGCCTCTTCATATGTAGAAGGGTCTTCATCTGCCTTTATCATATAAGCATAATCTTTGGTAGCCAAAAAAGAAGTGTCATAACTATACCTTGTAGGTTGCCATTTGTGTCTTGATGACCTTCTGAGTTCTCCACTCCTTGAGGTTTCTGGTTCATCACATTCTGGATCAAACATTGGCACTTCTTCAACTTCAGCCTGTGCTCCCCATATTCAGGCCTCGTGTGAAGGAGCTCTTATAGAACTGCAATCTTTCTGTTGAAGATCTTCTTGCGAAGGCACTTGCCAGGATATCTGGCTATATGGATGTAAAAAAGAGATCATTATTATCAAGTGAATCTGGTTTGATAACTCTTAAGCTGCATTCGGAAGACCGTTTTACACACCGAGCTATGCTTTTACTACCTTGAAACGGCATCTGCCTGAGGACATTGTTGAAGATATGGTTGTTCAACCTAATGAGGCTCAGGATTTGCATTCTAATGCAGTTTCTAAGACTTACTCAAATAGAGAAGTAGATGAGATTTCTGATCTTTCTGAAGCCCAAGAAAGTTCTGAAGATCTAGAGTGCCAGAAGCCAATTGATCTTGAGGTGTCTCAGGGACCTGAGAACCTGGATACCAGTGTCTCTCTTGATGAATCAGCAACAGAAATGCTTGATTTGGAAGGAAAGATGGATCGAAAGGTGGAGGGAGACCTCAGAGCAGCTGACTTAAAGGTGGATTTTGGAAGGAGGATAGAGGCATGAATTGAATGTCTCAGTTTACCAAATGCATGTTCCTGTGCTATTCAGTGCCACATATCACATGACCTATAAGAGACTGAGTGGGAAACTGATATATCCCGAGTTGATTCGAGGAGAAATCTTCACTCCTTAGTTTGTGGAGAAACCTCTTTCCTTTTATGAATGTGCTTCTCATGTTGAACATGTGCTAAAATTCAATGTGTCACTGAGTAATGACTTGAGTGCAATGATATGAATCTACGAGAGTCAGAGTTTCCTCCATTCATGAAGTGTGCCTCAAAGTATGGAGAACCATCTGTGGGTTGTCAGTTAATTTGTATCTTTTTTTTTTTAGAGTATGGTTTCTAAAAGTGCCCTAAAGTGATTACCTTTGGGCGGCTTCCTGATTGTATATCAAGATGAATAAGGAAAAACAACAATAAAATTAGTAGTCAAGCAAACATTTTCCTTGGGATATAGGACTCTTCAATACCAGTATCCATAAACAAGTGATCATTGATGTAGGATTTGAAGCAGCTTCATCAATATTGCATTTAAGAATATGTCTTTTCTCCTCTCTTTTCTGGCATGTGACTAGTTCACTCAAATCAACAACATGGATCATCTCCTCTTTTCCTTCATAAAATTCCTCTTTACTTGAGTTGTTTGGAAAAGTTCTACAGTAGGAAGATGAGTCTTCTCCATGTAGCCAAGCCAACATGTTCCCTTCTTCATATAAATCCACATCTGGGTTGTCCAAAAAATTTCTTCTATACAAATACCAATTGTCTGCATGGTGCTGGTATATCTTTGGTTGTCTCCTCCTTCTTCTAAAAATATCTGATGCAACTCTTTTCCCTCTTGCTTTACCTACATTGTGTCCTTACCCCAATCATGCAGCGCATTGAAATGCCTTAACCAAGGCCTCCCAATCAATAGTGGGAAACTTCCATCTACCTGTGGCAGCCTTAAGACAACAAAATCCAAGTTAAAGATGTTACCTTGTATCTCAACTGGGACTCCAATAACCACTCCCATAGGTCTCACTATGCTTTGATCTGCCAATGTCACTCTGAATTAGGCAGGTCTTGAAGTTTGTAGTCCAAGATTTTTCATGATATGTTCATGCATCATGTTAATGCGACCTCCATCCACAATAACTCCTGTCCTCTGATAGTGAATGTTAGACGTGAGCTCTTATAATTTGTGAGGGGAGCTTCCCCTACAGATTTATTATTATTCTTAGCAGTAGCCTTTGCCATGAGCCTTGTTGAATGCATGCCCAAATACATCACTAATATTTGCAACCTCTTCTTTTTGTATTGTATCTTCAACTATAGTGGCTTTTCCTCCTTTTCCCCATTCACCTTGTTCATTCCGTTAGTACTTGACTCTCGATCGGTGTCTAATTGAGTCTTCCTTTTGCTTCTTGTCTGCATTACAAAGGACTCAACAACATCTAATCTCACTACTCTGGTAGATGGTGACAACACATTGACTTGTTCTACAAATTCTTCTTTGCTCACAGAAATCATTTGAATGTGTGGCCCAGATGTAAATGTCTGGCTCCTAGGACAGCAATTGGTATAATGGTCTCTTGCCTCTAGGCAGTTCCTACAAGGATGGGCATTTTCTAGTACAGTGCACCTACTTTGGTATTGCCCACTTTCTCCACATCTGAAACAAATGATTGGCCTCCTTTGCCCATTTCCAAAGTGATCCCTAGGTCGAGGGTTGTAAGAGTTACCTTGACTAGGTGCAGCTGCCATCACATTAGTTGGTGGTAGGGCTCCTCCTTGTGCCCAATATGTTTGTGCAGACATCCCTCTTGATTGACATTCCTCAGCCTCATGACCAGCTTTCCTGCACAGCAGGCAAGTTACACTTAAAAGTTGACACTCACTTACTACATGAGCCTGTTTGCTGCACATGGTGCACCATAATCCATTTTCTATGGCACCTCTGCGGAGCTCCTGTAGCTCTCATCAAAGTTGTGCCAACTCTTCTGCATGGGTTTTTCCTTCTTCTTGTAGCTTTAAGGCCTCAATTTCTATTGAGTTACTGCACTTTTCTCCTCTTTATGAACCATTGTGAATAAATTGATTGTGCACCACCTATGCACCTTGAGCAACTTGACTTTGACCAATTTGACTTTGACCATCTTGACTTTGATAGATTTGATTTTTATTATTTTGACTTTGATCAGATTAACTTTGACCAATATGACTTTGATGGGCTCAACAATCTCTTATACCCAATGCCAACACCTTTCATCCTCATGAGAGAATAGATGAGGTAGTACCTCTTAAATAGAGTGTTTACTATTCAATTTCAAGATACAATAGTATATGAGTTTCTGAGATTGCAACAAGATCAAATAATTAGGAAGCAATTACTAGACTATCTGGAGCTCCCAACACCTCCAAAAAACAAGCTCACCCATGATTACATGCTCAGGGTAATCAAGTACACATATAAGATGGAGAAATTACCACACTTAGCACTCTAAATGACACAAAATATCCTTAACATGTTAGAAGTGTGTCTTTACATTTGAGCACTTGAGTTAGTAGATACCAAAGCTATTAGAATTCAAAGCAATGGTTGCATGATTTATTAGTGGCACCAAATTACGGAATGTTCATCAGCATACTACTCGTGTTTAATGTTCTTGACATCCCACTAGTTGAGAATTTTTTAAGATGCTTTTATCACCGGCATCTATGAACACAACCCTCAAGTTGTTTTCACCATGACCCATGGCACTTAGTGAGACGCTAGTAGGGTATGCAGTGTAGATGGAAATCGAGCATAGAGAAGTATTACAACATAAACTAAGGCAACAAGACATAATTTCTTTTTCATGTGAGAAGACTATTTAGAACATAACCAACACACTCATGATTCATGATGATGAATGCAAGCTATGCATCCTCAATCAGCTATGTAGAAAGATCAAAGGTACTTCGGATACATCCAACTCAAGCAAATGAAGGACATTTCAAATATGTTGTATGATATTAGGGTAACAACACAAAGGATTAGTGTTATTGAGTAGATACATGGAAATCCATGGCCAATTAGCATTTCATTTGACAATTATGATTTTTGTAACTCCTTTTTATGTTATTCTTTCACCTAGATAGAACTATAATTCTTCATGTTTTCATTCATGTATGTTTATTAAAAGTAAAAAAGAAAAACGCTATATTCAATACAAGTCTATGATGATTGGCCATTGTAATCATTGATTCCATAACCAACATGAAGATGGTGGAATCATCCACCAATGCGCTTTCTAGAGGCAACCAAGTTGGCGATCAACACTTCATATCAGGTATGTATTCTATTTCGCTTCCCTACTAGTTAGAAAGATTCTTCATCGAAAAACCCTAGGCACTTTGCTCAACCCATCTTTTTACATAACATGTGATTTTGCATCCCTTGAGTATGCATGCATAGGGCCACATTACATGGCCACTCACAAGGCACAAATTTTTTATTATCCACGTACAAGCAATAGTCGAGGACATCCAAGATGGAGGATGTTGAAGACATTTCTTATAGTAGACAAAGAACATAAAGAATCATTTATTTGGTAGTAGATCCCACATGGTTCTACATGCTCCAAATACCATAGATGATGACTAGCCGATGGACCATTCAACTTGTTAGGGTCACATGCTAAGACTCAATAATAATCTAATCGAGAACAGCAAGATCTAAGAAGCAGAAAATCTTACAAAGCTAAGGCATGCAATCAAAAGCTTCTCAAAAGCTTCTCAAAAACAAGCTAAGGCATGCATCAAACAAACAAGTATCAAGGGAGTTGCAAGCATTTTGGTGATTCAGCCCTGTTTGAAGCATCGGACAATAGTGTATCTTTGGAAATGTCAAATAACATGCATTCTTGAATGCATCAGATAGAAGAGGCTTGGAAGCATAAAGTATGTGCACAGTCGATTCCATCAAGTATATAGGACTCTAAGTTTAGAGAAGAACATGCATGTGGATCTTCTAGGAGGCTAACAAGGGGAGATACTTTCCTCATTCTACTTGACACTCGTCCATCAAATCTGCTTATGCCATTGACAATAACAAGGTTGAGGTCTACTCTTCATGGATTGATGACACCGTCTATATAGGATGACTCATGAAGAACCTCCAATTAGAGTATCATATGAACTCCCATACACTTACCTTTTCAATTTAGAAGTGAGTTGTTCATGGGCTAAAAAGATAGTTTTAATGCTTGCACATGGCCCAAATCATCATATCAATTCAAAGAGTGCACGAGAAGTGATGAATATAAGGAACGTTCTAATTGTAACATGAATTTTATACTTCAATGATTATAATGGAGTATTTTTAAGATATGTGGAAGACGATATGAAGAAAATATTGATTCAAAAACCCAATGAGAACATTTGGAAACAACACAGAGGGGTAGTTGGAACCACAGAAGAATTGAATCACTTCGGTGTATACTCGCTATACATGCAAAGAGATATGCATGATCATGTGCCCAATTGTTTTGTCTACCAAGTAACCAAGCCAAGGGAACACTCAATGGGTTATTCAACAATAGCCCATAATGAAGTAAGCCTATAGTTGACTTCTTGAAGTCTAAGACATATACATTAGGAGCTAATGTAGCTAAGAAAAGGGATTTAGAGGAAGAGGGTAAAGATTATGTCATCATAGGGATCAACTATTCAAAAAAGTTCACGACAATCAATTATGACTTTGCATTCATGAAGAATAATACCTTCCAATCTTAGAAATGGCTCATGTAGGAGCAAGTGCATGTACTTTCTTTGCGAAGAGAAGAGCTAAAATGATCCTCTTTGTAGGATTATGGTGCCATACACTACATATGGATGTAGAGGCTGTAAGACGTTGATATATGCAAAAGGATTACATATCCTTTGAGGAGATATGATATGCCTTTGATAACTATGGTTAGTGCAAGAGCCACCTATTAGAGAAGAATTTCAAGAGGAAGCTAGCCAAAGGATCATTCAACGTAAACAACTGATGCAAGGGCTTTTTGACCCCATTCATTTCATACCTACCATCCAAGTATTGACAATGAGCGTTATAGACAAAGGGCCTTTAGAAAGAATCCATGGCTACATGCCATGCTAGGACCAAATTTAAAGAAGAGAACAATGGAACACATAGATTCAAGTGCAGTAAATACTGTAATTAGCATTGAATTATCTTGGAATATGCAAGAAGCTATCTATCAAACAAACGTGACATAGTCAACCTAAAAGGAAGAAAGATAGTGTGCATAGGAGAGACAACACTTCTAATAAATATTGAACGGCTGTATCTTTAGAAGAATTCTTAATTTTTCATGAAGCACACATGGAAGAGAAAATAATCTTAGGAATAGACTGGTTAAACAAGAATTCTAAAGTGTGGATTATTCTTTAGGATATGTAATGGCTGATAATGATAATGGGCATATGCATGGCATATTATCATTTTTTTAATCCACATTGATTGCCACCTCAAATCAAAAGTTTGATTGCACTGCATTAATCACATTCATCGGTGCCATTAATAGCCACATCATGTGATGGCATTTCAATCAAGAGCAATTGTGAGGACCAATCTCAATCACATAAAGAGGAGAGGTCAATAGAGGAGCCAGAAACTTCAAAGAGAGACCTTGGACATCACATCCAAGGAAAATCAAGAGAATGATATTCTTGATCCTCCATCACATGCGAGTGGACTGATATGAAAATCTCATCCATATCATCATTCTCCACCTACCAAGAATGGGCAAGTATGGGTCTCCAAGGATCAATTTCAATCTCGGGAAGTCAAATCACAAATGTAGGTACCTTACCAACAAGGTAGGGCAAAGCCAAGGAGAACTAAGAAGCTAAAGCCATCATTAGACAAGAGTCCAACCTAATGAATATGGAAAGTTTGGGTGGCTAAGAAATTTGTTGCAACTCAACAAGGAAGGTTGTAGATATGGGTGTCAAATAAACTTTTACATACATCAAACCCTACGATCTCTTTGGAGAAGAAAAAATCAACAAAGAAGGCTAAGAAAAGAAAGGGTAAGAGCAAAGCAAAGAGTTCAAAGGTAGATCATCTCACTTCTCCTATAGCAGCAAGCATAAATCTTCTTCAGTACATGATACACTCTTCTCAATATTGTCATGTTCATCTATTGGCTACTCTAGTAAAAAATGTTGCTCTAGCTTCCTCTTTCACATCGATGATGCTCTCTTTTATGCCTTCTTAAGAATTCATCTACTTCTCCAAATCTTTTCTACAAAAAAACCATGCACAACATTCATTTATTGCGATGATTATTCTTAAATCAAAGAATAGAGAGCATAAAATGATCTTACCTCCACCCTCTCGTTGTAGACAAAAATATTTTCCTTCATAAGGTCCACATTTCTTCCTTTTGCATCCCCTTTTTGATCCTTCAGAAAATGCTTTGTACTATCTCAAAGCTTGTTGTATCTAATCTATCTTTAGAAATTCCTAAATTCTTGGTCACTTGGTATTCTTAGTGTTTCAATGTCTTCCCTTACCCTATTGACCCATACATTCAAGCACTCCCTTGCATCAAAATTCTCTTCCAAAGCAAGATCCTCAATTTCATTATCCGAGAGTAACTCCTCATCTTTCTCTAGGTTATGTGCAATGTTTGAAAGTGTGTAGTCTTCTCAAGATGTTGAACACCCTTTGAATATCTCTAAGCAAAAAATACTAATTTCCTTCTATCTCAAAATCTGGTAAAATTGGTAATGGCATTGAAAGATCAATCAAAGACATTTCCTCTGCATTATCCAGGACCTTGGATACAATTTTATGAATCTCTCTAGATGATCGTTGTAGTCTCAATCTCCTCTTTATTCGGAGAGAAGTCCCCTTTAGGTCCCAGCCTCTTTTGCACTGAATTAAGCATCTAGAGAATCATCATTTGATTCCTCCTTTGTTTCATAATTAAGATTGGTCTCTATATTAGGCAAATATTTATACACACAATACAAGACTATGGTTAATCCCATTTTAGTTGAGACCAACTTGCACTTTTTTTCATGCAAAAGGCACCAAGATTTCCTACGAAAGACAATGAGAGGTGCAATTACTTATATGAAAAACTATTCTAGTGTTTCTCCTTCAAACAATCCAATAGGTCGACACTCTGAATGGAATCTGAAGTGATTCATGCATGCTTGACTTGTGCTTCAAAGTTTTTGAGCTCATCCCTATGATATTCTATGATGGCTTTGAGTATGTCATTATAGCAAACCCTGTTGTTGAACTTCTCTACAATCTCAAGAAAAAGCTTCAAGGCTCCAACTTGACAAACAAAGTCTAACAATGCCTCTTCAGTTTGAGTCATACTGGATCCATTTTCTTCTTTTTGTTTGCTGATTTCTTATGGAGTGGATTTTGCTCTGGGAGCTCCTCTAGTAAATCAACTATTCTCTTCTTAGATTCCAATTTGATATCTTGTTCTCACAAACATATCAACCCTAAAGGTGCAATAGAAGATGATGCTTGACATATAGTGCCTTCTTATGTTCTATCTATGATGTGCTCGACTTCATCATTCGAAAGAGTAAATCAATCTTGCATTTCTTTGAAATGAACAAATTAATGTAGCTAGATTCAACCCTTGCCTCTACTGTTTGTTTCTTCTGTATCTTGAGCTGAAGTACTATCAAGACTCTTTGGTGATCGCTATTGAATTGCAACTACAAAGAGATCAATATCTAAGAGAAATATGGACATGCTCTTTGATGCATAAAATCCAACATATTAATTATTGTAATTGGTATGCATGTGAAAACACACTCTAATCGATATCGTAAAAGGGAAGAACCTCAAAGAAGAAATTTTATTGATATACTCTTCAAAGTGAATTGTGAATCCTTATTATGTTGTCGCTAAATAAAAGTCACTGGTGAAGATTTCTTACCTTCAGAATGCTCCATTTCATCACTCAAACTTTCTTTCATTATATACTACTCTATTTTGTGTGCACTGATGAGCTCCCTCTCTCTCTCTCTCTCTCTCTCTCTCTCTTTGGAATTGTAATTACAGAGGATAAAAAGCCCATTTTGAAAGGCCCATGATTGATCTCTCAAAACTCATGAGAATGTACACAATTACTTTTAATTGTAAATTCTATATGATCCTGTCATCTTTATTTTTTACCTTGTTTTGGAAGTACAAAAAATTTAGGATTAATAAAGGGGTAGAAAAAATCAATATGAATATATCATGCTAATAATAAAGTGCTAATATAAATAAATATATATATATATATATATATACGGAGAGAGAGAGAGAGAGAAATAGAGAGAGAGATCATCTAAAGGAGAATGACAAGAGATACATACACACACACATAGACCTCCACAAGTAAGATAGCAAGGAGATTCCACATACGATTGATCAGCAGAGGCTCTGCATCATGAAACAAGGTAAGCTTCTTATTCCACTCCATCTGTTCATGTATAAGGTGTGCCTTTTTTTAATGCCATTTTTAGTTTTATATTCTTTAGTACACAAGGACTACTTTTACATAAACAATTATAGGAGAGAGGAAAATATGCTTTTCACACAACACCTATTGATATTTTCTAATGCATTTTCATGCGCTATGGCATTTGATGATCCAATGGACAATTCTTTCGACTTTACAACATAGCAAAACTTGTTCTTGCCTATTTTTTGATTTCCAATGGTAGAGAGAGGGTAGCAAGTTTACAATGAACACTAATGTTCGAATATACATAGAAGAGATGAACGAGGAAGGAATATTAGAATAAGAAAATTTTATTAAGAGGCCTTATCAAGGATATTGATGCATGCTCTCAAGGATATTGATGCATGCTCTGTTACAAAAAATTGCACTTATGTGTGATAAGCTTCCCCATGTTTGCTTGAATTAAGTATTCCATTTGCTAGTACTCTCTGATCTTGTTGGATTTATTTATATTTATCTACATACTCATCTTAGATTGGTAAGGCATTAGATGTTGAGTGAATGTGGTGAAGAGATATATGTAGCAAACCTGAGTATCTCACTTCTCATAAATGATGCCTCAACAAAACTCATTCAAGATGTATGAACATTTTCTAGAATTTTCCAATCCAAGGAGGGTCAGAGGCATGGAATGATTCCACACATACGCAACTCACACTAGATTCTTGTAGTAATCAATTCCAAGAAACAAAGCAAAAGAACATCCTTCAATTTTCCTTGCAATGGTTTAAAGTTGCCATATGGTCATCTTTGACCTCTAGCAATACAAAGTCCATGCCTTAAAAGCTCAACAATGATTACTCTAAATGATTACTCTATTCACAAGATATGTGGAAAGTTGTCCCAACACCCAAGCAGTACAAAGCTTGAGGGTACCATTGTATATCAAGCCTTTCATAGTGCTATGAGAAGAGTATGATCATAATACCATCCTACATATTGATGATAATGTGAGGAAATGTATATATAATGGTCAAAACACATACATATGTGTTGTTGAGTACCCAAGTAGTTCGTCTGACAACCTTTTCAAGAATAAGCTTATACCATATCTCATGAGGCTACATGAATCCAATGTACTTGTAATAGAATTTTTTAGGGAAAACCCATTTTTTTTATTTTTAGTCTATTTAAGTTCTAGAATTTTATGTGAATCTATTGACTTTTATGAGTTGTTAATTACAGTAGTAAACACCCATTCTTCATTCTGCATAAGGTTAGTAGACTCTATTTTTTGTGTAGAGGCCTCTACAACAACCATTCTAGCCTCTCTTTACCTCTCTTTGCCTCTTTTGCAGCCGATTTGGGATAGTTCTTTATGACATGATTGTTTCCTTTACATTACTTACAAAAGAATTTCTATTTTTCTAATTTCTTCTCATCTTTGTCTTCCTTCTTCGAATATGTAGCATTTGCAGATTTTTGCTTACTAGTAGATGAGCTCCATTTACCTTTGCTCTTTTGACTAGCCAGGAAAGCTTGATCTGCAACATGCATAATGAACCTCTTCTACCTATACTAATCTTCCTGCAACAAAACAGAGACTAACTCCTCAAATGACAAGGCATTTGGATTGCCTTTCATGATCAAACAAAGAGTAGAAGCAAAACTCTGATATGAATCAGGAAGACCATTCAAAACGGTCTGCACAAGTGAGCTATCTGGTATAACTTCATTAGTAGAAATCAATTGTTCCTTCAAGTCTTTGATCTTTGTTAGAAAACTATCCATAGAATCACCTTCATTCATATGCTCACTCTCCAACTGTTTTCGGAGGTAAGCAACATGAGCCTCATTCCTAGCCTGGTACAATTTGGTAAGTGTATCCCAAGCATTCTTAGCTATTCTGCAAGAGTGAATGTGAGGAATAATGGCTCATTTGACACACAAGGCTATCAATGCATGTGCCTGAGAATCTCTGCCATCACAACAAATTTGTTCTGCAGTAGGTGCAGTAAAAACTGTAGCACGAATAGGAATCTGAAGAATATCAGCATCCTCAACACCATCTACATCAGCTTCAATACCTGTATTTGCAAGTGTAATAGGATGTTTTTCAACACCCTGCACAATGTTCAATATTCCTCATGAAACCAATACATCTCACATCATATAATCCCAATGGGTAATTGGTACCATCCAACTTATCCTCAACAACCAACATATGGAATACATCACTACTTTCAACCATGGCCACTAACTAAAATACCTTGATGCAGAATGTATCTGAAGAAGTTGAACAGAACTACCCTAATGAGTTCTGCTAAACTTGTAGTAGACTTTGAGACGCTTATATTGGCAAACCAACACCTATATATATCTTTGGCACAAAAAGATGAAATAGCCTACATAAGGACTGTGATAGTGCATTCGGAGGTCGAAATGAGCTCAGATTGGGATTTCGGCACTATACAGCAAAGTTGTTTTGATCTCCTAATCACCCAGAGTATGCTCACCAAATTTCGTGCAATTTTGAGACGATGATCAGAGGGGTGTCGACGATGCCCTAGATGAAGCGACATCCTACTCTGATACCAATTGTTGGAGTTATATGTTTACAGAAGCACACGAATAGCACAAGGAAGAAGAAGAAGCTTGGAGCACAACACACAGTACTAAATGTATTACGACTAGAATGTACAAAGATAAGTAACGTGTTATGGCTATAGGCATATATACAAGCGGGGGGGAAAAAACCTCCTAAAGAGGGAAAAAAGTGCCTCGATGGTCCTAGTGTGTTCACACACATCACCACCTAAGTATATCAACACCAATGTCTTGTTTCTTCTCTTTGTAATTCCATTTAGTTGAGGAGAGTCCCTGGTAGTCACTTCCCTTTTGATACCTTTATCCTACAAGAACTCATCAAACTCTTTGGAGAAGTATTCTCCCCCTCCATCAAATTTGATCTTTCTTGAGTGATCTACCTGTATGATTCTTCACACGTGCTAGATAGTTTTTGAAGCAATCAAATTGATCCTACCAATGAAGGTTCTTGGCTTGGTCCCCATACATCTATATGTAATAAGTCCAATAAGTTGTTGTGGATGTAGCCTTTGTGGTTGAATTGTTGTCTTTGTGCCTTCAAAATCTAACATGCATCACATTTGTTGATCATATGTTGCTTTGATATGTTTGGCAATCCAAGAAGAATTGATCCCTGCATATATCCTTTAAGGTTTTTGCATTCACATGAGCTAGCCTCTTATGCCACACTTCAACCTCACTTAGGGTTTAAGACCCAAAGTTGAATAGAGCTATATTTTTGGTTCCTCCTACTTCAAAAGTAAAGAGCCTACCATGTTTCTCATCTCTGGCTATCTTCTTGAAGCCTTGACATGGATCTTCCACAAAAGCTCCATGTTGGGTGAACCTAACTTGCAATCCTTTCTCAACTATTTGGCCTACACTTGTTAGGTTTTTTGTAATATTGGGAACATAGAGTACCTTGCTCAGAATATTTGTCCTGCCATTGGAAGCTTTGACATTACCAATCTTCTTCACATTATGCTTTGTGTCATCCCCTGTTTGTACTTCATGTCTATGCTTTGGACTTTCCAAGTCATATAAGAGAGCTATGTTGCCTGCAACATAATTTGAACATCTTGAATCTATGTAGAATAAATGATCATCTTCTTTACCTTCCTTGTGGCTTAGATTCATCAAGAGCAATGAGTCTTAATGTTGCTGATCTTCAGAATAATTGTTGTAGTCCCTTATGTTATGGCCTCTATTGTTATTTTTGAAGTTGTGTCCAGCTGTGCCTCTATTGTTGCCATATCCACCTCTTCCACTTTCTTTCTTGGTCTTCTCATTGAACCATCAATTCTGAGTGGTTTGGTTGGTCTTATCAAAAATGGCACAAAGTTGAACATTCTAATTTTTTGTCTTTTCATGCTTTGGTCCTTTCTTCTTCCCTTTCCATTTGCTCTTGCTTGCAAAGTTTTCTTGGGAAGTATCCTCTTCATCTTCTTCCTTCTTCTTGCCTTTTAGCTTCTTTTCCTTCTCATCTGCATATAGAGCACTAGTTTAATTACCATGATAGGAGTTACCTTCCCTTATGCTATTGTTGGCCTCTTGATTGAAGAGTTTTCCAAGAAAGATGTTGAAGTCTGGAGTTTGCACATCCATGATTAGATCATAGGTTTTGGTGAAAGATTGTCATTGCTTGTCACCTCTAATCCCATTGAGAATTCACCTCATGATGGCTTCTTCTTCAATCAGCTCTCCAATGGATTCCAATTGATTAGCAACCTCCTTGACCTTTGTAGCAAACTCATTGATGGTTTGTTTTGGACTTTCTTCATCTGGTTGAACTCATTCCAAAGATGGTTCTTTTTTTTTCTTTGAGGGTACAATGAATTTAGAAAGACACACACCCGACCTCGTAAGGTAGAGGCACCCATCTTGGGGAACTCTGAGGCATCCAGCCTGAAGCGAGACTTGAACCCTGGCCATCTGCCTAGGAGTACAAGGCACATCTGCTAAACCACGCCCGCTGGATATCAAAGATGGTTCTTCCTTGCCTTTGTAGTAGCAAAAAAGAAAGTCTCTAGGGCATCGCAAGTCTCTTGAGATGTCTTGCATCCTCTAATATGTGGTAATAGAAAATCAGAGATAGAGTTGAGTATGTATGACCTTGCTTGAGCATCCCTTGCACACCAAAGTGTGAGCTTATCTATTTCATCTTGACTAGGTCCTCCTTTGGATCTTGGAATAGGCATTGCTTCATCACGTGATACAATCCCATATAGGTTTCTTCCTTGCAAATAAGCCTCCATTCTGATTTTCCAACTAGCATAGTTGTGTCTATTAAGCTTCTCAATCATTGAGGGAAAGCCATCTCCCATCTTGAACTTGCTCTGATACAACTAAAAGAAGTTGGAGAAGCTTGGAGAGGCTTGGAAAGTTGAGTTGTCAAGTGGTGAAGGTGGTCCAATAGGTACTTTGGAACATCAAACAAGAACAAGTTGATGCAAAATAGATAACTGCACCTTGACTAGCTCACAAAAACCTTCTAAAAATTGATGGAAGTTGTGACCTCAAACACTGAGAGTAGCCAGCATAGTAAAAATTGGAAAAAATCTTCTTAATGGAGTGTCATACATACTGTTGGCTTGCTATAATGCATAAAATCCCTAATTTATAACAATTATAGAAGGAGAAATCACCTTAACACTGAATTGATGTCATCTTGCTTTTTTAGGGATGTGCAGAGAATGACCTTGAGACGAAGAACCTTGAATTTCTTTGAAAGTAATAAACCAAATGATCTGAAACTTTGTACACACATACTAGATAGTTATATTATTCCAATGAGTGCATAAACACTAGATTTAGAGCTATGTAGAGAGAGTAACAATCTCTGCAAGTTGACTGAGTCTGAGGAAGAAGTAGAGAGCAGAAATGGCACCAAGCAATGATCAAAGAGTATATGTATTGCTTCAAATCATCAATCTCCTTAATGTAAAATATTTGTGGATTGTTTATATAGACTCTTGAGGATATGACCACGCCTTTTCTCCATGAATTTGAATTCGAAATTAGGAGGGTCTATTAGTTTAGATTGATTGGCATATTTTCTTGCAATATAGGAAAAGAGAAAGTTGAAATCACATCTACTTTTTGATTGATTGATTGAGAATCAATCCCAACCACTTCTAACTCATGACTTTTAGGAATTTTACCCTTTTCTTTTACAAAGGTAAATACCTTGAACTTGGCAAAAAAGTATCATAGGTGATCAACCAATTAATACAAAGAAAATATGTGCACATAAGTGCTATTCTTGAAGGCATATCCATAGCATCCAAATAATGGATTTGATGTACAACATATCCACCCCAAGCATAATGAAAGCTTGATGTTCCAAAAAATCACACCTACGATTCAAAAGATTCACTGGATGAAGAAGAGGCACTTATAGAAATATTTTGAGTAGGAATCCTCTCCTGTCTTTGTTGCTTCTTAGAACGCTTCTTTGGGGGGGGGGGCTTGTTTTTGTGTAGCCAAAATTCTATAATGCATAAAAATCGATTCCAATACTACCCATGGAGGTATGGCCATTTCCTCCTCCTAATTGCTACTCATAGATTCAAATACCTCTACTAGCTAGGGTGATTCTACTATTGTTGTATTTCTTTTTGTTTAGGTGCGAACCTTCAATCAAGTTACACTAAGAGGTTCAAAGGTCTCAAATATGACATCTCATGACTTATTGACCCTCTTTCTTCCAACCATCGATGGAACCTTTATATGAAACACACGTGTGTGTGAGGCTCTATCAGAGAGAGACTCTATCTATACCTGATATGAGGTTCTCTTTGCTATTTAAGCATTGATAAATATTTTGAGGAATCCTTGCACCTTCTCCAAAGAATTTGAATGACTAGAAGGATCCGTGTCCAATAAGAAGTTGATAAAAGACTCGGACTCATGTTTATATATTGTGATTGGAACTCAGCAACATGATAAAAGCATTAACAATGCTTTTGATAGGTAGTGTGTGCCTATATTGCTAGTTCATACAAAAATAGGTGTAAAATAATCTAATCCCCAACTCTAAGTCATCATGTTGCATTGCTTTGAAAGTCTTGAAAGAAGTGCTTTTAGGTCTAACTACCATGGTGTTTACATCTAGTACTAGGAGTTTCAATGCAAAAGCTATGGACTTTCTATCACAGTAATTTCTTATCCCTGATTTGAAATGTTGGTGATAGTAATAGTCCCTAGCAGTTTCTCATGAGCCTCAAAAGTGGAGAGGAATTCTATACAGCTCTTTGCATCCACATGTACCAGGGGAAGTGTGAGAAATTCTTCTATCAGTAAGTCTCTCCAAGTTACTACTACCCATGGATCCTGATTAATCGCTTGAAACTCAGAGATGAGGTATACCATTCTGATAAAATCTTGAGGTGTACCATGATGATGCACATAGATATCCATTGGATTAGGATATATCGGCATTTTGTCTCTCTTCTCAACCAGAAAGAAGGTATAAAAGTAACATTATTCTCTACTCAACCGACTCCTAATATCTTAGGTATCAAATCCTCTTTGTGGTCTTCTAGATGATGTAGTTTCGATTTCTTCGATGTGCCTATAACAAATATGTTAGCATAACCCTTCATAATTATGTTGGTTAAGTTATTCTGCTTCAAGAATGCTAGTAAAAATTATGAAATGTATACAATGAAGAGTGTATGTAAGACCACAATGCCTAGGATTCACAACAATGTCATATGCATGATAGGAGAATGAAAAACATAAAAAATAATGCAAAAAAAATGTTGGGCAATTAAACTCAAGGATTCACAACTTAGATGCTTCCTAATAGTCTAAGTACTTGAAGAAGATATGTTTCATGCATCTATTTCTCTCCCTAAGGGTTCTAGAAATTCTCCTATGATGGCATTATCTAATGAATGTTGATCACTATAGTGCTTTGACCCATTTAAGAGAACGTGTGACTCTTTTAGGATTGGGAAATTCTTGACCTAGTTACTTTTCATGGGTGAGGGCTTTCAAGATTTTGTATGAGCTAGAGCTATTGGTTTTGTATTTTCTTATGGCTTACAAACCCATATGCTAGACTGAGTGACTTTAAGTCTTGGTTTTCTAGGTCCATAGGGTTTGGATCTTGTCTTGTACACACGTGTGGGTTGAGATGTATGATTCTTTGAGTAAGTTCTATGGGAGGACTTCAATCGTTGCTTTCTATTGGAAATGGTCTTAGGTATCCAAATCTAAGGTAGTACATTTTGAACTTGAAGGAGAGCTTTGAGGATTCAAATTTGTTGAAACCTTGAGACCATCTATTTCCACAGACACCATCTATCACAACAGACAATTCTATCACAACAAACAGGTCTATCACGATAGATAGGCAAATTCACCAATTTTTAGGGTTTATCAAATTTTGACTAAAATTAGCCCAAATTTTGGGATTTTTGCAAGGTTTTGGAGCTGTTGAGAAAACTAAAGCAAGGTTCCCATGTGTGCAAGATTGGGAATGTGTGTCATTGGCATTCAAGTGCAAACATGGATAAAGAAACTTGAGGTTGGAAGATCCCTCAACCCCCTCAGTAAATTGTTTTACCATATACTAAGTGCAATTAGTGGTTGTAAACCATAGGAATACTTGAGTTCAGAGAATCTTTAAATTCTCAAGTTCAAGCAGAGGTTATTGCAATCAAGGGAGAACTTAAGGGCAAAGAATTTAATATGATTGGATGAAGAACATCAAGTATGTGCTCTTGATGATGCATGTTTCAAGACAAGGAAATACATCCGAAAGACGTTAAAAGGAACAAGTGATTGTTATCAAAATAATCAGCAATGCGGTTGTACAAGGGTAATTGGGCTAATCAATGGGGCATATGAACCTTAGATTAGGCACACACTTAGGGAGAGACCAAAAAATTATTAGATTGTCCAAGGATAGTGTTAGTCACACAACAATATCGTGGGCTCATTAACTTAGCGACTATCCTTACGTTTTGAGCTCAAAAACAAGTGAATCGGAGATGTCATTTAGCATGGAAAAACCCATAAGAAGCTCAAGAATGGCTTACTTAGAAACTCCTAAAGGACCCTATAAGACCCAACTGGAATACATCCAAACCAATGGATTAGGTGCATGCATCTATGAGGATGGTATGAGGCAATCAGTGGTCCAACTAAAAAACCCTGATCAACCCTTCACAATTGAGCATCCAGTGGTCAAATTCAAAGAGGGCTCATACATAGATAAGCAAGGAACCATATATGTGGTCACAAGCCAGATAAACCCAATGATAGAAGTGAAGTAACAATCTATGACTTCAAGGACCCAAATGCCCTTGGAAAGATTATCTATTTAGACAACTCTTTAGAAATAATGTTTGTGGTATTGGAGCATCGTAGACATGCGTATAACTGGAAGGGTGAGTTGATATTTCCCTCTAGTAAAAACCATGTGCCTCAAGCCCCACAAGGTGTAGGATTCATGCACATATTTGGGAGTCACAAAGAAAGTCCTAGGGAAAGTGTTGATATATTTAGATAATAATGTGTGTGAACACACTAGGACCATGGGGGCTTTTTTTTTCCTCTTTAAGAGGTTTTTTCCCCCCTAGGCTGTATATATGCCTACAACCCTAACAGGTCACTTATCTTTGTACATTCTAGTGGTAATATATTCAGTATTGTGTGTTGTGCTCCCAGCTTCTTCTCCTTGTGTTGTTTGCATGCTTCTGTAGACCTCAAACTCCAACAATTGGTATCAGAGTAGGTTGCCGCTTAATCTAGGGTGTCATCGACACCCCTCCAATCATAGTCTCATAATCACACAAAATTTGGTGAGCATACTCTCAGCTCGTTTCGGCCTCTGAATGCACTATCACAGTGCTTGTGTAGGCAATTTTGTCTTTTTGTGCCAAAGATATATACAGCTTTTGGTTCACCAATATGAGCGTCTCAAAGTCCACTACAGGTTTAGGGGAACTCGACAGGGTAGTTCTATTCAACTTTTTGAGATAGAGTCATTTTTTCGCATCAAGGTATTTTATTCAGTGTTCATGGCTGAAAGCAGTGATGTATTTCCTATGTTGGCTGTTGAGGATAAGTTAGATGGTACCAATTTCCCATTATGGGTTTATATGATGCGTCATATATTGGTTGCAAAAGGACTATGGAATATTGTGCAAGGTGTTGAAAAACTTCCTATTACACATGCAAACACAGTTGTTGAAGGTGATGCAGATGGCATTGAAGATGATGATATTCTTCATGTTCCTTTTTGTGATGCGGTTCCTATTGCACCTACTATAGAGAAATTTTTTTGGGATGGCAGAGATTCTCAGGCACATGCATTGATAGCCTTGTTTGTCAAACATGCCATTATTCCTCACATTCACTCTTGCAAAACAGCTAAGGATGCTTGGGATACACTTACCACTTTATACCATGCAAGGAATGAGGCTTGTGTTTCTTACCTCCGAAAACAGTTGGAGAGTGAGCACATGAATGAAGGAGATTCCGTGGATAGTTTTCTAACAAAGATCAAAGATTTGAAGGAACAGTTGATTTTTGTTGATGAAGGCTTGGTTGACAGTTCACTTGTGCAAACTGTTGTGAATGGTCTTCTCGATTCATATCAGAGTATTGCTTCTACTCTTTGTTTGATGATGAAAGGCAATCCAAATGCCTTAACATTTGAGGAGTTAGTCTCTCTTCTGTTGCAGGAAGATCAGTCTAGGCAGAACATGTCCATTATGCATGTTACAAATCAAGCTTTTCTGGCTAATAAGAAGGGCAAAGGTAAATGGAGCTCTTCTACTAGAGCAAAAGAAGAGGAAAAAAAGAAATTTTTCATTATTCAAGATGATTAGAGAAAATTCGAGCAAGTAGTCCCAATATTGTTGGAGGCTCCACCAAGTTTGCTACAAGGGAGTTCAAATCTATTACATAAAATGGATCAAATAATATGTGTATCTCAACCTTCCAAAGATGATAAGGAGAACAGTGTAGAGGAAAATGCAAAAGACATGATAGAAGATTATTAATTCTTATAGGATATTGAAATGTGCTCGCAGGAAGCCAAACAACTCAAGGAATTTGATATCAAAAATCTCAAAAAAATAGCGAAGGGTGTAGACATTGATATTTTCTTTGATGTATTCATTGGGTTTACAATACAAAGAGTTTGGGGAATCAAGAGGAACATGTAGATACAATGGTTTTTACCACTAAAAAAGAAGAAGACAGGTTCATGAAGATGTCACCATGATGGACATAGAAGAGAAATCAAAAGCTATGAAGGAAGCACAAAAACAGGGAATGATAAAAAGTTCCCCTTGAAGGAGAATGAATACACTAGTAGAAGCAAATGGCAAGATACCCAGATACAATGAGATACAATATAGAAAGGAAATGGAATGGAAATGGAGTGTCCCTAGATACAAAATGGAGACACACTCATATTCTCAACAACCCCTCTACAGGTCCAACTTGTAGAGTATGGAGGCTGCTAGGGTATGAGATAAATGTCCACCATGAGTGTAGCAGCAACAATGTGAGCACCAAAAAGAAAGTCTCCATGTGGAAATCCATAGCCTCCAAGTGAGATTGACCATGTGTGATTGCTAGGTACTCCATAAGATGTCCACTAGATGGATCAAGTAGATGCTCCATAGATATGCTAGCAACGAGGTATGAGAACAGAACAAAATCCCACTAAACAAGATCAACTCCAAGCGAGATAGATAGGATGACTCCATGTGGTATGTGAGGACTTCCAACACTTTAAAAATATCCACCATGAGATGTTTATCACCAAGGAGCAGGCCCTACAAGAATGAAATGTAAAACATGAAGCATGAAATTATAATCACATGTTAGTACATTTGTATGTTGTAGTTCTCCATGGTGTAGAAAGACATCATATGTTTGGTAGGACCATGAAAGCTTCCTCTAAATTGAGAAGATGGCACAAAAAAGATCCAAATGAGTGATGTATCCATGTAGATCTAAAAGTATCCTATGGATAATGGAAAGACGTTAGGCTCCATAAGTGGAACATTGTATGCTCTATTGGAGTTTGAGATCTACGGAAGCACACGAACATCACAAGGAAGAAGAAGAAGCTTGGAGCACAACACACAATATTGAATGTATTACCAAGGGAATGTACAAAGATAAGTGACCCGTTAGGGTTATAGGCATATATAGAAGCTAGGGGAAAAAACCTCCTAAAGAGGGAAAAAAGTGCTATGATGTTCCTAGTGTGTTCACACACATCACTACCTAAATATATCAACAAATCCCCCTGGGAGTGATGTAGTGAACAAGGAGCCAGCACTTATGTATAAGGAGGTGCCAAGGTATGTGGAATCAATCCACAAAAGGAAGTAAGCCCAAAGCTTTGTGGAAAGCTTCAAACTTCTCCCTAGATAGAGCCTTTGTGAAAAGGATTGCAATTTTCTCTTGTGTGGGAACTTATTCCAAACAGATCTCTCTGGCAGATAGCCTCTCCCTAACATAATGATAGTGCACCTCAATGTGCTTAGTGCAAGGATGGAATGTTGATATATTTAGGTAGTGATGTGTGTGAACACACTAGGACCATTCGGGCACTTTTTTCCCTCTTTAGGAGGTTTTTTCCCCCCGGCTTGTATATACGCCTATTGCCCTAATGGGCTACTTATCTTTGTATATTCTCTAGTAATACATTCATTATTGTGTGTTGTGCTCCAAGCTTCTTCTCCTTCCTTGTGCTATTTGCATGCTTCCGTAGACGTCTATCTCCAACAATTGGTATCAGAGCAGGTCATCGCTTCATCTAGGGCGCCATTGACACTCCTCTGCTTGCACTCTCAGAATCGAACAAATTTTGGTGAGCATACTCAGTGTGTTTTCTAGATCAAAACCGCTTTGCTATTTGGTGCCAAAATCGCAATCTGAGCTCGTTTCGGCCTCCGAACGCACTATCTCAGTGCTTGTGTAGGCTATTTCATCTTTTTGTGCCAAAGATATATACCAGTTTTTGTTCGCCAATATAGGCATCTTGAAGTCTGCTACAGGTCTAGCAAAATTCATCTAGGCAGTTTTGTTCAACTTTTTGAGATACAATCAATTTTCTACATCAAGGTATTTTAGTCACCGGCCATGGCTGAAAGCAGTGATGTATTCCGTATCTTGGTTGTTGAGGATAAGTTGGATGGTACCAACTACCCATTATGGGCTTATATGATGCAACATGTATTGGTTGCAAAAGGACTGTGGAACATTGTGCAGGGTGTTGAAAAATGTCCTATCACACCTGCAACTGTTACAACTGTAGGTACAGAAGCTGATGTAGAAGGTGTCGAAGATGATGATATTCTACATATTCCTATTCGTGTTGCAGTTTCTGTTGCACCTACTATAGAGCAAATTTGTTGGGATGACAGAGATGCCCAGGCACATGCATTGATAGCTTTGTCTGTCAAACGTGCCATTATTCCTCACATTTGCTCTTGCAGAATAGCTAAGGATGTTTGGGATACGCTTACCACATTGTACCAAGCTAGGAATGAGGCGCGTGTTGCTTACCTCCGAAAACAATTGGAGAGAGCACATGAATGAAGGTGATTCTATGGACAGTTTTCTAACAAAGATCAAAGACTTGAAGGAACAATTGATTTCTACTGATGAGGTTATACCAGATAGCTCACTTGTGCAGACTCTTTCGAATGGTCTTCCTGATTCATATCAGAGTTTTGCTTCGACTCTTCGGTTAATGATGAAAGGCAATCCAAATGCCCTGTCATTTGAGGAGTTAGTATCTGTTCTATTGCAGGAAGATCAATCCAAGCAGAACAAGTCCATTATGCGTGTTGCAAATCAAGCTTTCTTGGCTAGTGAGAAGGGCAAAGGAAAATGGAGCTCTTCAATTAGTAAGCAGAAATCTACAAATGTTGCACATTCGAAGAAGGAAGATAAAGATGAGAAAAAAATCAGAAAAGCACAAATTGTTTTGCAAGTTGTTGAGCCCATAAAAGTCATATTGGTCAAAGTCAACTACAGTCAAAGTCAACTATAGTCAAAGTCAAAAGGTCAAAGTCAAATTGTTCAAAGTCAACAAAGTCAAGGTCAAAGTCAATAGGTGCAAAGTCAAAGTGTTGAAGTGCAGGTGTCAAAGTGCACAGGTAGTGCACAACTAATTGTCCACATTGAAGGGTAAATTGGAGAAAGTGGGTTGCAGGTTGCAGAGGTATTTCTCTAATTTCCTTAAGGTTCAAAGTGTTTTTAAAGTGTTTTGGAAGGTTCAGGTGAACCCTCCCTTGTGTGCACATTTGAAGAGTTAGAAGGAAAATGTGAAGGTATGTGAAGCGGCAACGTACGCAGAAGTGAAAGTATGTCCTCCCAATTAAAATTTTTGTTTTAGACTAAAGTCACTACAGGACAAAACAGGGAGTCGTTGGCTGCCACTTGTAAAGACAATCTTGGGACATCAAAGTGAGCACCAAGATACTCTTGCAGTTAGGAGTGTACGTGAATCGACACACTCAAATCAAGGCAAGGACTATTCTTGGAGATCCTAAGTGTAAGCAAGAGTGAGCATAGTCTATGGGAAGCAAGGGAGAGAAGTGCAAGAGACACACAGTGTGCGACGCAGAGAGGTGAAGTGTAAGGTGTGCATGAAGAGTGACCAAGGAAGTGTGCAGAGGAGTGCTAAGCTTGTCCTCCAAGGTCTTACTGAAGTGTGCGCGCGCTGACATAAGGTATCAATCCCTCCCCCTTAGTGGAAGCTTGGTGCAAGGTGTGCACAAGAGCAGGCTTGTAGAAGGTGGAGGTTTGGTGCAGAGGAGGCTGGCAGCAACAAGTCTCTTGGGTATTTGGTATTTTGTAATTGAGCACTCTATGGGCTTTTGCACAGAAGCAGTGGTTGTATTGTGCTTCAACCTTGTATTTGTCTTACTGTAATCAATCGACAGAGGCTTCCAGTATGTATTTTCTCTTCTGGTCTTCCCCTTTTCTCCTACAAACACTCAAATCCCTTCTTGTCTAAGAATCCCCCAACAAAATTTAGCACGCATGGTGGGACTCCAAGGAGATTTGAGCATAGGAGAAGATATATTGCAGTTGGAGAAGCAATATTCAAGTGTCGACAGTTCTACTTCAGTGGACTAAGAGGTATATATTCTTATCAATTATCTCATACTAAGAGGACTATGAACAGACCATGACCGAACAAGAAGGAAGGCTGTTAGAAGATCATCTAGTCCACTTTCATCAACTTCATCAGTAAGGAGCATGGCTGGTCAGGTAGACTTGGAAACCTTACTATCAAGATTGAATATAAAATTTCCTTCTTTCAAAGGCCTAGCTCAAAAGGATCCAGACGAGCATATTAGAAGATTTTTGGCACTATGCAAAACTAGAGGCTTAATGGGTAGGGAGGATGCCTTTTTAATACTCTTCCTTGCCACATTAGAAGGATTAGCAGATAAATGGTTCATCCAAATTGCTGAGAACCATTTTACAACTTGGGATTTAATGAAAGATGCATTTAAAAATCAATTCTAGCAGGGAAATACTGCAGAGATCATCATAGAAGAGCTTGGGTCCAGGAGAAAAGTTTGAGATTGGGTCCAGGAGAAAAGTTCCCAGAGCTTGTAACTAGGGCCAAAGCACTAATGGCTAAATTGCCAGATCCACCACGTGATTTTTTTGTTAGAAATGGTTAGCTAAGCCCCTACCAGTGGCCACCCAATGCAAAATAAAGGAATTAGTGTTACCTACAGCCTCCATAGAGGATTTCATCAACACAGCTACACGACTGGAGAAGATAAGGCAACAATATAGAGCTACTTCTTCTCAATTACCATATTCCACAGAAATGGAGGATCCAGTAATCCAGCTAAGGAAGGAGTTAGAGGGCTTAAAAAGAAATAAGCCCCACAGAGAGGAGGAGAATGATGTAACTCAGTTGAGAAGGGAGATTAAAGCACTAAAGCTCCAAAAGGAGGAGGAGGCCCAAGCAGAGGAATTGGCTCACCTACGACAAGAGTTGCAGGAACTCAAAGGAGGTGGCATCAAGAGTGGACTTTGGTGTTCCATGTGCAGCAAGCAAGGGCATATAGTAAGTGAATGTCCTCTGTTAAGTGTGACTTGCCAATTATGCAGGAAAGTTGGTCATGAGGCCCACGAATGCCAATCAAGGGGAATGCCTGCAACAACATACTAGACACAAGGAGGACCCCTACCACCAACAAATGTGATGGCTGCTGCACCGAATCAAGGTAACAATTACAACCCTAGACAGAGGGATAACTTTGGAAATGGGCCTAGGAGGCCAATTATTTGTTTCAGATGTGGAGAATGTGGGCACTATCAAAGTAGGTGCACTCTCCCAGAAAATGCCCCTCCTTGCAGGAACTGCCTAGAGGCTAGAGACCACTATACTAATTGTTGTCCTAAGAATCAAGCATCTTCATCTGGGCCCCACATTCAAATGATTTTTGTGTGCAAAGAAGAAGGGATAGATCAAACTAGGGTGCCATCACCATCTACCAGGGTGATGCAGTTAGAAGAACTTGAATCTTTTACAGTGCAGACAAGAAGCAAGCGGAAGGCTCAAGTGGACATAGTTCAAGAACCAATAATTAATGGATTAAACAAAGACCAAGTTGCATCCGAAGACAAAGCCACCACCTGTGTAGATACAAGGCAAAAAGAAAATTTCATAGGTACCAATGATGCGATTGGACATGCATTCAATAGGGCTCATGAGGAGTTTGATAAGTCAAATGGAGCCCAAGCTCATAAGGAATCAGAAGCTTCCAGACTACTCAAGTCCATGAAAAAGGAGGTTAGTATTTTTTATTTAATAAAGATGGATGGGAAGTTCAGGTCAGAACTCTTGCAGATAATTGATGAAATGTCCACCACAAGTTTAGTGGCAAAGGCTGTTGTTATGCATAAAGATAAAAGTGTAGGGGAAGCACCCCTCACAGATTACAAGAGCCCTCGGCTAACAGTCTCTATTAAGGGTCATGAGTTTCAAGGATTTATTGTAGATGGTGGTTCTGGCATTAACTTGATGCCTGAATATACCATGAAAAAGATTGGACTATACCCTTCAAGACCTGCCAACTTCACTGTAACAATGGCATACCAAAGCATAGTAAGGCCTATGGGAGTGGTCCCTGGAGTCCCAGTCAAAATACAAGGTACCATCTTTAACTTGGACTTTGTTGTTTTAAGGCTGCCACAAGTAGAAGGGAGACCTTGGTTAAGGCACGCCAATGTGCTGCATGACTGGGGCAAGGACACAATGTGGGTAAAGCAAGAGGGAAAAGAGTTGCAGTAGCTACTTTTAGAAGAAGGACCAGACAATCAGAGAAATACTAGCATGATGCAGACAATTGGTATTTATATGGAAGAAGAATTGTTGGACAACCCAGAAGCACACCTATTTGAAGGAGCAGATTTATATGAAGATGAAAACATGTTGGCTTGGCTCCATGCAGAAGACCAATCTTCCTGCTATGGAATTTTTCCAAACTCAAGCAGAGAAGGAGCATATGAAGAAAAAGAGGAAATCACTCAGGATACTGATTCGAGTAAAAAATTCTCAATCAAAGGCCATAGAAGAGAGGAGATAAGAAGAACCCTTAAGTGCAATAGTGATGAAGATACTTCATATCATATGCTGACACAAAGATACAAAAGTTGCAGTATGGAGGAGACAATATTTTACTGAAGGATTTAGGGTACCCTTATCAAATGACTAGTGAGCCCAACAAGAAGACAAAACCAATGAAGTGCAGTACAATTGGAGATTATGGAGGAGTTTCTCTGAGTCAACATATCAAGGCTCAAGGCCTATCATCAACAAAAGTGAAGATTTATGGATCACCTGGAACCTGCAAAATTTATCCAGGTTGTACATAGTTTTTTCCCATCATTTTTGCTTAAGTTTTAGTAGTTTTCTTTATCCATTTCATGCTTGTTTCTTGAGTTTTTTAGCAAAATTAGCAGCCATTTCATAAACTTTGCAAAGGTACAATTTTTGGAATTTGTAGGAATTTTTTCAAGCATTTTTTAGAATTTTTCTAGCATTTTTCTCCTTTTCATGTGTCATTTTCTTGCCAAAATTGAGGAATAAAGGAAGCTCTTGTGGTTTTGAGTGACAAAATTGCCCTAGACCTGTAGAGAATTTTATGAATATTTTTTCAGATTTTTTTTTGAATTTTTGGTATTTGTTGTGATTTTTTCTCCAATTTTCTCTAATTTTGGAGAATTTTCCAAAAAAAAAGCCCCCCTGGATTTTTTGGATTTTAGCAGTAAAAATTTAAAAAAAAAAATCCTCCTCCCTCCCACCCTACCCCCCCCCACCCCCACAATTGTTTTTATTAATTTATTTATTTATTAATTTATTTTTTGTTTATTTATTTAGTTTTTCTTATTTTTAATTTTTATTTTATTTTTATTTTGGAGAATCGCCACGCACGGGCTTTAATCAAAAAAAAGAAAAAAAAAGGTTGTTTTCTTTTATTTTTCTTTTTTATCTTTTAATGTATAAATATTTTCTTTTTTTATGATTCAAATCTTTTGGCTCTAGATCGTGCCTCGGATGGCCATTTTTTTCAAATTTGGGTCATTTTCATGTATCTTGGCACCTTTGGATTCATTGTTTGAATTAAATTTTCCAAAATTACACATTTTCTCTGACTTTTGGTCCAAACGCACATGTTTTGAGCACATTTTTCACATGTTTTTCTTTCCCCACATTTTCCACATGGGTTATTCTCCCTTTGTCTTACCTTATGTTTCATAATTTCTCGTATGCACCCTCTGTAAATCTACTGTTTGGTCATTTTTAACCTCTCCACACCCCATCATCCTACTCCCTCACCCTCCCCTTACCCTTCTGCCCAGCCACATCCTTACCCCTCCCTACCCCATCCATCTAAGCCCCCTCAGCCCTCCCATCCCCCTCCTCTCTACCCTCCATTTGCCCCCTTTGCTTTTCCATCACAAAATCCCACTTTTGGTTCTTCCGTGGTGCTTGTTCTCTCCTGATTTTGGTGGAATTGGTTGCTGCTCAGGTGTCCTCTTCAAGATTTTGCAGCTCTAGATTCATGGTGTCCTCTATGCTCATATTTTTGGCTATAGCTCTCTAGGACGGAGAGCCCATTAGGTGGTGGGAAACTATTGAGCCCATAAAAGTCATATTGGTCAAAGTCAATTGTAGTCAAAGTCAACTATAGTCAAAGTCAAAAGGTCAAAGTCAAACGGGTCAAAGTCAACAAAGTCAAGGTCAAAGTCAATAGGTGCAAAGTCAAAGTGCTGAAGTGCAGGTGTCAAAGTGCACAGGTAGTGCACAACTAATTGTCCACATTGAAGGGTAAATTGGAGAAAGTGGGTTGCAGGTTGCAGAGGTATTTCTCTAATTACCCTAAGGTTCAAAGTGTTTTAAAGTGTTTTGGAAGGTTCAGGTGAACCCTCCCTTGTGTGCACATTTGAAGAGTTAAAAGGAAAATGTGAAGGTATGTGAAGCGGCAGCGTACGCAGAAGTGAAAGTATGTCCCCCCAATTAAAATTTTTGTTTTAGACTAAAGTCACTACAGGACAAAACAGGGAGTCGTTGGCTGCCACTTGTAAAGACAATCTTGCGACAGCAAAGTGAGCACCAAGATACTCTTGCAGTTAGGAGCATACGTGAATCGACACACTCAAATCAAGGCAAGGACTATTCTTGGAGATCCTAAGTGTAAGCAAGAGTGAGCATAGTCTATGGGAAGCAAGGGAGAGAAGTGCAAGAGACACATAGTGTGCGACGCAGAGAGGTGAAGTGTAAGGTGTGCATGAAGAGTGACCAAGGAAGTGTGCAGAGGAGTGCTAAGCTTGTCCCCCAAGGTCTCACCGAAGTGTGCGCGCGCCGACAGAAGGTATCCATCCCTCCCCCTTAGTGGAAGCTTGGTGCAAGGTGTGCACAAGAGCAGGCTTGTAGAAGGTGGAGGTTTGGTGCAGAGGAGGCCGACAGCAACAAGTCTCTTGGGTATTTGGTATTTTGTAATTGAGCACTCAGTGGGCTTTTGCACAGAAGCATTGGTTGTATTGTGCTTCAACCTTGTATTTGTCTTACTATAATCAATCGACAGAGGCTTCGAGTATGTATTTTCTCTTCTGGTCTTCCCCTTTTCTCCTGCAAACACTCAAAGCCCTTCTTGTCTAAGAATTCCCCAACACAAGTACTGTAAAGGGAACGATCATATCATAAAGAACTATCCAAAATTGGCTGCTAAAGAGGCAAAGAAGAAAGAGGTTGGAATGATTGTTGCACAGGCCTCTACACCAAAAACAGAGTTTGTTAATCTTGTGCAGGAAGAAGAATGGGCGTTTACTACTGTCTGTAGTTTTGACCCATCTTCTCACGAGCAGTGCATGTCTGCAATAGACTCAGATGTTTGGTACTTTGACAATGGGGCAACCAAACATATTACCTCACATCACAAGTTCTTCTCTTCACTCGAGCATGCCCCTATATGGAATACTGTTACATACGCCAACAACTCCTCTTATCCTGTTATGGAAGTTGGTAAGATCATTTTGACTACTGTTGATGGTAGTTCTTTCACTTTGTCAGATGCTTTATTTGTGCCAGGGATCAAGAAGAACCTGTTATCAGTTTTTGCATTAGCCAAGATTGGCTTGGTTGTGAAATTTGTTGATGACAGGTGTACAGTTCATGATCTGTCAAATGGCGATGTGATTGTTGCTTCTGGCATTTTATGTCGTGGGCTATATAAGCTCATAGACTATGAAAGATCTGTGAATGATTTGGCATGTGTAGTACATGATTCTCAGGCTATGTCAGATGCAAAGCTTTGGCATGCACGCTTTGGTCATCTGAATTTTACTAGTTTGCTATGCCTACAAAAATCTGAAATGATGTCCTCTTTGCCCAAACTTGAGGCACCTAGAAAACATGTTTGTGAAGGCTGTGTTTTGGGAAAAATGCAGCATTCCTCATTTCCAAAAGATGGTTCAGTTCGGGCTACTCAGAAATTGCAATTTGTACATAGTGATGTCTGTGGTCCTATGCAGACACCTTCTTTTGGAAACTATCTTTACTTTGTGACTTTCATGAATGATTTTTCCAAGCATGCATGGGTATATCCATTGAAGGCAAAGTCTGAAGTGTTCATGTGCTTCAAACAGTTTTTGGTTTTGGCTGAAAATCTATCAGCATGTAAAATGGGCACCCTCCATTCCGATCGAGGGGGGGAATATATGTCTTTTGATTTTAATGCATTTTTGGCTAAACGTGGGATAAAACACTAGTGTATAGTGCCGTATACACCTCAACAGAATGGAGTTGCTGAACAAAAGAACAAGTCACTCATGGAGATCGTGATGTGTATGGTCAAGAGTCAGGCTTTACCACATAGTTTCTGGCTTGAGGCTATCATGTGTGCAGCATATGTACTGAACAGGTGTCCCACTAAAGCGCTGTAGTCTATCACTCCATATGAGTCTCGGCATGATCGTAAGCCATTTGTTGCTTATTTGCGTGTTTTTGGTTGTTTGGCATATGCATTAGTGCATGAACAACATCGCAAAAAATTGGATGATAAAGCAGTAAGATGTATTTTTGTTGGGTATAGTTCTGAAAGTAAAGGCTATTGTCTGTATCATCCATAGACTAAATGCATTATGGTTAGTTGTGATGTTGTTTTTGTGGAAGATGTTATTCAACCATTGCTTTCATGTATTAAGGAGACATCTGTTAGCTCCAAAGACATGTATGATACTTTGTTGCCTCTCTTTACAGGTGGACAGTCTAGTGCTGGTCCCAATGAGGCAACTCCTCAGCCTTTGCAGGTTTCATATGATGATGTAGATCATTCCATTTCTGATGCAGATTTACATGATGCACTAGTTGATGAGAGAGTTGATATTGAGCAGGCAAAAACTATGCCAAAATGGCTAGTGCATACTTTGCGTGACATCAAATTAGATCCACCTTTGTCATATCGTAATCGTTCAGGCTCTCATAGTGCCTCTTTTGCATCATATTGCTATGCTATGGCTGCATCTAGTCTCTGTGATGAGAATGAGCCTATTTCGTTTGATGAAGCACAAAATTCAAAAAATTGGATGGCTACTATGCAATCTGAATATGATGCTATAATGAAGAATGGTACTTGGTCTTTATGTGACTTGCCTCCTGGCAAGAAGGCCATTGGGACTAAGTGGGTATACAAGCTGAAGTTTAAGCTTGATGGTACAGTTGACAGGAATAAGGCTAGACTTGTTGCAAAGGGTTATGTGCAGGAAAGAGGCATTGATTTTGATGAGACCTTTGCACCTACTTGTCGAATGACTACTGTTCGTAGCATCTATGCACTTGCAGCTCATCATGGTTGGAATGTACATCAGTTGGACATTAGAACAGCATTTCTGAATGGTGACTTGCACTTGGTATGAGAAGATACATGCCTATCTGATTGCACATGGTTTTGAGAACAGTCCAACTGAAAGCACCTTATATGTTAAGTGTGCTAATGATGTGCTTCTGATCATTGTTGTCTATGTTGATGACATGCTGGTCTTTGGTCATATTGAGAAGCATATTGCTGATTTGCATGCCTCATTTGAGATGTCTGATTTGGGGCATTTGCATCACTATTTGGGCATTCAGTTTATGCAAGTTGATGGTGGAATGGCTTTGTGTCAAACGAAATGTATTGACACATTATTGCAGCATTTTGGCCTTGAAGACTATAAGCGTATTGCCACTCTTATGGAGATAGGTTTACAATTGAGTCTTCATGATGCTGGAGATGCATTTGATGTTGTTCTCTACCAGCAGACTATTGGATGCTTGATTTACTTATGCATTACTCGGCCAGATATTCAGTTTGTTGTCTCATAGATGAGCAGGTTTATGCATTGCCCAGGAATCAAGCATTGGCAGGTGGTTAAGTGCATCTTTCGCTACTTAAGTGGTACTCGGCTACTTGGGTTGTTTTATCCCAAGGGGGGATCACTACCGCTAGATTTGCATGCTTTTCTTGACTCTGATTGGGCTGGTTGCTATGACACTCGTGTGTCCACTAGTGGCTTTTGCTTCATGCTTGGTAGCTCATGTATATCTTGGTTGAGCAAGAAGCAGCCTACTGTGGCCACTTCTAGTTGTGAGGCCGAGTATAGGGCAGCTTTCACAACAACTGTTGAGTGTGTGTGGCTCAGACACCTTATGGCTGATTTGGGTGTTGGTCAGTCTTCTGCCACCACCATCTTCACTGACAGTCAGAGCGCATTGGCAGTTGCGAGGAACCCTATGTTCCATGCTCACACTAAGCACATTGAGGTGCACTATCACTATGTTAGGGAGAGGTTCTCTGCTGGGGAGATCATCTTGGCATATGTGCCCACACAGGAGAACGTTGCATACCTTTTCACGAAGGCTCTGCCTAGGGAGAAGTTTGAAGCTTTCCACAAAGCTTTGGGCTTACTTCCTTCTGTGGAGTGATTTCCACATAGCTTGGCACTTCCTTATAAATGAGTGCCAGCTCCTTGTTCACTGCATCACTCCTAAGGGGTATTTCTTGATATATTTAGGTAGTGATGTGTGTAAACACACTAGGACCGCCAGGGCACTTTTTTCCCTCTTTAGGAGCTTTTTTTCCCCCGGCTTGTATATACGCCTATTGCCCTAATGGGCTACTTATTTTTGTACATTCTCTAGTAATACATTCAGTATTGTGTGTTGTGCTCCAAGCTTCTTCTCCTTCCTTGTGTTGTTCGCGTGCTTCCGCAGACATCTATCTTCAACATGCAACATAGGGTTCCTTGCAACTAGCAATGCACTCTGACTGTCAGTGAAGATAGTGGTGGCAGAAGACTAATCAACACCCAAATCAGCCATAAGGCATCTAAGCTACGCACACTCAACAATCACTCTAAAAGCTACCCTATACTCAGCCTCACAATTAGAAGTGGCCACAGTAGGTTGCTTCTTGCTCAACCAAGATATGCATGAGCTACCAAGCATGAAGCAAAAACCACTAATGGAAACACAAGTGTCATAGCAATCAGCCTAGTTAGAGTCAAAAAAATCATGTAAATATGGTTGTTGTGATCCCCCTTGGGATAAAACAATACAAGTAGTTGGGTGCCACTCAAGTAGCCAAAGATGTGCTTAATCGTCTAACAATGCTTGACACCTGGGCAATGCATAAACCTGCTCATCTGTGACATAGCAAACTGAACATCTAGCTGATTAATACATAATTAAATCAAGCACCCAATAGCCTACTGATAGAGAACAACATCAAATGCATCTTGAGCATCATGAAGACTCAATCATAAACCTGTTACCATAGGAGTGGCAATAGGTTTGCAGTCGTCAAGGGTAAAATGTTGCAATAATGTGTCAATATTTTTTTTTACACAAAGCTATTCCACCATCAACTTGCATAAATTGAATTTCCAAATAATGATGCAAATGCCCCAAATCCGACATCTCAAATGAGGCATGCAAATTAGCCTTAAAATTAGTAATATTCCTCTCATGAGGATGAGTGAGCATCATGTCATCAACATAGACAACAATGGTTAGAAGCACATCATTTGCATGCTTAACATATAGGGTGCTCTCAATTGGACTGTTCTCAGAACCATGTGCAATCAAGTAGGCATGTATCTTTTCATACCAAGCACGTGGTGATTGCTTCAAAACATATGATGCCTTTTTAAACCTGCACACTTTGTTTTTATGCCCTCTTTGCACAAGCCATGGGGCTGAAAAACATACACTTCTTCATGCAGGTCACCATTCAGAAATGCAATTTTAATGTCCAACTGATGTGCATTCCAACCATGATGAGCTGTAAGTGCACAAATGCTATGAATAGTAGTCATTCGGCATATAGGAGCAAAGGTCTCATCAAAATCAATGCCTCTTTCTTGATAATAACCCTTTGCAATAAGCCTAGCCTTATACATGTCAACTGTTCCATCAGGCTTACGATTCATCTTGTATACCCACTTAGTGCCAATGGCTTTCTTGCTAGGAGGCAAGTCACATAAAGACCAGGTACCATTTTTCATAATAGCTTCCTATTCTGATTGCATAGTAGCCATCCAATTTTTTGAATTTTATGCTTCATCAAACAAAATTATCTCATTTGCATCACAAACTAGAGGCAGCCATAGCATAGAAATATGATGCAAAAGAAGCACTATCAAAGCCTGAACAAGTACGATATGGTAGAGGTGCATCTAATTTTCTATCTTGGAAAGTCTGCACCAGCGATTTAGGCATAGTCTTTTCCTCCTCTATATTAGTTCTCTCATCGACAAGTGCATCATGTAAATTTTCATCAGAAATAGAATGATCAACATCACCACATGAAACCTGTAAAGGCTGAAAAATTGTCTCATTTGGACCAACACTAGACTATCCACCTATAAAAAAAGGAAGCAAAGTATCATACATATCTTTGGAGCTAATTGATTACTTAGTACATGAAAGTAATGGTTAAATAGCACCCTCCACAAAAACAACATCATGGATCACCAAAATGTGTTTAGTATCTGGATGATATAGAAAATAGCCTTTGCTTTCAAAACTGTGCCCAACAAAAATACATTTCACTACTTTATCATCCAATTTCTTGAGTTGTTGTTCAGGCACTAGTGCATATTCCAAACAACCAAAACATGCAGATTAGCAACAGATGGCTTGCGAACAAGCCAAGCCTCATATGGAGTGATAGACTATAGTGCTTTACTTGGACACCTGTTAAGTACATATGTTGCACACATAATAGCCTCAAGCTAGAAACTATGTGGTAAAGCTTGACTCTTGACCATACACCTCGCCATCTCCATGAGTGACTTGTTCTTCCTTTCAGTGACTCGATTATGTTGAGGTGTATACAGCACTGTACACTGATGTTGTATCCCACATTAAGCCAAAAATGCATTAAAATCAAAAGACATATATTCCCCCCCTCGATCAGAACAAAGGGTGTCCATTTTAATGCTGATAGAGTTTCAGCCAAAACCAGAAATTGTTTGAAGCACATAAACACTTCAAAATTTTCTTTCAATGGATATACTCATGCATGCCTAGAAAAATCATCAATGAAAGTCACGAAGTAAAGATAGTTCCCAAAAGAATGTGTCTACATAAGACCATAGACATCACTATGAACAAGTTGCAACTTTTGAGTAGCTCGAAATGAATCATCTTTTGGGAAGGAGGAATGTTGCATTTTGCCCAAAGTACAACCTTCACAGACATGTTTATTAGGTGCCGCAATTTGGGTAGAGAGGACACCATTTTATATTTTTGCAAGCGTAACAAACTAGCAAAATTCATATGGCCAAAGTGTGCATGCCAAAGCTTTGCATCTAACATAGCCTAAGAATCTTGAATTGTACATGCTGAAACATTCATAAATTTTTCATAATCTATGAGCTTATACAAGCCATGATATAAAATGTCAAAAGAAATAATGATTTCATCATTTAACAGATCATGAATTGTACATCTATCGTCAACAAATTTCACAACTAAGATGATCTTGGCTAATGCTAAAATTGTTAACATATTTTTCTTGATCCCTGGCACAAATAAAGCATTTGAAAATGTAAAAGAGCTACCATCAACATTAGTCAAAATGATCTTACCAACTCCCATAATAGGATAAGAGGAGTTGTTGGTGCATGTGATAGTATTCCCTATAGGGGCAGGCTCAAGTGAAGTGAAAAATTGTGCTATAAGGTAATATGTTTGGTTACCCCACTATCAAAGTACCAAACATCTGAGTCTACTATGACATGCACTGTTCATGAGAAGATGGGTCATAATTGCAAACAGTGGTAAATGCCCATTCTTAATTTGCAAACTCTATTTTGGGTGTGGAGGCATGTACAACAATCATTCCAGCCGCTTTCTTCTTTGTCTCTTTTGCAGCCAATTTTGGATAGTTCTTTATGACATGATCATTTCCTTTATAGTATTTGCAAAACAATTTCTGCTTTTCTATTTACTTGTTGTCTCTCTCGTCTTTCTTTGAATGTGCAAAATTAGCAGATTTTTTCTTACTAGTAGATGAGCTCCATTTACCTTTACTCTTCTGACTAGCCAGGAAAGCTTGATTTGCAACCTGCATAATGGACCTTTCTACCTAGACTGATCTTCTTGTAACATAACAGAGACTAACCCCTTGAATGTTAAGGCATTTGGATCATCTTTCATCAATCAAAGAGTAGAAACAAAACTCTAATATGAATCTGGAAGACCATTTAGAAGGCAATATTTCATCAGTAGAAATCAACTGCTCCTTCAAATCTTTGATCTTTGTCAAAAAACTATCCATGGAATCTCCTTCATTCATGTGCTCACTCTCCAAGAATTTTCAGAGGTAAGCAACACAAGCCCCATTCTTTGCCTAGTATAAAGTGGTGATCATTCATGTGCTCGCTCTCCAAGTATTTTCGGAGGTAAGCAACATGAGCCTCATTCTTTGCCTGGTATAAAGTGGTAAGCATATCCCAAGCATCCTTTGCTATTCTACAAGAGAGAATGTGAGGAATAATGGCACGTTTTATAGACAAGGCCATCAATGCATGTTCTTGAGCATCTCTGCCATCCCAATGAATTTTCTCTATAGTAGGTGAAGCAAAAACCATAGCATGAATAGGAACTTGAAGAATATCACCATCTTCAACACCATCTGCATCACCTTCAGTAACTGTGTTTACAGGTGCAATAGGGTGCTTTTCAATACCCTGGACAATATCCACAATCCTTTTTCAACCAATACATGATGCATCATATAAGCCCATAATGGGTAATTGGTACCATCCAACTTATCCTCAACAACCAACATATAGAATATTGTTATCGTTAGTGTCCATGTGAGAGGCCAAGTGGCCATTGGACACTTTTGTATATGTTCTTTAATAGAACATATAGTGGTCTAGTCAGCCATAAACTACAAGTTTGACTGCATTTGTAACACCTAAGAATTCTGTGTTCATGTCCCCGTTTACTATGTTATTTGACATATTCTATAGCCTTTGTGCAGACTACCGTGTGTGGCACTTGGATCTTGGTTTTCTACTTTGAGGATATTGTCATGGATCTCTCGAGAAAAAGAGCGCACCATGGTGCATCACCATTACAATACTTCATTGGCATCAGAGCATTTTGATGCAAAAGCTTTGTTCCTTTTGTGCTAGCGAAATGAGCACCCGCCCACACACCCAAGGCGTTCTCCAACGCTTACGCCCAAGGTGGAAACCAAGGCATAGACCTTGGCATACCTTGTCATCCAATTCATAGAAGTTATCATTGGCATCGTTGGTTGCACACGAGGGAGGACCTCAACAATCAAGGAAGACGGAGATTCTCAATACTTCTTGGGAGGTCACCCATCCTAGTATTGATCCCCCTAGAGCTTGCTTAACCATGGAAATCTCTTGCCATTAAGCTACACTCTTATGGTGCTTGAATAAGGGGAAAGACTAAAACAAATTTTTTGGGTCCTCAAAGTTTCATTCTTTTCTTTCAAAGCCTATTTTTGAAGCATTTTTGGGGTAATTTTTGGAGCCATTTTGGAGTACTTCCATGGATAGTTCTCTTTATAGATGTTCAAGAACATCAAGAAGAGTGTTCTTTGTACTTCTTTGACAATGAACGTTCACCTTTTGGGTCTGTGTTTTCAGCCATAGTAGCTAATCTACAAGTTTCTTGAAAGGTTTTAATTGTGGTGGGAGCAGCCACCGTAAGTTTATGTAGGTTTTTGAGCCCAAAGAACAGAGTTGATAGACACTTGCAAGTGTTTTTGGCTAGTGTTTAGGTAGTGAATTTAGCCTTGTAGTGCCATTTTACTGCATATATTAAGCACATACACACTATGTACACTTTTGTGGATAACGTTTATGTACGTCGTCATTGATGTAGCGGTTATGTTTTTTGCATAAAGCCTTTTAAGTTTTATAAAGAGGGTCATGGTGAAGTTTCCGTAACTTGGAGACACACAGATGTTGGAGTGTCTTCAGTGATGTAGGTGGAAGACTTACCGAGCCTCGTCATAGGAGATGTATGATAGTTGTTCATAGGTGCTCGATAAGCCTAGTTGGCTTCTTTTGGGTAAATGATTATATACAGTGGAGTCAGTGATTCACTATGCAGGTAAACATGTCATTATTTTCAATTTTATGAGATTTTGACACTCATCATATGCTCATTTTTAGAGGATACAATGGCAAAAATTTTCTAGATTTTTGGTTTTGTCAAGTATACATGGTTGATTTACTCCTTAATACACTTATCGGTATGAGCATGTTTATTCTCACATAATCCTTTTGGTTGGTCATTACTGTTCATTAATTCATTTGTCTAGGAAGACTACTGAATTCTCTTCCAAAGTATGACACTTGGTCATCCTTCTTTGAGCCTTAGTGTTGTTTGGACTCTTCTAGCTCCATTATCATTCTATTTAGATCCCATGGCATTAGAGGTCTCAGGCACGTCTCGATGATTAGGTTCTAGTGCCAATGTTCCGAGGAGGAGCTATAACTTGCAGGGGCAAAGAACATTAAATGGAATCTCAAAGAAGCCTGCTAACATGGATAAAGATGATTGGGATGAGCTAGATGAAATGGCCAGGTCTACCATTTGATTGTGCATGGCAGATAATGTTTACTTTACAATATAAGCATGTGAAAGTGTAGAGGATCATTGGAAGAAGTTATGCAATACATATGAAAAAGAGACGGCATGAAATAAAGTGTATCTGATGAGAAAATTATATAAACTTTTCATGCAAGACACAGATAGTGTTGCTTCTCATCTAAATGAGTTGGATGCTATATTCTCCCAATTACATGCTCAAAAATGAATATGGATAATGAAATGAAAGAAGTCTTGTTGTTATGCACCTTACCATCATCATGGGATACGTTTTGCATAGCTATTAGCAATAGTGCACCTAGTGGTAAACTGGTCTATGATTAAATATGTGGAGCACGCTTGAGTGAGGAGATTCATAGTGGAGAGTCATATAATGTTCATAATTCTTACCAAGGAAGCAATGTGGCAGGAGAAAGAACAAGGAAAAGAATGGTCAATAGAATAAGAGTAGAAGTAAATCAAGGAAGAGGAATATCGGATGCCATTATTGTCATAAGAAAGGACACGTGAAGAAACACTATTATGCATTGAAGAATGCTAAAGGTAAAGAACAGAATGTTGATGGGCATGTTAAACAACTACTTGCACCATCTACTTTGACTGTGAAGATTCAAGAAATTAATGCTATTGCTGATGATGATGATGATGATGTGTTGACACTCGATAGCACTATGCCAATTGAGGCTCTTATGGCTGATTCTCTTTCCCACATGTGGCTGCTAGATTCTGGTGCTTCTTTCCATGTGACACCACATAGATAATGGTTCTCTAATTATGCAGCAAAGTCTCTTGGTACCATGAGACTTGGTGACTCTTACCAGTGTGATGTTGTGGGGATCAAAGATGTGGTTTTGTAGTTCATTAATGGTTCAAAATTTACTATGCATAATGTACACCATGTACCTCAATTATCAAGTAATTTAATGTGAGTTGGTCAACTTGATGACCTTGGTTACAAGGTGGTCTTCTATGCTCAATCCTTTTGCATATCAAGGGGCAATATGGTTATTACAAAAGGAAGCAAAGTTGGCTCACTTTATCCTTTATTTGTATCGTAGAAACAACAAATGTTAGTTGTTATTGTGAAGTATTTTGATGGCGATGCACTACAGTGCACTCTCCTTCTCGAGAGCTCCACGATGGTATCCTTGGAGTAGAAAACCAAACTCCTAGCACCACACACGGTACTCCGCACAGAGGCTCAGAATATGCAAAAAAACACAGTACATAGGGAGCATGAACATAGACTTCTTAGGTGTTACAAATGTGATCGAGCCTTGTTTTTTTGGTCTATGGCTAACCAAGCCAGTTTATTTTTTATTAAAGAACATATACAAAAGTGTGCAGTGGCCATTTGGCCTTTCACATGTACACTAATGGTAACAGTCTCCCACTAAAGGCCAATATGGCCAAAGTAACTATGGGAGAAAAATGAAGAATGATAAAGAATACATGGGTGCAAGTATACAAACTATACCTCCCACCTGATGGGCATGTTGCACAATATACAAGTGACTACGTGATATCATGAATCAAGTAACCCCCCTCAAGTGACAATAGTGTCGAAAGATATCCTATGGTAGAGCTTTAGTCAAAGAATCTGGAGCATTATATTGAGTATGAACCTTCTCAAGAATAATGAGCTCAGTGGCTAAGCAATCTCTAATAAAGTGATACCTCACCTCAATGTGCTTGGTCTTTGCATGATAGACCGGATTCTTAGCCAATGCAATGACACTCTGACTATCACTAAGCAAACGAGGTACATGCTGAGGTAGACCTATATCACAAGCAAGACAAGAAAGCCCCAATGCTTCCTTACATGCCTCACTTGTTGCAACATACTTTGCTCTTGTGGTAGAAACAATTATACATTCTTAAAGATAAGATCTCCAATAGATAGCATCCCTAGCAAAATGAAAAATGTACCTTGATTTAGACTTACAATTGTCTAAACAACCAGAATAGTCAGAATCAGTGTAAACAATAATGGATGCTTTTCCTCTACCTAAGCATAGACACTTGTCCTTAGTGCCACTCAAATAACTCAAAATCATCTTGACCACTTCCCAATGTTGCTTTCCAAGATAAGACATATATCTGCTCACAACTCCCACTACAAATACAATCTCTGGTCTTGTAGCTACCATAGCATACATGAGACTACCAACAACAGATTGATAAGGAATTTTGGTCATGAATTCATTTTCCTCATCTGATGCAAGGCAATCATCCTTGCTCAATTTCACATACATGGGTAAAGGTGTACTCAATCTGTATATTGAACTTGTGAAGTACTTTGGACATGTACTCACTTTGAGACAAGTATATGCATCTTTTACTTCTATCACGAATAATGTGTATGCCTAGAATATGTTTGGAATCCCCCAAATCCTTCATATCAAATGTCTTATTTAACTTCTTTTTGAGAATTGACAAGTCATAAGAGGACTTCCTAGCAATTAACATATCATCGACATAAAGTATCAAACATATCAAGCTGCCATCTATGCATCTCTTTGTGTAGAGATAGTGATCCTCATTGCTTCAAGAATAGCTTTGAGACTTCATAAAAGCATCAAAATTTTGGTACCATTGTCTAGGGGACTATTTGAGTCCATGTAAGCTCTTCTTGAGCTTACAAACTAGACTTTCTTTGCTAGGAACCACATAACCCTCTGGTTGTTCCATATAGATCTCATCTGTAAGATCTCCATGCAAGACAATAATTTTTACATCCATCTGGACTAGTTCTAAGTCCTCCATTGCAACGAATCCAAGCAACAAGTGACGGGTAGTCATCTTGACCACTGGAGAGAAGATTTCCTCAAAATCAACACCATGTTGTTGCTTAAAACCCTTTGCAACAAGTTGTGCTTTATACTTTGGAGAAGCACTATCTGATGTGAATTTTAGCTTATATACCTATTTACATGGTAAATCTTTCTTTCCCTTTGGCAAAGCTACTAAATCCCAAGTACCATTCTTAAATAGAATCCAACTCACTCTTCAAGGCAGGCTCCCATTTGACATGATCCATTGTCTGCATAGCCTCTTTGTAGCAAGAAAGCTCACTAGCATCTATCAACATAACAAAATCCAAACCTGGAACATACCTAGCAGGTGGATGTGAGACACGTGTAGAGCATCTCAATGATTGTTGAACTGGAACATTTGTAGATTGATTTGATCGGACATTCTCTTGAACATCCCTATGTGCAACATTTGTATGCATGCTAATTAGAGGACTAGTATCCTCAAACACCACTCTTCTCACTTCAACCTCCTTAATGAGCTATTTATGCATCTTAGACTCATTGAAAATGACATCACTACTTTTGATCTTTGATCATGTTTCAAGATCCCATAAGCGATATCCAAATTTTCCTTCTCCACCATATCCAAGAAAAATGCATTTCTTTGACTTATGGTCCAACTTTTGTCTAAGATTCTTGAGTATATGAACATATGCTTCACACCCAAAAACTCAAAGATGATCATAATATGATGGCTTCCCTATCCATAACTCTTGTGCCACTTTCAAACCTTTGTCAGTACTAGGTGAAAGGTTAGTCATGTGAGCTGCAATTAATACTGCTTCTGACCAAAAGCCTTGTGAAAGGTTCAGTATAGAAACTACTCTATCCTGAATAGTTCTATTCATCCTTTTAGCTACATCATTCTATATTGGGATATAAGGAGTTGTAAACTCTCTAAGAATTCCTCTAGATTGATAGAAAAGGTTGAATTCATGTGAGGTATACTCACCCCACTAAATGTAAAGCCTTAAGCTTAGTTCCTTTTTCAGTCTCAACTAAAGCAAGTCATTTTCTAAAAGTAGAGAATACCTTATCCTTTACTTTGATAGGATATACCCAGACTTTTCTAGGAGCATTGTGAGGTATTCTCTAAGGATTCCTCTAGATTGACAGAAAAGGTTGAATTCATGTGAGGTATACTCACCCCATTATCTGAATGTAAATCCTTAAGTTTAGTTCCTTTTTTGGTCTCAACTGAAGCAATCCATTTTCTAAAAGTAGGGAATACCTCATCCTTTGCTTTGATAGGATATACCCAGACTTTTCTAGGAGCATCATCTATGAAAGTGAAAAAATAAAGAGAACCACCTAATAACATTGTGTGCATAGGACCACACACATCTATATGAACAAGATCTAAAGGCTGAATTGAAGAGTCAATGTGCATCTTGTGCACATTCCTATTTTGCTTTCCATATTGAAAATGCTCACAAAATGAAAAATCAAAGAAAGATAACATAGGTAAGTAGCCAGAATGAGAAAGATTTTCCATTCCACTACCTGATATATGCCCCAAATGGCCATGCCAAATACAAGCCATAGGCTATTCAGTAAGAGCTAACAAGTGTTCTTTCTATGATGCAAATAAAGCATAAAGTGAGCCAACTTTGCTTCCTTTTGCAATAACCATATTGCCCTTTGATATGTGAAAGGATTAAGCATAGAAGACCACCTTGTAACCAAGGTCATCAAGTTGACCAACGAACATTAAACTATGTGATAACTAAGGTACATGGTGTACATCATGCATAATAAATTTTGAACCATCAATGAACTGCACAACCACATCTCTGATCCCCACAACATCACACGGATAGGAGTCACCAAGTCTCACAGTACCAAGGGACTTTGCTGCATAATTAGAGAACCATTCTCTATGTGGTATCACATGGAAATAAGCTCCAGAATCTACCAGCCATGTGTGGGAAAGAGATTCAGCCATAAGATCCTCAATTGGCATAGTGCTATCCAGTGTAAACACATCAATATCTTTCTTCAATCTTCACAATCGAAGTAGACGGTGCAGGTAGCTGTTTAACATGATCATCAACATTGTGCCCTTTATCTTTAGTATTCTTCAATGCATAACAGTCTTTCTTCATGTGTCCTTTCTTATGACAATAATGGCATTTGATATCCCTCTTCCTTGATTTACTTCTATTCTTATTTTGTTGACCATTCTTTTCCTTTTTCTTGCTCCTATCATGTTGTTGATTCTTTCCTTGGTAAGAATCATGACCATTTTATGCATCTCCACTATGAATGCCAACCATAGATTTTCTATGAATCTCCTCACTCAAGAGTGCTCCGCATATGTCATCATAGACCAATTTACCACCATGTGCACTATTGCTAATAGCTGTCAAAAATGTATCCAATGATGATGGCAAGGTGCATAACAACAAGAGTGCTTTCATTTCATTATCCATATCCATTTTTTGAGCCTATAACTGGGAGAATATATCATCAAACTCATTTAGATGAGCAACAACACTATTCGTGTCCTTCATGCAAAGGCCATATAATTTTCTCATCAAGTACACTTTATTTGGTGTCGTTTCTTTTTCATATGTATTGCATAACTTCTTCCAGAGCTCCTTTGTACTTTCACAGTCTAATACTATAAAGTAAACATTATTTACAAGGTGCAATCAAATGGTAGACCTAGCCATTTCATCTAACTCATCCCAATCATCTTCACTCATGCCAGTAGACTTCTTTGAGATTCCATTTACTGGCTTCCATTGCCTCCTCTGAATCGGCACATCTTTAGTGAGATTCCTCCATAGAGCAAAGTTTGTGCCATCAAATTTTCGGATCTCAAAATGGTTTTTTCCCTGCAAGTTATAGCTCCTTCTTGGAACATTAGCACTAGACCCTGATCCACCAGACGTGCTTGAGACCTCTAATGCCATGATGGTAGAGAACTAAATAGAATGATAATGGAGCTAGAAGAGTCCAAATACCACTAAGGATCAAAGAAGGGTGACCAAATGTCAGATTCTAGAAGAGAATTTAGCAATCTTCCCAAAAAAATAAATTAATGAACAATAATGACCAACCAAAAGGATTATGTGAGAATAAATGTGCTCACACCAATAAGTGTATCAAGGAGTAAATCAACCATTGTATAGTTGCCAAATCCAACAAATCTAAAACATTTTTGCCAAAGTATCCTCTACAAAATGAGCATATGATGAGTGTCAAAATTTCATAAAACTAAAAGTACTGACATGTTTACCTACATAGTGAATCACTCACTCCATTGCATATAATCAGTGTTGGAGTTAGACGTCTACGGAAGCACGCGAACAGCACAAGGAAGAAGAAGAAGCTTGGAGCACAAACACACAATACTGAATGTATTACTAGAGAATGTACAAAGATAAGTAGCCCATTAGGGCAATAGGCGTATATACAAGCCGAGGGAAAAAAACCTCCTAAAGAGGGAAAAAAGTGCCCCGGCGGTCCTAGTGTGTTCACACACATCACTACCTAAATATATCAACAAATCCCCCCTGGGAGTGATGCGATAAACAAGTAGCTGGCACTCATGTATAAGGAAGTTCCAAGCTATGTCGAAATCACTCCACAAAAGGCCTAAAGCTTTGCAGAAAGCTTCAAACTTCTCCCTAGGCAGAGCCTTCGTGAAAAGGTCTGCAATGTTCTCCTGCGTGGGCACATATGCCAAGCTGATCTCCCCAACAGAGAACCTCTCCCTGGCATAATGATAATGCACCTCAATGTGCTTAGTGCGAGCATGGAACACAGGGTTCCTCGCAACTACCAATGCGCTCTGACTGTCAGTGAAGATGGTGGTGGCAGAAGTCTGACCAACACCCAAATCAACCATAAGGTGTCTGAGCCACACACACTCAACAGTAGTTATGAAAGCTACCCTATACTCAGCTTCACAACTGGAAGTGGCCACAGTAGGCTGCTTCTTGCTCAACCAAGATATACATGAGCTACCAAGCATGAAGCAAAAACCACTGGTGAACACACGAGTGTCATAGCAACCAGCCCAATCTGAGTCAAAAAAAGCATGCAAATCTGGCGGTAGTGATCCTCCCTTGGGATAAAACAACCCAAGTAGTCGAGTAAAACTCAAGTAGCGAAAGATGCACTTAACCGCCTTCTAATGCGTGACTCTTGGGCAATGCATAAACCTGTTCATCTGTGAGATAGCAAACTGAATATCTGGTCGAGTAATGCATAAGTAAATCAAGCATACAACAGCCTACTGATAGAGAACCGCATCAAATGCATCTCCAGCATCATGAAGACTCAATCGTAAACCTGTCTCCATAGGAGTGGCAATAGGCTTACAGTCTTCAAGGCCAAAACGCTGCAATAATGTGTCAATATATTTCATTTGACACAAAGTCATTCCACCATCAACTTGCATAAACTGACTGCCCAAATAGTGATGCAAATGCCCCAAATCAGACATCTCAAATGAGGCATGCAAATCAGCCTTGAAATCAGCAATATGCTTCTCAATAGGACTAGTGAGCAGCATGTCTTCAACATAGACAACAATGATCAGAAGCACATCATTAGCACGCTTAACATATAAGGTGCTTTCAGTTGGACTGTTCTCAAAACCATGTGCAACCAGATAGGCATGTATCTTCTCATACCAAGCACGTGGTGCTTGCTTTAAACCATATAATGCCTTCATTAACCTGCACACCTGGTTTTCATGTCCTTTCTGCATAAAGCCACGGGGCTGAAAAACATACACTTCTTCATGCAAGTCACCATTCAGAAATGTTGTTTTAATGTCCAATTGATGACATTCCAACCATGATGGGCTGCAAGAGCACAAATTCTCCGAACAGTAGTCATACGGCATGTAGGTGCAAAGGTCTCATCAAAATCAATGCCTCTTTCCTATGCATAACCCTTTGCAACAAGCCTAGCCTTATACCTGTCAATTGTACCATCAGGTTTACACTTCAGCTTGTATACCCACTTAGTGCCAATGGCCTTCTTGACAGGAGGCAAGACACATAAAGACCATGTACCATTCTTCATTATAGCATCATATTCAGATTGCATAGCATCCATCCAATTTTTTGAATTTTGTGCTTCATCAAAAGAAACAGGCTCATTCTCATCACAGAGACTAGACGTAGCCATAGCATAGCAATATGATGCAAAGGAGGCACTATGAGAGCCTGAACGAGTACGATATGACAAAGGTGCATCTAATTTGCTGTCACGCAAAGTCTGCACCAGCCATTTTGGCATAGTTTTTGCCTGCTCAATATCAGCTCTCTCATCAACAAGTGCATCATGTAAATATGCATCAAAAATGGAATGATCTGCAGGTGCATCTAATTTGCTGTCACGCAAAGTCTGCACCAGCCATTTTGGCATAGTTTTTGCCTGCTCAATATCAGCTCTCTCATCAACAAGTGCATCATGTAAATATGCATCAAAAATGGAATGATCTGCATCATCATATGAAACCTGCAAAGGCTGAGAAGTTGCCTCATTAGGACCAGCACTAGACTGTCCACCTGTAAAAAGAGGCATCAAAGTATCATACATGTCTTTGGAGCTAACAGATGTCTCCTTAGTACATGAAAGCAATGGCTGAATAGCATCTTCCACAAAAACAACATCACAACTAACCATAATGCATTTAGTCTGTGGATGATACATACGATAGCCTTTACTTTAAGAACTATACCCAACAAAAATACATTTTACTACTTTATCATCCAATTTTCTGCGATGTTGTTCAGGCACTAATGCATATGCCAAACAACCAAAAACATGTAGATGCGCAACAGATGGCTTGCGATCATGCCAAGCCTCATATGGAGTGATAGACTGCAGTGCCTTAGTGGGACACCTGTTCAATACTTATGTTGCACACATGACAGCCTCATGCCAGAAATTATGAGGTAAAGCCTGACTCTTGACCATACACCTCGCCATCTCCATGAGAGACTTGTTCTTCCATTCAGCAACTCCATTCTGTTGAGGTGTATACGGCACTGTACACTGGTGTTTTATCCCACGTTCATCCAGAAATGCATTAAAATTAGAAGACATATATTCCCCCCCTTGATCAGAACGGAGGGTGCCCGTTTTACATGCTGACAGATTTTCAGCCAAAACCAAAAACTGTTTAAAGCACATGAACACTTCGGACTTTGCTTTGAGTGGATATACCCATGCATGCCTGGAAAAATCTTCAATGAAAGTCACAAAGTAAAGGTAATTTCCAAAAGAGGGTGTCTGCATAGGACCACAGACATCACTATGTACAAGCTGCAATTTCTGTGTAGCCCGAACTGAACCATCTTTTGGAAAGGAGAAGCGCTGCATTTTGCCCAAAATACAGCCTTCACAAACATGTTTTCCAGGTGCCTCAAGTTCGGGCAAAGAGGACACCATTTCATATTTTTGCAGGCATAGCAAACTAGCAAAATTCAGATGACCAAAGCGTGCATGCCAAAGCTTTGCATCTGACATAGCCTGAGAATCATTTACTTCACATGCCAAATCATTTACAGATCTTTCATAGTCTATGAGCTTATACAGCCCACGACATAAAATGCCAGAAGCAATAATCACATCGCGACAGATCATGAATTGTACATCTGTCATCAACAAATTTCACAACCAAGCCAATCTTGGCTAATGCAGAAATTGATAACAGATTCTTCTTGATCCCTGGCACAAATAAAGCATCTGACAAAGTGAAAGAACTACCATCAGCAGTAGTCAAAATGATCTTACCAACTCCCATAACAGGATAAGAGGAGTTGTTGGTGCATGTAACAGTATTCCCTGTAGGGCTGGCTCGAGTGAAGAGAAGAAATTGTGCTACGAGGTAATATGTTTCGTTGCCCCACTGTCAAAATACCAAACATCTGAGTCTACTGCAGACATGCACTGCTCATGAGAAGATGGGTCAAAACTGCAGACATTAGTAAACGCCCATTCTTCTTCCTGCACAAGATTTGCAAACTCTGTTTTTGGTGTAGAGGCCTCTGCAACAACCATTCCGGCCTCTTTCTTCTTTGCCTCTTTAGCAGCCAATTTTGGACAGTTCTTTATGATATGTACATTCCCTTTACAGTACTTACAAAACAATTTCTGCTTTTCTGATTTCTTCTCATCTTTATCTTCCTAGTGTTCTTTGTACTTCTTAGTCAATGAATGTTCACCTTTTGGGGCTATGTTTTCAGCCATATTAGTTAATCTACATGTTTCTTGAAAGATTTTTAGTTGTGGTGGGAGCAACCGCTTCAAGTCTATGCGGTTTTTGATCCTAAAGAATAGAGCTCACAAACACTTGTAGGTGTTGTTGGCTAGTGGTTGGGCAGTGAATTCAGCCTTTTAGTGCTAGTTTATTGCATATATTGAGGACATACACACTATGTACGATTTTGCGGATATCACTTATGTATGTCCATGTGGTCATTGATAGAGCGATTACGTTTTTGCATAAAGCCTTTTACGATTGATAAGAGGGCTATGGTGAGGTTCTCTTAACTAGGAGAGACCCAAATGTTGGGGTCTCTTCGGTGATGCAGGTGGAAGACTTACCTAGTCTCGCCATAGGAGATGTATGATAGTTGTTCATAGGCACTCGATAAGCCTAATTGACTTCTTTTGGGTAACTGATTGTTGATATATTTAGGTAGTGATGTGTGTGAACACACTAGGACCGTCGGGGCACTTTTTTCCCTCTTTAGGAGGTCTTTTTCCCTCGGCTTGTATATACGCCTATTGCCCTAATGGGCTACTTATCTTTGTACATTCTCTAGTAATACATTCAGTATTGTGTGTTTGTGCTCCAAGCTTCTTCTTCTTCCTTGTGCTGTTCGCGTGCTTCCGCAGACGTCTAACTCCAACAATTGGTATCAGAGCAGGTCGTCGCTTCATCTAGGGCGCCGTCGACACTGCTCCGTTTGCAGTCTCAGAATCGCACGAATTTTGGTGAGCATACTCAGCATGTTTCTGAGATCAAAACAGCTTAGCTATGTGGTGTCAAAATCGTGATCTAAGCTCATTTCGACCTCCGAACGCACTATCACAGCGCTTGTGTAGGCTATTTCGTCTTTTTGTGCCAAAGCTATATACCAGTTTCTGTTTGCCAATATAAGCGTCTCGAAGTCTGCTACAGGTCTAGCAGAACTCGTCTGGGCAGTTCTGTTCAACTTTTTGAGATACATTCAATTTTCTGCATTAAGGTATTTTAGTCACCGGCCATGGCTGAAAGCAGTGATGTATTCCGTATGTTGGCTGTTGAGGATAAGTTGGATGGTACCAACTACCCATTATGAGCTTATATGATGCGACATGTATTGGTTGCAAAAGGATTGTGGAACATTGTGCAGGGTGTTGAAAGACATCCTGTTACACCTGTAACAGCAGGTACTACAAATACAGGTGCTGGAGCTGAGGAAGATGGTGTCAAAGATGATATTCCGTAGATTCCTGTTCGTGTTGCTGTTTTTGCTGCACCTACTGCAAAGCAGATTCATTGGGATGGCAGAGATGCCCAGGCACATGCATTGATAGCTTTGTCTGTCAAACGTGCCATTGTTCCTCATATTCGCTCTTGCAGAACAGCTAAGGATGCTTGGGATACACTAACCACATTGTACCAAGCTAGGAATGAGGCTCGTGTTGCTTACCTCCGAAAACAGTTGGAGAGTGAGCACATGAATGAAGGTGATTCTATGGACAGTTTCCTAACGAAGATCAAAGACTTGAAGGAACAATTGATTTCTGCTGATGAGGTTATACCAGATAGCTCACTTGTGCAAACTGTTCTGAATGGTCTTCCTGATTCATATCAGAGTTTTGCTTCTACTCTTCGTTTGATGATGAAAGGCAATCCGAATGCCTTATCATTTGAGGAGTTAGTCTCTGTTCTGTTGCAGGAAGATCAGTCCAGGCAAAACAGGTCCATTGTGCGAGATGGCTCCACAAATCACCCCAAAAATGCTTCAAAAATAGGTTTTGAAAGCAACAAATGAAGCTTTGAGGGCCCAAATTTTGTTGAAGATAATGTGAACCTTAGTCTTTCTCCTTCTTCAAGCACCACAAGAGTGTAGCTTAGTGGCAAGAGATTTCCACAGTTAAGCGAGCTCTCGGGGGAATAGTACTGGGATGGGTGACCTCCCGAGAAGTATCGGGAACCTCTGTCTTCCTTGATCGTTGAGGTCCTCCCTCACATGCAACCAACGGTGCCAGCAGTGACTTCGATGACTCGGATGACAAGGCATGCCAAGGTTTATGCCTTGGTTGCGGGCCTTAGTCATAAGCCTCGAAGAAAATGGTGGGCGGGTGGGCGATGTCGTAGAGGGTTGTGAAGGGAGGCTGACGTTCATCTACAAGAATCGCGCTAACCTAACCGTGTGACTGCACGCAGGGTGCTTCTAAGTATGCCTAGGGCCTTCGGTTGATTTTTTCAGTTCAGGTGTGATAAAAACTATAGGTTTCTAGTTTATGGGAGTGCAAATTAAGAACTATTTTTTTAGACTAAGAGCCGTAAGGACGAGCGTTTCTATATCTTTCTATAGCTTCTAATTGATAAGACAAAACTAAGTTCTCGCTTGTAATTTTATCTTTAGGATTTTAAGCCTATACAAAAGTTTATCATAAGTGCTAATGCAATTCTCTTAATAGATAATCCTATACAACTTAATAAACAATCTTCAAATATCGTAATTTCGTGATCTTGAAATCTCGTATGCTTGTGTTCTCGTATTCTCCTTTGTAATCTCTTCAATGATCTGCAAGAGGACATTACGTACCATAAGTATGCTTTTAGTAAATATGAAACACTCATTTGCTAATCTAATATTTAAAACTTAATACAACTTAATTCTATGCTAACACATGTAAACAAATACTTCTAACTTCCTAACTTTAATGCATATGTAAACATTTACTTATATAAATGTAAAACATACATTTGTTTCCATACAAATATGCATTACAAATACCTAAACATCTCTCATACATATGTGCATATCAACATGGCATACAATTATGTATAATCACTCATGCATACATGCACTAATACATAAGCATACACATCACATGCACTTTTACATCACATACTCATACTTCACTTATGCACATGCATACACTCACTTATCACATCTCTTATATGCACACGCAAGCACATCATATGAATATGCATTTCTCACATACACATGCACTCGATGCATAAACATGCTCTCTCGTACTTATAGTTCACATGAGAACAAAGTCATCGAGAGATAATATACATTTTTTTTTTTTATAAGGCTCAGAGAATGAGGTTAGTATAATGAAGCACATGGTCTCTAAGATCAGTATTTAGACTATCAGATGGCTTAAGGATTCAAGATTTTAAAAAGCTTTCTAGATAGAATGTGAAAAACTAGGAAATTCTCCCTCAAAGAGTAATAAAACTCTGGATTCCCAAACGTCCCAAAGCAACCAACATCTACGCTCATCCAAAATTCAGACCATCCAATCATCTGCATGTCAATAATCTGCATGTCAATAAGTGTAAAAGTTAAGAACAAAAAAAAATTGGTTCTTGGCATGCATAATCTAGAACATCACAAGTCACGTTTCAACTGGCCAGCTTAAACTGCTCATCTATCTATATTAACAAGTTCATCGTTGTTCTTTCTGTTTTCCCCTATTTCTCAACATATAGAGAACTTTTTCTACGAGGTATTCATTAGCAAATTAACTACTATTGTTGCACGTACAATATAAGTTTGCATCCTCTCTCTCTCTCTCCCTCTCTCTCTCTCTCTCATTGAATTTTTATTATTTTGTGAAGATCGCATGTTTACAGCCGCAATAAAAAAAGAGGTTTTCTTTTCCTTGGTGTTGTCATATGTACATACGAGAAGGCTCTGATCATGCGCCAAGGTTCAGCTACTCTACGCTACAAAAAACAGAACATGCAATTGCTGAGGTCACCATAACCATACTCTCTCTGAAATGAATCATACAATCTCTTCTTGATTGAATCTTAGATGAGTCTAGAGTCTACAAGAAATTGCTTCAAGAAATAGCACAGATAAAGACTCGCTCTCTCCAAAATGGGTCCGTATCTTCATCTTCGCGATCAAGCAACCAGACCGCTATTTACTATCGGATGGGATCTCTTTCTGTGTCTCTGTGAGCCTGATTCAATCTGCCCCTCTCTATCTCTCTCTCTCTCTCAGACTCCGTCATCAGACACTCTCTCTTCCTTCTAGCGATGGCCTCTATAACGTCAACCTACATCATCACCATCCTCCAACTCTCTGACATGCAGGCGTGCTCCTCGTCTATTCAGTTTCTATGCAGAACTTAATCCATCTGAGGGTTGCCGAAGAGTAAAAAAAAAAAATTCCCATAAGGTTACTCTGAAGCTGTACACATCTGACTTCTCATTGGAAGGTTCATCTTGCAAAACTTCTAGCGCCATCCATTCTGTTATGCCAGCAACAGAACGAGAAGAAAGAAACGTCTTCATGATCCATTTGGAGAATCATACAGCAAAAAATCAATCAGACGAAAAGGACTTAAGGCTGATCTCTCTCTCTATATAATTCAACTTACATACTGCTCTCAGAAACAATTATTAATATAAACAAGAGATGCAAAAGAGAAGATAACTGAGAGGGACTTTCTCTCTGTGTACTCAAAAACATTGTAGGTTGAGGATGAAGACCACAGACTAAATCCTTTCCAATACACCCACAGATCGAGTACCCAACTCTGTATATCGCTCTTCACTCGTTGCTTCAACTCTCTCTCTACTAGGAAGAGGAATCTCTACAACGCCACTATAGGTGTGCATCTTTTTCAGACCCAGCAGTCTACGCCCCTACAGTCACCCTCTCCTCCATGCACAGCTGCTACTTTCAATCGGTTCTCTCTGCTCTACCGCCTAACACGCAGACAGAATCACTATCATACCAGAAATCACAGTTCTTTCTCTCTTCATCGCTGCAGGACATAGTCAGAGGCTTTTGTGCACCTGAGAAGTATGAAGAACTGTCACCGAAAACTCTCACTCTCTCTCTCAAATCATGCAACAGTCAAGGACTAAAACAAACACAGAGACTCTCTCTCATCTCTCTCCCTCTCTCTCGTACGCACCTGCAAGAGGACATTAGGTCCGATTAGAAAAAAAAAACTCATATATATAGAAAAAAAACCAAACACGTGGGCAACTTAACTTAATGTTATAGTTAGTAATTAGTTAGTTTAACTAGTTAAGTATTTCATGCATACTAACATTAACTAACACATATTTTGAGTTTAAACTAAAACTAACTTTAGACTCCAAATTACCTACGGAAAAAAAAAATCCTACCTTTTGTTTTTATTAGATTTGATATTTAATAAATAATCTAGATTAAAATATTATACAGACTAATATTTATTATATTAATACCTTTAGTTTATTAAGTAAATTTTCTATTACCTATTACGAGAATATAATAATGAGATACATAAAGTATCATATGACCTATCAAATAATGATATTAATATTTAAATAAATTCATCAATTATTAATAAATTCATTTCTTATAATTGACATATTAGGATTATGATTTAAATCTATTGAAACTTATAATTATAAGGTTTTACTTATAATATGATTTAAATTAAATAAATATCATAATTAACATAGTCTAAGCTCATAGGAAATACTAGTTCATTTTATTAAGGTAAATCATCTATACAATAACCATATAAGGTAACATACTAACCATATAGTTACCTGCATTCACATGAAATACTAAAATTATAATATGTTCTAACCAAACCAAAAATAAATAAACAATCATAGGTACATTAATATATATAGACTCTTAGGTCAATGCACACACATAAACACAAATGCATACTCGCACTGAATTGTCTACATAACACTTATCTTTATAGTTCATAAGTAAAGTCATTCATGAAATTAAGAAGATTAAGACTATAGAGGGTTCAAATAAAGATAAATTTAAAGATAACTTCAAGGGTTCAGCCGAATATCCTTTTCCGTTGTTCTGAGCTCTGAATATATATTGTCCATCTTTTGCCTACAGGTACTTCAAGGGAAAATTAGTCAATTTAAATTAAAACATTAAAAGATATACAAGAGAGATATCATTTAACCGACTCTAAAGCAAACTATTTTTGTTTTTCCATATAACAATTAAAGTGAGGAAAACCTACACATCGTCCTCGATGGGCCAACATCTGTCCCCACCAAACCTGCACATCGTCCTCGATGGGCCAACCTGCAGTTCAATAGGAAAGCAGTATCAAATTTTATTTTTTTTTTAACGTTTCTTGAACTATTTTCAAACTTATATGAAATATGCTCCTAAAGGTAAGTACATCTTCTGATAATCAAGAAAAACCTTTTAAAATTATGCAAACTTGAATCATAAACGTTTTCGTTCAATGCATGAAATTGAAAACAAGTTTTAGAATCCCATAGAAATCAATCAGACAGTTGTGGTACTTGCTCTTCTATTAACCCGTTCAAAAGTAATAAATATTTTATATAAATGTTCTATCCCTCATTCCCTAGCCACTCGCCATAAGATGCATCTAACTAATTCCTCTATAGCATAAATCCGCCTCATATTGCCCGTATAGAACTTCAGAAGTGGTTTCCAAACCACAAATGAATCATGATAACTTTTTTCTTTTATTTTCTTTCTTTTTCTTTTTCTTTTATTTTCTTTCTTTTTCTTTTTCTTTTTTTTTTCATTTTCTTTTTCTCATCTTTTTTTCTTTTTCATAATGCAGCAACCATTAATGTACTGTTTTATGCATTTCTCTTTTTTTTTTCTTTCTTCGCAACTTTTTTGTTAGAGGGGAAAGGCTTAACCCCTATTCAGAGCAGAGGTTCTAGAGGAATGCTATATTGGGAACTAGGATCTCATTAGCGACATGGGTTGGAAGTTAAGATAGCCTATCCATATAAAATAAACTTACTTCTACTAGGAATCGCAAGTTAAGTGTTCCCTCTCCTATCCTTATGAAAGCCATAGGGTCTCTAATTCTTATTTTCTCTTCACACACATCCCTACTTCAGTTTTAAATTCATTGTTTCGTAATTTTAAAAATCTTCCTTTCCTATCAAAAAGATGTACATATCTACACATGAAATGCATCAATTAAAAAAAATCATAATAATAACTAAAAAATAAGTAAAGTTTAGAACTCTTTCACCTGATCTTTTTTATTCTTCTTCATCGGCATCCTCCAAGAAATCTTCGTCCAATTCGAATTTACTGCTTTCTCTTCTTCGAAATAGTTTTATTCTTTTCCCTGCAATCAAATTCCTTAACATAGAACCATCAAATTCACGTAATTTATATGTACCTGTTTCATAAACTGAAACAACAACGTAAGGTCCGAACCAACGTTTAGTTAGTTTCTGATGTGCATCGTATTGAGTATCAAACGTACTATCATATACAAGCACCCAGTCACCACTCTCTATTGGTTGCGGTCTCAGTCTATGTTTCTTATCAAAATAGAATTTATTTTTCAATCTAGATGTTTTTAATTTTTTAATTGCTTCTTTTAGATTTTCGTTTCCTTGTTTTAATTGTTTAATTCGAAGTCCTGATAAGTCTTCTCTTGAAACGTTATCTTTCCAATCTAAATTCATCCAATTAATTATCTGAGTATGAATGGGAAATAATGGTTTCTGATAATACATGAGTTCAGCCGGCATAAAACCAGTTGTTCTCATGTACGTCATGCGATCAGCCCAAAGAGCAAATGGGAGATATTTTGGCCATTGACCAATATCTCCATGGCAAGCTTTTGAAATAGCCTTCACTATGGAAGGATGACCTTGTTCAATTTTACCATTTGCTTCTGGGTTATAAGCAGTCGTAAGAGACAATCGAATTCCATGTTGTGCAAAGAATTCTCTCGCCTCTCTCGCATCTAACTCACCTCTATTCGCTACTACTTTTTCTATATATCCAAATTTGGATAATACTTCTTCTAAAAGAAATATGCATACATTATAAGTAGTATTGGAGCGAAGAGCTCTACCCTCGACGTGGTTTGTCAAATCCTCTCGTGCAAGAACAATATATCTCATGCCATCATTGCTTTTAGGCATGGTCACAAGGTCAACTACCCACTTGTAATGAATACAAGGTGGATAGGTCGGGTGAAGGGGATCTCTATGCTTGACAAAGGAGTGTAACTGGCACGTACTACAAGTGCTCACAAATTATTTAACAATTATATACATCCTCGGCCACCAGTAGCTTTCCCTAATCTTTTCATATGTAGCTACAAAGCCTTTATGACCAGCCCAAAGGCTTTCGTGCATCTCTTGCATAACTTGCACTTGAAAAACCTTCAAACCTAGTACTCTTTGAGGGTTTTGGAACCTTTCCTCTAGCATGTCTCCAAAGATATCCATCTTTCAAGAAGAAGTTGAAGCTTTTTCCTGATGTTTCGGAATCGATCTGAAGACCAGCTTGGGGAAGGCTGAAATGAACTCAGATAGTTTCCTATATCTTGCCACTCTCCTTCATAATCGTTTTCTCTAAATCTCTCATAGGCATAGATAGATGTTTCATAATTTATTAAATTAATATGATTATTTAATGCTTCACTATTATTGTCAAATTTTGCTCTTGAAAGCATATCAGCAACAGTGTTATGTTTACCGGCTATATGAACAAAAGTAGGATTAATAAATTTAATATAGGCTATCCATCGTAGCATAGCTATATCCGGAGACGAACAATTAGCTATTAAACCTATTAATGGAAGACAATCGGTCTCTACTATTACATTAGCGCCTATAAAATATTCTTTATCTGTTTTTAAAGCTGTAACTAATCCCCATAATTCTCTCTTAATTTGTGGGTAATTCTTTTGAGTATCATGAAGAATCTTTGCTCCAAAGCGAACTGCGTATCTTTGCTCCTCATCATCCTGTCCAATGACCCAGCCTATACCAATAGGACTAGTGTCAATGGTTAGGATTACAGGCTTATTTCCTGTATAGTCAATACGTTTCAAAATAGGAGCATTGATAAGCAATTGCTTTAGATGCATCATAGTTCTAGAATGCTCATCAGTCCAAAAGAATTTCTTTCTTTTTCTCAATAAATCGTAAAGCGGATTCGCTACATGAGCAAAGTGAGGGATCCAGATGACATAGAAAACACATGCACCTAGGAATCTCCTTACTTCACTTACATTGCGACATCTCTCAGAAATCCTACTAATGGCATCAACTTTTGTTGGATAGGGTCTACGACCATAATGGCCACATAAATGCCCAACTATTAGCACTTCATTAACACCAAAAGTTGATTTCTCTAGGGAGAAAGTTAGTCCAACCTCTTCAAATCTTTCAAATATCTTTTCACAATCTGAAATATGGTTAGAAACAAACTTTCTGCAACCAGATGAATCTAAACTTTCATCCTTTTCTTTTTCCACACACCCCTTTATTGGAATATCATCAATAAAAGGCATCGTCACTTTTGGGATAAAGGCATGTAGGACCAGATTCATAGCATTCATCATGTGTGCCACAGAATTCGTGGCTCCTTGTGGTAAAGTACACATACGTACTAAACCCAAAGGAGTCTTCATCGTGGTCACATCTCGACTCTCAATTGCTAATTGAAACTGATCATACCCTGAATACAGTTCTCCCATTGAATAGATGGAGTGACCAGCAAATGCCTCGGCAAACTCATCTACGATGGGTCCCGTTCCTACATTTCTAATAGTGACTCTATTCACAGGCTGCAAATCCTGAATAAAGCGTAGCTTCCCACTTTTTTTCGGTACCGTGAACCACCTATTAGAGTATGGTGCTGAGGATGGTTCCAAGATTCTCATGGCAATCTTCTCCTTTAATAGTCTCATTAGCTCAGGTAAATGAGCCTTTGGAACTGGAATCGGACGAAGATTCCAAGGAATATGCGGTACTGTGAAAATAACCATCGGAGCTACTAACTTTGGGTCTGCACATCCTATCTCATGAGGGAATAAAGAAAAAGCTTTACCATGACGAACAATCATCTTGGTAAACTACTCTTTTTCAATTTGAGAAAGAAATTCATCTCCAAATTTAATAAACTTCTTACTCTCATCAGTAAATATGTGACCTATCTTAGATCGATCTCTAAGAATAGGATCATTTAGTACTCGATGAAGTATGTCATGACTATCTTTGGGTAAGGGTTGAGCTACAGGCTTTATTTTCTTTTCTACAGTTTTGTATTTAGTTTCTATGCTAATTTCATGTTCTAGGATAAATTCACTAATAATCTCATACTCTTGAATAGAGTTAAGAATTATCAGATTTGATTCTAAATTTTCATAAGAAACACTTTCTAGCTCTTCTAATAAAATAGAACTTTTTGATAATTCAATTATACTCTCAATTTTCTCGTCACTTGAAATTAATCCGGTTTGTCTGAAATATTTTTCAGTTTGTTTTCTAAATGTTTTTGTAAGATTTTCCTTAGTAATATAATGCAAACTAGTTGTAGGAGTACAAATTAGATAATTTTCAAATTTATATTCATTGATAGGCGAGACATCAAAACAACGTCCACTATTATCTCGCTCAATAGTGGAGTCTAGCAGAAATTTTGATCATAATACGCTCACAGCCAGTGGTTTATCACATACATGACTGATTGAGTCAATGGGATTTCTTCTTAAGCTCTTTCTATTTCTAGTATGGTTTGGGCAAACCGTCATAACTTGCAAAGAATCCATTTCTCAACATTTGCAATGTGAGAAAAGACTGAGGATTGATCTATAGGAGATTTCCATGCGGTCTTGTACATTATCTCGTCTCTAGCTCGTACCAGTGCCTCTATCGAATATGGATTTTGGCTAGGTGTTGAAGAAGGCCTATCCTCGACCGGCTCTAGTCTTGCAGCTGAAGTACTGGCAGTTGCATCTGATACTGTTAAATTTTCATAAAGCTTTTTCATTTCGCCTTTGCCCCAATTGACGGACAAAGGAAGACGTGACCTAAAGTCACATAGTCTTCTATCTATTTCTACGACTAATTGATTCGCCTTAGCACTTTTTAATTCTTCACAAGCAAATGATGCGTGCTCCTGACTATCACACCAAACACAGCGCTTCCCGCCAGTCCCTCTTTTCTCATTATTTCTTTGAAAGGGTGGCTGTACAGCAAACTAAGGAGCTTGTTGTGATGCTGGCTGAAAGACTGGTTGAGGTGGAACATACTGAGGCATAACTTGTTGATTAGGCGGTGCTTGCCCTGCACCACTACTGCTAGCCCCTGGATCATTAAAGCTCATGGAGTAAACTTGTTTATTTAAGTTAGCAACCTCTTTTGCAAGAGTTTCTTGCATATTCATAACATTTTCCATTTGCTTACATAGAATATCTAGTTGAAATTCTATGGGAGCTTTAGTAGCAGTTGTATTATTAGCCGTAGTCGTAGTAGCAGGCATTGGCATGTCAACTTGCCTTATAGCAGGAATCTCTCTAGGCTGCGAAGCATTAGGTTTAGCATACAAAATCGTTTGCCTTTGCTTCATTTGAGCAACAGCTTCTATCTCTTTTTTGACCTTCTCCCAGTCATCAGTTAGCCCATACCTTTTGCCTGACTCCTCTATTCGTCTTTCAATTTCGGCTCTATCTTCTGGATTAAGTATCTTAAGAAAATATATAATTACACCTGGATTAATAGCATTTCTATCATCTTCGGGAAGTTGAGCCAGACGTCTCATAAACTCACCGTGAAGATGAGTTAAAGACTCATTACTCTTAACAGTGTTTAACCACCGCAGAAAACCTTCTCGACTGTGCTAGCTAAAATCCTCGAGGTAGAACATTTTATGAAGTTCCTTTCTAAATTCCTCCCAAGTTTTTTCAGCGTGTTCTTGTATAGATTCTAGAATTGAACTAGAAACTACACGTCCAAAGTATTTCACTAGTACATCTTCAGGTAATCCCTGGATTTGCACTTGTTCCTCAAATGCATCCAAGTATTCTGTAATGTTCAATCCAGTAAATTTTCCTTTTTCTTTTAGAATAGCTTGAACTGGACATGTCCCTTGCTTTTCTATCATCATATTCTTGAACATCTCCTTTATTTTGCGTTCTTGATAACGCTTCGAATGGAGAAGAAGTTCCCTAATAGCCGGATCTAATTGCTCTCTAAATTGACTAAATCTATCACTAGTTGATAAAGCCAGGGATGGCTTTACCCTAGTCCTAGGCTTTACTAATTCTAAATTTTCTTTTCTAAAAACTTTTTTTTGTTTTGATTTCTAAACCCTAAATTATGACTTATCTCTTATATTTACTCTTTTTGAATTTAAGTTTTTTAGAGATTTTAAATTTTTTAAACTTTTTCACTTTTAAAGGGTTTCTAATAAGGTAATTTTTATAAAATAATTTTTCTTGATTTAAGTCTTTTAGTTTACTATTAATTTCTTTAAAATTAATTTCTTTGAAAAAATAAAAGCATTAACTATAAGTTAAAAAGAAACCTAAATTTAAACTACTTTTATGCTATAAGCTTTCTTTTTATGCAATAAAACAAACAATCTTTCTTTTTCAAAACTTAAAATCTTTTCTTTTTAATGATGCAAAAATAATGGCTTTTCCTAAAAAATGCAAATATTTAAATGCTTTAAGTAAAAATTATATTTCCTAGATACAAACGAAAGATTCAAATACTCTTTTAATGCTAATATGAAAGTGCTTAGATCCTAGTGTAGATGAAAACAACTTTTCTTTTTAAGTGATGTGTGTAAACTAAAAATAAAGAACTTAAAATAAACACCTTACTTGATGATATTTTTGCTGAAGAGGTTCAAAAGTGAACGTTAAAACAATCTTAAACACAAAACTAAAATGACCATGAATATATCTTGATTCTCTTGAATGTTGAGGGGGGGGGGGGTTTGAAACAAAAAAGCTCCACCAGTTCGAAATCCTTCTTCCACGGTTTTGTCACAGCTTCAATCTTCAAATTTCCTGCATACAAGAAGAAGATAAAATTAAATTAAAACTGAAAATGCAACGTAAGTCCTAAGCACACTATCGTCACGTTTCACATCGGGTTCACCAAAGCTATCGTAGAGGGGTGTGAAGGGAGGCTAACGTTCATCTACAAGAATCGCGCTAACCTAACCGTGTGACTGCACGAAGGGTGCTTCTAAGTATGCCTGGGGCCTTCGATTGATTTTTTCAGTTTAGGTGTGATAAAAACTATAGGTTTCTAATTTATGGGAGTGCAAATTAAGAACTATTTTTTTAGACTAAGAGCCGTAAGGACGAGCGTTTCTATATCTTTCTATAGCTTCTAATTGATAAGACAAAACTAAGTTCTCGCTTGTAATTTTATCTTTAACAAAGTCAAATTCTTCGTTTTCAATTTGATTTGAATTAGGTTTTCTAACTAAATTAGGTGGGAATAAGTCTTTCTTGTCCTCTGGTTCTGGCAAACTATTATAATTAAAGGTAAAATTCTAGAAATAAGACGATCGTAATCTAACGTGTGTAAAGTTTCGTTAACTACTTTATCTTTAATAATTTCAATTATTATATTTTCGTTATTATTCGAACTATCAATTGAAGTCGGAAGTAATGTTCCTATAATTAAGTTTACTAATTCTTGATATCAGAATCATTTGTAGATACTAGTTTACAACTATTTGTAGATCCTTTCTCTTTAGACATACGAAATAAAAAAGTAAAGATCTCAATTAATTTTCAGAGAAACAATATGAAGATTTTCAAAATCAATCTTATTTAAGCCTATACAAATCTTAATTATATCGAAAAGTGAAAGTGCTAGAAATCTTTAGGATTTTAAGCCTATACAAAAGTTTATCATAACTGCTAATGCAATTCTCTTAATAGATAATCCTATACAACTTAATAAACAATCTTCAAATATCGTAATTTCGTGATCTTGAAATCTCGTATGCTTGTGTTCTCGTATTCTCCTTTGTAATCTCTTCAATGATCTGCAAGAGGACATTACGTACCATAAGTATGCTTTTAGTAAATATGAAACACTCATTTGCTAATCTAATATTTAAATCTTAATACAACTTAATTCTATGCTAACACATGTAAACAAATACTTCTAACTTCCTAACTTTAATGCATATGTAAACATTTACTTATATAAATGTAAAACATACATTTGTTTCCATACAAATATGCATTATAAATACTTAAACATCTCTCATACATATGTGCATATCAACATGGCATACATTTATGTATAATCACTCATGCATACATGCACTAATACATAAGCATACACATCACATGCACTTTTACATCACATACTCATACTTCACTTATGCACATGCATACACTCACTTATCACATCTCTTATATGCACACGCAAACACATCATATGCATATGCATTTCTCACATACACATGCACTCAATGCATAAACATGCTCTCTCGTACTTACAGTTCACATGAGAACAAATCATCGAGAGATAATATACATTTTTTTTTTATAAGGCTCAGAGAATGAGGTTGGTATAATGAAGCACATGGTTTCTAAGATCAATATTTAGACTATCAGATGGCTGAAGGATTCAAGATTTTAAAAAGCTTTCTAGGTAGAATGTGAAAAACTAGGAAATTCTCCCTCAAAGAGTAATAAAACTCTAAATTCCCAAACGTCCCAAAGCAACCAACATCTACGCTCATCCAAAATTCAGACCATCCAATCATCTGCATGTCAATAAGTGTAAAAGTTAAGAACAAAAAAAAACTGGTTCTTGGCATGCATAATCTAGAACATCACAAGTCACGTTTCAACTGGCCAGCTTAAATTGCTCATCTATCTATATTAACAAGTTCATCGTTGTTCTTTCTGTTTTCCCCTATTTCTCAGCATATAGAGAACTTTTTCTACGCGGTATTCATTAGCAAATTAACTACTATTGTTGCACGTATAATATAAGTTTGCATCCTCTCTCTCTCTCTCATTGAATTTTTATTATTTTTTGAAGATCGCATGTTTACAGCCGCAATAAAAAAAGAGGTTTTCTTTTCCTTGGTGTTGTCATATATACATACGAGAAGGCTCTGATCATGCGCCAAGGTTCAGCTACTCTATGCTACAAAAAACAGAACATGCAATTACTGAGGTCACCATAACCATACTCTCTCTGAAATGAATCATACAATCTCTTCTTGATTGAATCTTAGATGAGTCTAGAGTCTGCAAGAAATTGCTTCAAGAAATAGCACACATAAAGACTCTCTCTCTCCAAAGCAGGTCCGTATCTTCATCTTCGCGATCAAGCAACCAGACCGCTATTTACTATCGGATGGGATCTCTTTCTGTGTCTCTGTGAGCCTGATTCAATCTGCCCCTCTCTATCTCTCTCTCTCTCTCAGACTCCATCATCAGACACTCTCTCTTCCTTCTAGCGATGGCCTCTATAACGTCAACCTACATCATCACCATCCTCCAACTCTCTGACATGCAGGCGTGCTCCTCGTCTATTCAGTTTCTATGCAGAACTTAATCCATCTGAGGGTTGCCGAAGAGTAAAAAAAAAAAATCCCATAAGGTTACTCTAAAGCTGTACATATCTGACTTCTCATTGGAAGGTTCATCTTGCAAAACTTCTAGCGCCATCCATTCTGTCATGCCAGCAACAGAACGAGAAGAAAGAAACGTCTTCATGATCCATTTGGAGAATCATACAACAAAAAATCGATCAGACAGAAAGGACTTAAAGCTGATCTCTCTCTCTATATAATTCAACATACTACTCTCAGAAACAATCATTAATATAAACAAGAGATGCAAAAGAGAAGATAACTGAGAGGGACTTTCTCTCTGTGTACTCGAAAACACTGTAGGTTGAGGATGAAGACCACAGACTAAATCCTTTCCGATACACCCACAGATCGAGTACCCAACTCTGTATATCGCTCTTCACTCGTTGCTTCAACTCTCTCTCTACTAGGAAGAGGAATCTCTACAACGCCACTATAGGTGTGCATCTTTTTCAGACCCAGCAGTCTACGCCCCTACAGTCACCCTCTCCTCCATGCACAGCTGCTACTTTCGATCGGTTCTCTCTCCTCTACCGCCTGACACGCAGACAGAATCACTATCATACCAGAAATCACAGTTCTTTCTCTCTTCGTCGCTGCAAGACATAGTCAGAGGCTTTTGTGCACCCGAGAAGAATGAAGAACTGTCACCGGAAACCCTCACTCTCTCTCTCAAATCATGCAACAGTCAAGGACTAAAACAAACACAGAGACTCTCTCTCATCTCTCTCCCTCTCTCTCATACGCACCTGCAAGAGGACATTAGGTCCGATTAGAAAAAAAAAACTCATATATATAGAAAAAAAACCAAATACGTGGGCAACTTAACTTAATGTTATAGTTAGTAATTAGTTAGTTTAACTAGTTAAGTATTTCATGCATACTAACATTAACTAACACATATTTTGAGTTTAAACTAAAACTAACTTTAGACTCCAAATTACCTACGTAAAAGAAAAAATCCTACCTTTTGTTTTTATTAGATTTGATATTTAATAAATAATCTAGATTAAAATATTATACAGACTAATATTTATTATATTAATACCTTTAGTTTATTAATTAAATTTTCTATTACCTATTATACAAAATAACGAGAATATAATAACGAGATACATAAAGTATCATATGACCTATCAAATAATGATATTAATATTTAAATAGATTCATCAATTATTAATAAATTCATTTCTTATAATTGACATATTAGGATTATGATTTAAATCTATTGAAACTTATAATTATAAGGTTTTACTTATAATATGATTTAAATTAAATAAATATCATAATTAACATAGTCTAAGCTCATAGGAAATACTGGTTCATTTTATTAAGGTAAATCATCTGTACAATAACCATATAAGGTAACATACTAACCATATAGTTACCTGCATTCACATGAAATACTAAAACTATAATATGTTCTAACCAAACCAAAAGCAAATAAACAATCATAGGCACATTAATATATATAGACTCTTAGGTCAATGCACACACATAAACACAAATGCATACTCACACTGAATTGTCTACATAACACTTATCTTTATAGTTCATAAGTAAAGTCATTCATGAAATTAAGAAGATTAAGACTATAGAGGGTATAAATAAAGATAAATTTAAAGATAACTTCAAGGGTTCAGCCGAATATCTTTTTCCATTGTTCTGAGCTCTGAATATATATTGTCTATCTTTTGCCTGCAGGTACTTCAAGGAAAAATTAGTCAATTTAAATTAAAACATTAAAAGATATACGAGAGAGAGATATCATTTAACCGACTCTAAAGCAAATTATTTTTATTTTTCCATATAACAATTAAAGTGAGGAAATCCTTCTGACAGCGAGTGCTCGCTTCACTTGCACAAAGGGAGCATAGATTTTGTGTCGAAATGCTCTGATACTAGTGAAGTATTTCAATGGTGATGCACCACAGTGCGCTCTCCTTCTGGAGAGCTCCACGACAATATCCTTGGAGTAGAAAACCAAGCTCCTAGCACCACACATGGTACTTTGCACACAGGATGTAATGCATAGAAAAACACAATACATAGAGAGCACGAACACAGACTTCTTGGGTGTTACAAATGCGGTCGAACCCTTTTTTTTCTCTATGGCTGACTAGGCCACTATATATTTTATTAACGAACATATACAAAAGTGTTGAGTGGCCATTTGGCCTTTCATATGGACACTAATAGTAACATATTGAACAGCCTATGGCTTGTACTTGGCATGGCTGTTTAGGCCATATATCACATAGTGGAATGGAGAATCTTTCTCATTCTGGCTACTTACCTATGTTTATTTTCTCTGATTTTTCATTTTGTGAGCATTGTCAATATGGAAAGCAAACTAGGAACGTGCATAAGATGCAGATTGACTCTTCGATTCAGCCTTTAGATCTCATTCATAGAAATGTGTGTGGTCCTATGCCCACAAGGTCATTATGTGGTTCTCTTTATTTTGTCACTTTCATAGATGATGCTACTAGAAAAGTCTGGATGTATTCTATCAAAGCAAAGGATGAGGTATTCCCTACTTTCAAAAAAGGGCTTGCTTCGATTGAGACTGAAAAAGGAACTAAGCTTAAGGCTTTACATTCAGATACTAGGGGTGAGTCTTTTCTATCAGTCTAGAGGAATTCATAGAGAGTTTACAGCTCCCTTATACCCCAGTATAGAATGGTGTAGCTGAAAGGATGAATATAACTATTTAGGATAGAGTAGTTTCTATGCTACATGCAAACCTTTCACAAAGCTTTTGGGCAGAAGCAGTATTGACTGTAGTTCATGTGATTAACCCTTCACCTAGTATTGTCAAAGGTCTGAAAGTGGCACAAGATTTATGGATAGGGAAGCCACCATATTATGATCATCTTTGAGTTTTTGGGTGGGAAGCATATGTTCATATACCCAAGAATCTTAGACACAACTTGGACCATAAGTCAAAGAAATGCATTTTTCTTGGATATGGTCAAGAAGGATAATTTGGATATTGCTTATGGGATCTTGGAAAGCAATTAGTGATCAGAAGTAGTGATGTCATTTTCAATGAGTCCAAGATGCATAAGCACCCCCATCAAGGAGATTGAAGTGAGAAGAGTGGTGTTTGAGGATACTAGTCCTCCAGTTAGCATGCATAAAAATATTGCACATAGGGATGTTCAAGAGAATGTCTGATTATATCAGTCTGCAAATGTTCCTATTCAATAATCATTGAGACGCTCTACACGTGTCTCACATCCACTTGATATATATGTTCCAAGTTTGGATTTTGTTATGCTAACAGATGTTGGTGAGCCTTCTAGCTACAAAGAGGCTATGCAGACAATGCATCATGTCAAGTGGGAGCATGCCATGAAGAGTGAGTTGGATTCTATTCACAAGAATGGTACTTGGGATTTATTACCTTTCCCAAAAGGCAGGAAAGATTTACCATTGAAATGGGTATATAAGCTAAAATTCACATCAGATAGTGCTTCTCCAAAGTATAAAGCACAACTTGTTGCAAAGGGTTTTAAGCAACAACATGGTGTTGATTTCGAGAAAGTCTTCTCTCTAGTGGTCAAGATGACTATGTTGTGCATGTTGCTTGGATTTTTTGCAATGGAGGACTTAGAGCTAGTCCAAGTGGATGTGAAAACTGCTTTCTTGCATGGCGATCTTACAGATGAGATCTATATGGAACAACCAGAGGATCATATAGTTCCTGGAAAAGAGAGTCTAGTTTGTAAGCTCAATAAAAGCTTATATGGACTTAAACAATCCCCTACTACATAAAGAGATGCTCAGATGCCAGCTTGATATGTTTGAGACTTTATGCCGATGATATGTTGATTGTTGGGAAGTCCCCTTATCAATTCTGAAGGATTTAGAGGATGCCAAACACATTCTTGACATGCGCATTACTCTTGATAGGAGTAGAAAGATGCATATACTTGTCTCAAGGTGAGTACATATCCAAAGTACTTCACAGGCTCAATATGCATGGTGTAAAGGCATTGAGTACACCTTTACCCACATATGTGAAATTGAGAAAGGATGATTGCCCCAAATCAGATGAGGAAAAGGAATTCATGACCAAAATTCCTTATCAGTCTGTTGTTGGTAGTCTCATGTATGCTATGGTAGCTACGAGACCAAACATTGCATTTGTAGTGGGAGTTGTGAGCAAATATATGTCTAATCCTAGCAAGAAAAATTGGGAAATGGTGAAGATGATTTTGAGATATTTGAGTGGCACTAAGGACAAGTTTTTATGCTTAGGTAGAGGAAAAGCATCCATTATTGGTTACACAGATTCTGACTATGCTGGTTGTGTAGACAATCGTAAGTCTACATCAGCGTACTTTTTCACTTTGTTGGAGGTGTTATCTCTCCACCATAGAAGCAGAGTATGTTGCAATAAGTGAGGCATGTAAAGAAGCATTGTGGCTTTCTCTTCTTGCTTGTGACATGGGTCTACCACAGCATGTACCTTGTTTGCTTAGTGATAGTCAGAGTGTCATTGCTTTGGCTAAGAATCTATTCTATCATGCAAAGATCAAGCACGTTGAGGTGAGATATCACTTCATTAGAGATTTCTTAGCCAATGAGCACATTATTCTTGAGAAGGTTCATACTCGAGATAATGTTGCAAATGCTTTGACTAAAGCTCTACCATAGGATATCTTTCAACACTAATGTCACTTGATGGGGGTTACTTGATTCATGATCTTACACAGTCACTTCTATACTCTATAACATGCCCATCAAGTGGGAGGTATGTTTTGTACACTTACACCCAGGTATTCTTCATCATTCTTCATTTTTCTCCCATAGTTACTTTGGCCATGTTGGCCTTTCATGGGAGATTGTTACCATTAGTGTCCATGTGAAGGGCCAAATGGCCACTATACACTTTTGCATATGTTCTTTAATGAAACATATAGTGGCCTGGTTAGCCACAGACTGCAAGTTCGACTGCATTTGTAAAAAAACCTCCTAAAGAGGGAAAAAAGTCCCCCGCTCATCCTAGTGTGTTCACACACATCACTACCTAAATATATCAACAAGTCCACCCCATGAGTGATGCCATGAACAATGAGCAGGCACTCATGTATAAGGAAGTGACAAGCTATGTGGAATCAATCCACAAAAGGAAGTAAGCCCAAAGCTTTGCGGAAAGCTTCAAACTTCTCCCTAGGCGGAGCCTTTGTGAAAAGGTCTGCAATGTTCTCCTGTGTGGGCACATATGCCAAACTGATCTCTCCAGTAGAGAACCTCTCCCTGACATAATGATAATGCACCTCAATGTGCTTAGTGCGAGCATGGAACATAGGGTTCCTCGCAACTGCCAATGCGCTCTGACTGTCAGTGAAGATGGTGGTGGCAGAAGACTTTTTATCTAAACTAGAGGAAAACCTAAAAGACGTGAAAACAAAAATAGAAGATATTGCCTCTCAAAATCCCTCACATGCCAAAACTCCATCCACACCACCTCAATCCATCCCACCAACCATTGTAAATAAACCACAATCAGGATCTGTTCTTGCAAATCCAATCCCAGAAGACTTGGACATGATGTTCAAGGCATACTAGGCTCGACTTCAAGAAGGGCCAACACCTGCAAACCTAGACAAGACCTACCCTAGAGTAGATTTAGAGATTGAACAGACAAAAATGTGCATAAAGATGGTGGAACTAGCTCAAGCTATGTTCGAGGCCAATCAATTGTTCAATCAGACAAATTTTGTTACAGCAGGTTTGCACTTCCAGGGCTTACTAGATAGAGTAGAGCAGTTGGTAAATAAACCGCAAGTTTCATAACCTCCACAAGCTCAACCAATTGTTGAAAGAGAAAGCTCACCACCAAAGAAAGTCTATGTTCCTGACTCCTTAGATGATGGAGAACCTCTTTCAATTCAACAGCACTCTCAAAAGTTCTTGCGAGAAATACAAGAAGAGAAATGGGCCAAGGAGACAGATAATCCCCCTCCTATTCTTGAGATTGATGACCGTCGTGATCAATTTCCACAAGACATTCCATCTATTTATGGAGAACAAGTAGAACAACAAGAAGAAGAAAGGTTATAATTTCAATCCAATTCTTTACAAGAGTTGCCATAGTTCACAGGCCCATGGGAATCTGAATCTCTCCAAATCAAGGCTCCCACAATATTGATCAGAAACAAAGACTCGGTTCGGTGGTTCCAAGAAACTCTCAAGTCGTGAAGAACACTAAGGTTCAATGTCATCTCACTCTAGAAGAGCTGCTCAAAGGAAAACCTAAACTATGGAAACATGTCGCAAATCAGGTTCCATAACTTGATTCCAAGATCTCAAAAGCAAGCTCTAAGCAAAAAATTCAAGAGATACCTCTAGACAAAATAGGGGACATGAGTGAAGGTGAAGAAGGTAATACTTACCTCCCGATCACCTACCAAGGTTACACAACCAAATCGATCATAGATTCAGGTGCTGGTGTTGCTATTACGACCACCTCCTTGTGGAAGCAATGGGGTAAACCTGCATTAAGACTAACTGGAATGAAGCTTCAGATGGCTAACGGCCATGTTGAAAGACCTCTAGGATTGCTAGAAGGGATAACTCTAACCACTTGTGGTGTAGAGTTTGAGCACACCTTTGCTATATGAGACTTTGGTACAACTAATACCTATGAAATGATCCTAGGAAGATCCTTCCTATGACAACTGCAAGTTGTACAAGATTGGGGAACCAATTCCTTGTACTTGCAGCACTTGGGGGTAACAACCAAGATCAATTTGAAGGATTACACCTTCAAAGATGTACCACCCTTACAGTGGAATCCAATCCACAAGGAGCAAGAAGATTCAATCTCTATGCATTCTAAAAGTTCATTTGATACATCTTGGATGCATGAATATACTCATTTGCAAATGTGCAAGCTCGCAAAGGAAGAGGAAGAATGCCTAAAAACAAGAGAAGAAGGAACTTCTCAAGGAGATAGACCAGTTAAAGACCTAGCCTATACACCGATGATCTTTCTAGATGAGGAATTTGAGCCTCATGGTTGGGCAAAAATCTTAGCCACCATGGACATTGTTGTCAATGAAGAACAATGGACACCTCATTGTGATGAGGAGGGATATGATATCTCAATGTTCATGTGTCAGCCCTTGCTAGAAGAATGTGACCCTAGTGACTTAGTAGAAGAAGAAGAGAATGATGACGATCTAGAGTCCATTGTGATGGATAGTTGCTTTAACTCAGAAAAACACCATCTAAAAGATGTAGGAGTATTTACCCAAGAAGAACCTCTCACAAGCATCAAAACGGTAATTTCAAAGGATGGGAGTGAAGGTGGTCAAAAGAAGAGGAGGAATCATTGTTTGAAGTACTAGAGAATTTCAAGAAATACTAAGTTGGGGACCGAAAAATTTTGGTATGAATGCCTAAGAGAAAGGCCACCATAGGAGAAACGTATGATAACAAAGAAAAGACCAAAAAAATTGTAGTCGTCATTGAAGAGAATGAAGAAAGATGTACGTACATAGGAGATTACCTAAGTGCCAAAGAGGAAATAGAGCTTGTAGCCTTATTAAAGGAATATAGGGACTGTTTGTGTGGACCTATAAAGACTTGAAGGGGGTAGGTCAGAAAATATGCTCTCATACGATCCCCATGATAGTTGATGCAAAGCCCACCAAACAAAAGCCCTACACATATAATGACACTTATGCAGCCAAAATAAAAGAAGAAATTGACAGACTGATTGAACGTGGATCTATCTATGAGATTGGGCATATGGAATGGGTGTCCCCCATTGTTGTGGTGCCCAAGAAGAATGGTAAGTTGTGTGTATATATTAACCTTAAAAAAGTTAATGCCGCCACGATAAGAGATAGTTATCTGCTTCCAATCACTGAACATTTATTGGAGCGTGTTGCAGGCAAGGAAGTTTATAGCTTCCTTGATGGATTTTCAAGTTACAACCAAGTAGCCATTGCCCTGGAAGATCAACATAAAATGGCCTTTGCCACATAGTGGGGAGTCTTTGCATTTCGTGTGATGCCATTTGGGCTCACCAATGCACCTGCAATATTCCAAAGGCTCATGTGTCATGTCTTTAAAGAGTTCTTGCAAAAGAGCTTAGAAGTATATGTGGATGATTTATGTGCTCATTCCCAAGAAAGAAGATATCACATCCCTGAGCTCAGTCGGATCTTCAACAAGTGTAGAGAATATCGAGTTTTTTTGAACCCAGAGAAGTGTGTGTTCATGGTACGACAAGGTAAAACCTTAGGTCATATTGTTTCTAAGAATGGAATATCAACAGATGAGGACAAAGTAAAAGCCATAGCAGAGCTGCCCAAGCCAAGGAATGTTAAAGAGGTACAAGCCTTCATGGGTCATTGTGGATATTACCGCAGGTTTATCCACATGTATGCAATCATAGCTAAACCTCTTTATGCCTTGCTGACAAATTTTGAGTGGAACGATGAATGTGAAAAATCCTTTAATGAGCTAAAAAGATGTTTGTGCACAACACCAATACTGACCACTCCTGATTGGACTAAACCATTCCATGTCCATGTAGATGCATCCAATCATGCAATAGGATGTGTGCTAGCACAACCCACAAGTGAAGGCAATCTAGATTTGCCTATAGCATATGCGAGCAGACAACTCAACGCAGCAAAACGAAAGTATACAACAACCGAAAGAGAAGGCTTAGGCATGGTCTATGCTATGAAGAAGTTTAGACACTACTTATTGGCCTCAAATTTTTCACTGATCATCAGGCCTTATTATATTTGGTCAATAAACCTTGCAATATCGGACGCTTAGTAAGATGGTTCCTCTTACAAATGAAATATGACTTTGAAGTTGTTGTCAGGAAAGGTAGGACCCACCTCAGAGCGGATCACCTTTCTCACATCACTTCAGGAGAATCAGTGTAAGCATTGTCTGATGAATTTCCCGACGCTTATCTGTTCAATCTAGAAGTTGTTCCTAAATGGGCAAATAAGTTGGTACCAGTCCTAACCTTCGGACCAACAAATAAGAATGTGAAAACAAACAAAGAAGAAATTGTAAAATCACAAAAATATCACATATTAGCAGGAAGCATGTACAAACAAGATATGGAGGTTGTATTAGCTTGTTGTGTTGTGGATGATGAACATGGTAGTTGGTTGCAACAAGCCCATGAAGGAATGCTAGGAAATCATTATTCTAAACAACGAACACTGCAGAATCTAAAACATTTAGGAGTGTATTGGCCTAGCATGGACAAAGAAATACATGAATGGATTAAGCATTGTCCAATGTGCCAAGAGAGACCTCCAGTGGAGCATGCTACCCTTTATCACGTGTCATTAATTCTAGATTGGAGTGCTCCATTAGTAGAATTCATGAAATCAGGAACACTACCGAACGAGGCTAGTTTAGCAAGAAGACGAAGCATGGAGCAAGAGGCTCAGCATTATGCCTTAGTTGGAGAAAACCTATACCAAAGAGGAAAAGATGGTTACGTAAGATTGTGCATTCATGAATCAGACTATTTGAAAATCTTAGAAACTACACACAATGGTGCCATCGATGGACACTTCGGGCTTGATCGAGTAATCAAGAACATTCTATTCTCAGGACTTTGGTGGCCTACTCTTCATATGGATGCACATACATATGCGAAGAAATGTGATACATGCCAACATGCACAATATCCGATAAGGAAACAAGAGATGCCTCTGAGGCCAATGATGGAAGGACGTGCATTCTCAAAGTGGGGAATCGACTTTGTGGGTCCTTTTAACCCCCCAACCAGAAACTCCCATGCAGAATACATTATTGTAGCCATTGACTACCTTACAAAGTGGGTAGAAGTCAAAGCCACAACAAAGAATGATGCTCAAACAACGGCGAATGTGTTCACCAGATACAGATTACCAATAGAGTTAGTAAGTGATAGAGGTACACACTTCTTGAATGAAGTCATTGAAAATCTCCTCCGAGAGTTCTTGGTGATACATAAGAATTTAACCCCCTATCATCCACAGGCTAACGGACAAGTCGAGAGCACAAACAAGATCATATGTAATGTATTGACAAAACTGGTAAATAATAAACGCTCTGATTGGGATAAACAGCTTCATCATGATGTTTGGGCTTACCAAGTTGCCTATAAAACAGTACTCAATGCCACCCCATTTCAGATGGTCTTCGGACAAAATGTTGTGCTACCATTGGACTTCCTAATCCTAGCTTTAAAAGTAGCACAAGCGCACGAGTGGAATGGACATGAACTGTCCTCTAGGATCTTTGATCTAGAATGCTTAGGTGAGACAAGGCTCAGCAGTAATCTATGCTCCAAAGAAAAGGCAAAAGGCATACTTCGATGCACACATTAAGGATAAAGGACTGAAAGAGGGAGACCTATTGTTGGTTTATACACTAAAACAACATTCCCATAAAAAAGAGGGTATGGACCCATGATCATTAATAGAATTTCCACTAGTGGTGCAGTTCAATTGGCCACACTAGAAGATGATATCTTGCCAAGCTATATTAGTGGTTGTTGAGTGAAGCTCTATCAAGAACCTCTTACTGAGGATATGATAATGAGACTCAACATTGCTAAGAAGTGAAAAGAAGAAGAGTTAAGGGTTAGAGGAGAAGCATAGGCGGAGGCTAGAGAACACATTAGGAGAAATAAGTTAAGGTGCCTAGGCCTAGATGTCAATCTTGAGGCCCCAAGATACCACATGGCCATGTGTCAAACATCAAGTGCAATGGCTTCTCGAATAATTGACCGCTGCCCCTTTGTGACCATAGCTATAGGACAAGGGAAGAATGTAAGGACTATGAGAGCATTGATTGTCTCAGGTGCAGCAACGAGTGCGGTTAGACTTTCCTACTACCATGATCTACAATTAAACATCAATTCCATGGAAGCCTATCTCATAGGATTGGGAGGTGTGGAAACCCCCTATTTAGGTGAGGTAGAGCTTCCCATCTATCTTCAAGATATTCCAATGAGAGTCAAAATGCTAGTGTGTGAAGATGAGGACCTTACTGAACCACTTGTATTGGGTCAAGACTGGATCTATGACCATGCAGTCAACTTAAACCTTAAAAGATAACTTCTTCAAGTTTGGGTACATGAACAATGCATCACATTAGAATTAGAGAACTGCACGAGCACAAATCCAAGTAGCACGCATTATCTTAGTTCCTCTAGGACCAATCTGAGCACAGAAGATGTTGTATGTGTCAAAAAATCTATGACCCCGAAGGACTCAATCGTGGAAAAACGGTCTCAAAGGAGAGAGGATCCCTCATCTTTTTCAAAGGCTACTACAGTCACAATGATTCAACCAAAGTGGCAAGTAAAACAATACACGAGCATGGCTCCATCAAATAGACAACCAAAGTTCAAGATGAAAGAAGCTCATGGCAAAAAGCATATTTGGGTACGAAAAGGAGAGAAATCACCAGCTTTGCCACAACCATTCCCGTTGAGGCAAGCCAACCATGCTACAAGAATCTCCAAGAAATGAGGGAAATCTCAATCCCAAGGTCTCCAACAAATTTGGGTACCAAAAATTTAAGTTGCAGCTCAACAAGGATGATTACACATGTGGGTTCCCAAAGCACTCTTACATGCACAAAGGCCTATGCTCTCCGCCATGCAAAAGGTCTCAAAAAAGAAGCCAAGGAGAAGAAGGTGTCAAAACCAGGCACAAAGAGCCAAAGAAGATGAACTCACCTCTTCAACAATAAAAAGGCAATCATCAAGGATATGGGTTTGGAAGCCAAAAGTGCTAGCGATGTCCACCAAACCCAAGAACCAACCATGCCAAATGCAAAATTTAAGTAACCACTCAAAGATAAACACTACCTCCTTTGAATCGGCACATCTTTAATCTAATTCTTCCATAGAGTAAAGTTTGTGCCATTAATATTCTAAATCTTGAAATGGTCTTTGCCCTACAAGTTATAGCTCCTCTTGGGAGCACTGACGCTAGACCCTAATCCACCATATGTGCCTGAGATATTTGATGCCATGATAATGGAGAACTAGCTAGAATGGTAATGGAGCTAAAATAGTCCAAAAACCACTAAGGCTCAAAAAGGGATAATCGTGTCAAACTTTGGGAAACATGTGGCAGAGTCTCCCCATAAAAATGGATCAATGAACAACAATGACCAACCCAAAAGGATTGTGTTAGAATGTATGTGCTCATACCAACACATGTGCCAATGAGTAAAATCAACCACTATTATAATTGAAAAACTAAAATATGGAAAAATTTTCCAGACTCTCCTCTACAAAATGAGCATATGAACAATGTCAAAAACTCGTAAAACTGCAAGTACTGATATGTAAACTTACATAGCGAATCATTGACTCCACTTCATATAACAATTTAACCGAAAGCAGCTAACTAGGCTTATCAAGCACCTATGAACAACTATGCATACATCTCCTATGACAATGCTAGGTAAGTCTTCCACTTGCATCATCAAAGAGACCCCAACATCTGGGTGTCTCGCAATTAAGAAAACCTTACCATGACCCTCTTTATCAACTTCAAAGGCTTTATGAAAAACATAACCACTATATCAATGATAATGTGGATGTGTATAAGTGGTATCCAAAGAAGGCTACATAGTGCATATGTGCTCAGTGTATGTAGTAGAATGACACCAAAAGCCTGAATTTACAACCCAAACACGAGCCAACAACACCAGAAAATGTTTGTCAACTCTGTTCTTTTGGCTCAAAAAGCCTACATAAACTTGCAGTGGTTAACTGAAAACTTTCGAAGAAAACTATAAGTTCACTAGTGTGGCTGAAAAACACAACCCCAAAGCTAAATATTAATTGTTAAAGAAGCACAAAGAATGCTCCTTTTAATGTTCTTGAACCTGTGTAAAGAGAACTATGTGTGAAAGTATTCTAAGATGGCTCCAAGAATCACCTAAAAAATGCTTCGAAAGCAAAGAATGAGGCTTTGAAGGCCCAAAATGTGTTCAAGATAATGTGAACCTTGTTCTTTCCCCCATCCTCAAGCACCAAAAGAATGTAGCTTAGTGGCAAGAGATTTCTAGTTAAGCGAGCTCCAAAGAGAACGGTACTAGGATGGGTGACTTCCTACGAAGCAATGGGTGTTGAGAATATGAGTGCATCTCCATTTTGTATCTAGGAGACACTCCATTTCCATCCCATTTCCTTTTTATATTCTATTGCATTGTATTTGGGTACCTTGCCATTTGTTTCTACCAATGTATTCATTATCCTTTAGGGGGAATTATCCCACATATGATGTACTTTGGAGAGCCCGCTTCAACTATATATAAGGGGAGTGTAGCTCAGTGATGAGTAGCACCTCCTTTAATGTCAATCCAGGAAGACGTGAGGATGGTATGAAGACCTCGAGCAAGTGGAGGCACAAGTGCGTGAGTGAGAAGCACACAAACATGCACACACGCGCACACACGGCAAGACAAAGAGTGAGAAGCAATGGAGTTCTTAGATTACTTTCAAAAAAGCTCTTACAAGTTCGTTTCAATTACAATCTCCTCAAAAATGAGCTCTCTAGCTCTTTTTATAGTTTTTGACTAGGTTTTGGCCCTGTCCAGACCTAGTGTCCGGCCTAGTTAAAAATTAGGTTCCAAGGCCAATTTGAGGGCTTAAACGGAGTCTAAAAAATACGAAAATTGATATGTAGGTACTTCTAAGGCTCCTCAAGCCCAAGGACTCCTTGGCTTGCACAAAATGGAGCTACAAAAATATGAAATGGTATTTACAATGATTGTTAGTGATAAGAATCACTGTTATAAAGATGTTGATTTGGAAAAAATTTGAAGGGCCTATCTGCTAGATTTGCGTCGACTGCTTTGTCTACTTACTCCTTCACCTCGCTCTGACTCTCTCCGCTGGCTTCCTTGTCTAGTCAGTCCTTGGGTGCCCATACTGCTCTCAACACCCCCCCCTCTCTCGCGTCTGTCGTCCCTGACAGACCCTTGTTGCTGGGAGTGTTGGATGTAATATTCCACAACCTGAGTGGCAAGCTGATGTTCTTGTATGCGTAGTCCTCTGGCCAAATCTGTCATCATACGATCCCAATCAATTGGTCCTGGAATGTCCGAATGTGGCAGACGTAACTGATCTGCATGGATCGCTTGTTCTACTGCGAATAGGTGTAGCAAATGTGTGGGTCTGGGAATGAAAATTTCCGAATGATATTCCCAGAATCCCGTAGAGAACATTTCCTCAAATGTCTGCTTGAAGCATGCGGGTAAGTACTTTATTCGTGCATGCCAGGCAAAAATTATAGTAACCGAGGGAGTCTGGCTCATGTCGTAGACTAAATCCTTGTTACCTTGAGAGAATCCAGGGGCAGAGATGTATGGAGCTTGTACATTCCGAAAGGTTTTGAAGACAATGGTCATGAGCTCGAATATCTTTATACACATTTTTGCTGCTATGTCGGGTACATTATTTAGACGTGTAGACCAGTGCCGAATTGTTGATATCATGTAGGCTACGGTTGGGGTCCCTCGAGGTGGAGCAAAATATGGATAGTTAACCCAAGCCGAGCATTCTTTATTGTTGCGTACCTTGATTGCAAATGCTTGCCAGGATCTGCGACGTACCACTGGGCAATAGCATGGATTATACTTGATATATAGTGGCATGGTTGCCCAGGTGCTCATCATCTCTGGGTAATCGGTTAGTAGACGTGCACGCCAATTAGGTTGGAAGATCGAGCCAACACGTGCATCTGTCGGTAAATCCCCTATCTCAAATTGAGTGGCGAATGTGGGCTCCTTCCCTGTATGTCTTTGGACTTCTGCATTATAATCATGTAGTAAGACAAAATAAGGCATGTATTGCGACTCTGATGTTGTGATTAACCGTTGATGGGATAAGTTTTGAAAGTAGGAAGACCGAAGGACAGTTTCTTCCAGATTTGTGAGAGATTGCATTTGCACGGCCACACGATCATCATGTGTCTTACCCACTTTCTCGACCCTTTTGACCCAATCTGGAACTTGAATTTCTAAAGTGTCTTGTCCTTCCTCTGTAGTTCGACCACCGGGTGTCGGCATAGGCTCGTATGGCTCTTCATAGCTGTCATCGACGGGGATTTCCACTACTGTTTCAGGTTCTGGTTCTTCAATGGGCGAGGGTGGCCTTTCATGTGGTAAGAGGCGTGCTTGGAGTTCTGCCACCTGTTTCCGGAGGGTCTCTGCTTCTTCTGTAGAGTGTTGCAAGATTACCGGCTCCTGTTGAGCTGTGGGGACACTGGCTATCTGTTTCTTTAGCTCTGCACATTCAGTCTCTAACTTTTCATATGACTCCAAGAAATTTGCATGCTCCTCAAGTAAGATGCGAATGTCTTCCGATGGGACTGCTCTATATCTGGTAGGGCTAATGGTTGCTCCTATAGTTCCTTCCATAGCCGCTTCAAAGTTGTCTTGGTTTTGTTGTTGAAGTCTCTTGTTCTCTTCTAGTGCTGCTGCCATATGCTTCCTTAATAGCCCAATGTTGCGTCTGAGTGTAGCATTAGATATCATTTGCGCTTGAAGCACTGTTTCTAGTTCCTTGACTGCTTGGTCATCTACTGTTGATGTCTTTGATTCCAATTCAGAGTGAGCCTACTGTAATGTTGTATGCTCGGTTAGGAGCGTTTGGTAATCAGCTTCAAGAGTGGTGACTCTAGCTTGCAGACGTTGAGATTCTGCCTGGAGGGCAGCAGTGCGTTCTTCCAATTGATGGTATTCTTGCTGTAGTTGATGTGCACACTGAAGTAATGTGTTGAACGTGCTATTTACATTATGAGATGCAAGGGGGAAAATTTGAAATGCAGGGGAGGTGGGATTGGGTAGGGGGGTAGTGAATGCTGTGTGTGCCAATGATGTGAGTGGTGAGGTGGGGGGTAAGGGAGGGGAAGATGGTGGAATCGTGGGGAGAGGTGCTTTGGTTGGTGAGATGTCCATTGGGTCAGACAAAGTGGTGTGTACAGGGGCTACCATGTAGGTGGGTATGGTAGGTGAAGTGAGTGTGGTGTTCGTGTAAATTGATGTCGTTGCGAACATCGGGGAAATGTGCCTCTGAAACATTGGAGAGCGGATGAACTGCTCCACAAAGGACGGGTATTGGGGTGGTGAGGTCAGGTTGAAAGAGGGGTAGGGGCCAGATGGGAAGTGAGGGTCATGGAATGGAGGTACCTATAGTGGGGAATAGGCTGGGAAACACAGGGTGCCTTCGGTGGGTGCTGGGTTTCCAACTACACTTGGGATTATGGGATGGCCACTTATGGGTTCGGAGGATAGAAGGGATGAAGTGTACAAGGGATTGGTGACGAAGGAGAAGAGGGTGTCTTGTGAGGTGGGTTCTCGAAATGAGAATGATGTGAATGAGGATGGGTTATAAGTGAAGGCAGAGGTGATGACTGTCGTTTCTTCCATGGTGGGAGGTGGTGGTGGGGGTGGAGAAGGTGGTGATGGAGGATGCTGGGGTGAGATGGGTGATGTCTGAACGAAGGTTTCGGCAGAGAGGTCAGTGGTGGTTGTGGGAGTAGTTGTTGTTTCAATGGGTACTTCTTGTTCTGTGACGGGTATCCTGATAGTCTTACCTGCTCGTGGTAATGTGTCAACTCTGCGTTTGTCATACCTCACGGACTGGCGGACTGCAGTGTGGACAGCCTCCGGAACTCCTAAAGATTCTGACACTAATTTGAGGGTGTCAATGAAATGTTGGTCCACCCCCTCATCTGATAGCATTTCTTGCATCAAAGCTTGACCTGATACACGAGAGAGTTGATGCCTTTCTTGTACTGCTTTGATTGTGTCGTATAACCTTTGTAGTTGAGCTGTATATGCTGGTGCACCTACAAGTTCTGGCACTTCTTGTTGCTCCTCTTGATGCTCTTGATCATAATCCTCCTCATCTTCCTTCTGTTCTTCATCTCCGTCATCCTCTTCATCCACTTCAATTGGGGTGACAGGTGCTTGGGAGGTTGTGGCCTGCGTTTGCACGTTTTTCGCTTGTTGTGCCTCTTCTGCCTCCAGCTCTACATCTTGTAATAATTGTTCAAAATCTTCATTAGTGAGTTCTTCCAAAGGTGCACCACTAGGAAATTCAAGATCGGTTGGGATAGGAGGGAATATCAAGGTGGAACCATCGGTGCTTCGTCTTGGAAGTCGGAGTGTGAATGGTCGGACTCTTCGGGGTGGAGGGGTAACATCTGGTGTTAGGGTGGCTCCACGTGGTTGAGCACATGGGACTTGGACAGTGTCTCTCATCTTCTTAGAAGGGGGTCCAGTGGATGTCCTGCCTCTAAACTGCTCTACACGATTCCACATTAGGGCCCGTTGAATAGGAATGTCATAAGCCAAACACCTATAAATGATTCTCGTCAGAGCACAGCAACCATATAAAACCTGTTTCTGCGGCCATCGTTTGTGAGCTAGGTGTATCTGATCAATTATCCAGTGGGGTAAGTTGATGGTGAGGCTCTGTGTCTCTGCCAGATACAAGCTAAACCAAATCTTTTTGGGCGGCATGGTGAATCTATCTTGTGCCGGGAAAGCAAAGTGTTGCATGCACATGCAAAGGTGTATTGCAATATTAGGCGTCATGGACACCGTGTCCTTGAGTTTGGTGAGACTTCGATTCTTCATGTAATCCGGTACTAGTGTTTCCTTTTCTGTAGGAATATGCATTCCGCGCATATCTAGAGCCTCTCTCACCAAGTTGTTTGATAGCCTGAACCTCTTGAGCTCATTCCCCTTTGTCAGAGATGGAATCACAAATGAGCTTGCACCTTTTGGGTTCTGGTTTGGAGTCAAGGTGTTGATGAGATAGTAGCATCGCATGAAGTCGGGCTTTGGGAGCCGTGCACTGAAATATGCATTCAATCCTGCCTTTTCCCATATCGAACGTAGACCTTCTGCATTTTGTAATTTCTCGAATTCTCTTGTGAAGAAATGGTATCTGCCTTGCTTCCCATTGAAGTCCAACTCTGATTCCCATAGGTACGTTCCTTCACCCAAGGGTCCTGCCACCTCAGTAAACCAGTGGGAAGTCTTTCCTACGGGCATGGTGTGGCCACGCAGAGGGTCCGCAATAGGTATGATTTTGATGGCCTGCAATTCTTCTGGCCTTTCATTTGTCTCAGGCAAAACGGGTAAACTGTCTAAGTCCACCACTTGCGGGCTTGTTTCTGTGTGAGAGCTAGTTCCTGCTGCCTCAGCCATGTTGAAAACTTCGCAGCTGGTTCTGTGAGAATATATGAATAAATGTTAACATTGCAATGGACACAAAAATGACACAGTGTCCCCTGTTACAACATTAACCTAAAGTTCGGGAGAGGTTAGGGGTTAATAAGTGCTCGGTGCTAGTGTGTGTAGTTAGAAATTGGGTAGACCTACGAGCTAAGCGGAATGATGTGATGTGATAGTGAAGTAGTTAGTAGGTGGACATGGATTTACAATTGGGGTCCGGGGGTTTATTACAAGTTTTAGGTTGCCAAATGCAACGGATAGGTTTTGAGTTTGACTTTGTGGAGGCTCTGGAAAGTGTGATAGGGTATTTACTTGAAAAAGGGGGCTGTTTAAGGACCCATCTACGAGTGAGTCTGTGCGTGCTTCTAGGTGGCAGTGTGTTCGAGTGTATCAGACAAGAGTGGGTGGCGGCTGCTTGAGCGAGTGAACCCTGTCGTGTATGATGTGAATTGTGTGGGGTTATTTGAGCCCGCAAGCAAGCCTTAGGCACCCAAATTTGTCTTCATTGTGGGTCAGCCTTCATCGACTTCTTGGGTACCCAAATGGATTTCACTTTCTCAACAGAGGTTTTAGGAGTCCTCTTATTAGCATCAAGTCGTTGATTACTAATAGGAAGTTGAGACCGTTGTTGCGACTTAGTTACGGTCGGCAGCTCGTCTTTCCGCACCCACATTTGTTTCATCGGCTGAGTTGTTCTGCTTCGCGCGTTCTTTTGGTCTCTTGCCTGGAGAGTCTTCAATGATTGATCTGCCCTTAGTTGCTGCCTCCTTCTGGCCTTTGGAAAAGAAGAGAGTTCCATTGTGGTTCTGACTCCTTCTTTGAGATCTTCATTCTTCTGCATCACATAGCCTTGGACAAGAACAGCATGGTCAACTTCATGTGCACCCCTGGAGGGACCAGGAGTCCGTGTCTTTCCTAGTTCCTTGAGTGCTCCATTATTTAACTCAATTGTAATTCTAGTCTGATTCACCCATACTTGAAGAATTCCACTTCTTAGGTTTAAGTTGACTGCTTGGTTATAGATCCAGTCTTGACCCAAGACAAGGGGTTCAGTGAGGTCCTCATCTTGACACACTAGTACTTTAACTGTCATTGCCTCATCATGAATATAGAGGGGAAGTTCCACCTCGCCCATGCAAGGGGTTTCCACGCCTCCCAATCCTATGAGATATGCTTCCACAGGATTGATAGTTAATTGCAACTCTTGACAGTGAGACAATTTAACAGCACTAGTGGCTGCACCTAAGTCAATCAAGGCTCTTACAGTCCTTGCACTCTTTCCTTGCCCTATATCCAAGGTTATGAAAGGACGTCGATCAGTTATCCTATGTGAGCTAACACCTGAAACTTCACACATAGCCACGTGATATCCTGGATCTGCATATGCATCTGGCACAGGTTGCTCTCTACCTTGTCTTCTTAATTTCATTCTCCGTATGCGCTCTAGGGCTTCTGCTTGAGCTTCTTCTCGAATTCGTTTTTCTTCCTCTTTGCGTTTCTTAGCAGTATTGAGTCGACTTAGCATTTCCTCCGTGAGGGGTTCCTGATACAACTTGACTCTGCATCCGCTAATATAGTTTGGGAGAACATCACCCTCTAAAGTGGCTAGTTGTACTGCTCCACTCGTGGAGATCCTATTGATGATCATAGGTCCGTAGCCTCTCTTTTCTAGCTTCCTTGCGTGTTGTTTCAATGTGTAGACTAAAACTAGATCTCCTGCTTTCAAGCCCTTATCCTTCACATGGGCATCAAAGTATGCATTCTGTCTCTTCTTAGCTGCATATATCCCTGCAGCTGCTCTCAGTCTTGTTTCTCCTAATCGTTCAAGGTCAAAAAGTCTAGAGGAGAGTTCATGACCCGTCCATTCGTGCTCTTGTGCTACTTTCAATGTAGGTATTAAAAATTCCAAGGGTAGCACCGCGTTTTGGCCAAATACCATCTAAAAGGGGGTGGCTTGGAGTACCGTCTTGTAGGCGACTCGGTATGCCCAAACAGCATGGTGTAGCTGTTTGTCCCAATCAGAGTGTTTAGTGTTCACTAATTTTGTCAGTACATTGCATAAGATCTTGTTGGTGCTTTCGGCCTGGCCATTTGCTTGAGGGTGATAGGGGGCAGACTTCTTATGAACTACCAAGAATTCTTGGAGTAGATTTTCAATCACTTCGTTCAAGAAATGAGTGCCTCTATCACTAACTAGCTCTATAGGTAGCCCGTATCTAGTGAATACATTTTCAAACAAGAATTTAGCAGTTGTTTGAGCATCGTTCCTCGTTGTGGCTTTTACCTCTACCCACTTTGTTAGATAGTCTGTCGCAACAATGATATATTCTGCATGTGAACCCTTAGCTGGGGGATTAATAGGGCCTACAAAGTCTATTCCCCACTTAGAGAATGCACGTCCACCCATCATAGGTTTCAGTGGCATCTCATCTTTGCGTATAGGATACTGAGTTCGCTGACAGACATCACACCGTTTCACATAGGTATGTGCATCCATGTGAAGGGTCGGCCACCAGAAGCCCGCAAATAGTATTGCCTTGATCTCCCGATCTGGTCCAAAGTGTCCTCCTGCTACACCTTGGTGAGCAGTTTCCAAGATCTTAAGATATTCACTCTCATGGACACACAGTCTCAGGTAACCATCCTTACCACGCTTGTAGAGATTATCACCAATGAGTGAGTAATCCTAGGCTTCTTGTTCTAAACTCCTTTTCCTAGCCAAAGTCATGTCTGGAGGGAATGTTTTTGTCCTCAGGAAGGATACTAGTGGTTCACTCCAATCTGGCACTATGGACACTTGATAAAGAGTGGCGTGTTCCACAGGTGGTTTAGTGCAACAGATTGAGCACTCCTTGCACAACTTTTGGACATCAGCCTCCATAGTTGGCCAATGTACTCCGAGTCTCCTTAGTGTCTGTAAGGTTCGCTGCTTTGAGTAGTGTTGCTCTAATGCACCTACATGTGCTAAATGCAACCATTTATTATACTCGTCCTCTTCCACACAACAAGCCAAGATTCCTTGATCTGTGTGCTTGTACATACTTCCTGCCATGATGTGGTACTTTTGGGCTTTCACAACCTCTCTATTCTGCGTGTTTATTACTGGATGGTTAGGTCCGTATGTCAATACTGGCACTAATGGCTTAGCCCACTACGGTACCACTTCCAAGTTAAACAAGTAAGCATCAGGAAGGTCATCTGATACTCCTTGTGGGGCTTCTCCAGATATGAGCCTAGAAAGGTGATCTGCTCTCAAATGAGTCCTCCCTTTCCTTACCACAACCTCGAAATCATATTCCATTAGTAAGAGAAACCATCTTACTAATCTTCCTGTATTGCATGGTTTGTTCACGAGATATAACAATGCTTGGTGATCAGTAAAAAATTTAAACTTATTTGCAAGCAAATAGTGTCTAAATTTCTTGACTTCATATACCATGCCTAAGCCTTCTCTCTCTGTAGTGGTATAATTTCGTTCAGCTGCATTCAATTGTCTACTGGCATAGGCAATTGGAAGATCCATACTACCTTCACCAGTAGGTTGAGCAAGCACACACCCAATAGCATAATTGGATGCATCCACGTGAACATGGAATGGCTTATTCCAATCTGGTGTGGTCAAGATTGGTGCTGAACATAATCTTCGTTTAAGCTCCTTGAAGGAATTCTCACATTCCTCAGTCCACTCAAAGTTTGTCAGAAGTCCGTACATGGGCTTTGCAATGGCAGCATACATGTGAATGAACCGGCGGTAGTAACCACAATGTCCCATGAAAGCTTGTACTTCCTTGACATTCCTTGGCCTAGGTAGCTCTGCTATGGCTCTCACTTTCTCTTCATCAGTGGATATGCCATTCTTTGACACTATGTGTCCTAGAATCTTGCCTTGCCTGACCATAAAGACGCACTTTTCTGGGTTTAGGCAGACTTGATATTCTCTACATTTGTCAAAGATTTGTCTGAGTTCAGGAATATGGGTTTGTCTAATGTTGGAATGAGCACAAAGATCATCAACATAGACTTCTAAATTCTTCCTCAGGAACTCCTTAAATACATGGCACATTAGTCTCTGGAAGGTCGCTGGTGCATTGGTAAGCCCAAATGGCATTACACGAAAGGCAAAAATGCCCCATTCAGTGGCAAAAGCTGTCTTATGCTGATCTTCTGGAGCTATGGCTACTTGATTGTAGCCCGAAAATCCATCGAGGAAGCTGTACACTTCCTTGCCTGCCACTCTTTCTAAGAGATGTTCTGTGATGGGAAGCGGATAGTTATCTCAAATTGTGGCTGCATTGACCTTCTTCAAGTTAATGCATACACGCAGCTTGCCATTCTTCTTGGGCACCACTACGATGGGGGATACCCACTCAGTGTGCTCAATTTCATAGATAAATCCAGCTTCAACCAGTCTATCTATCTCTTCTTTGATCTTGGCAGCGTAATTATCGTTATATGTATAGGGCTTTTGCTTAGAGGGTTTAGCATCTGAGGTCATGGGGATAGTGTGTGAGCATATGTTAGGGTCAACACCTTTCAAATCCTTGTAACTCCAAGCAAATACATCTCTGTATTCTCTTAGCAAGGCTATTAACGCATGCTCTTCTTCTTCTGTTAGGTCATGGCCTATGTACGTGCATCTCTCCTCTCCTTCTTCTAGGGCCACTACTATTTTCTTGGTGGTTTCTTTGTTATCGTAGGCCTCTCCTGATTGTGCATCTCGTTTAGGCATTCTTATCATGACTCTCCTGTCGTCTATCTCATACTTCTTAAAATTTTCTGGGACCTCAAACAAAGATTCTTCCTCTTCTGGTGAGACTTCTCTCTTCTTTCGTTTCTTTCCTTCTTCCTTTGGGGTCACATGTGTGGCTAATCTTACATCATTTGTAAGCTCTCCATGCCTCTGGGGTTGAAATTCTACTTCATGGAAGTATTCTTCATCTGATGCAAATGGTGGGTCCATAATGATTGACTCTAGATCGGAGTCACTTGCATCCTCAAATGCATCAGGGCTAGGTTCGCATTCTTCTAGAACTGCCTCTCCCATGATTGGCTCTATGGAGAAGGCTGAAATGTCATAGCCATCCTCATCACAGTGAGGTGTCCATTGTTCCTCATTGATGGCTACATCCATGGTTGCTAGAATTTCTGCCCAGCCGTGAGGTTCGAATTCTTCATCAGGAAAAACTACAGGTGCATAGGCTGGGTCTTGAATTGATCTATGGTTTTCTTTTGCACCTACCTCTCTGGCTTTTTCTCTCTTCTCTTCGTCTACTACTACTTTGCACATCCATAAGTGGGTGTCTTCATGCATCCAAGAGGATCCTGACCCTATGGAATGCACCGATTCCATATCATCTTTGGTTCTATGGATGGGATTCCATTGGATGGGAGGAACATCTCTATGAGAGTAATCCTTGAGATTGACTTTGGTCGTAACACCTAAGTGCTGCAGGTACAAAGAATTGGTTCCCCAATCCTGTACCACTTGCAACTGTCACATAAACGGTCTTCCTAAAATCATCTCATAGGCATGATTTTTGCTGAAGTCACATATAGCAAATGTATGTTCAAACTCGACACCACAGGTGGTGAGAGTTATTCCTTCTAACAACCCTAGGGGCCTCTCGATATGACCATCGGCCATCTGCAATTTCATTCTCGTTGGCCTGAGTGCTGGCTTGCCCCAACGCTTCCATAGGGAAGTGGTGGCAATTGCAACTCCTGCACCTGAGTCCAAAATTGCCTTGGTGGTGTACTCCTGGTAGGTAATGGGAAGATAGGTGTTCCCTTCTTCACCTTCACACATATCTCCTATCTTATCCAAGGGTATTTCTGGCACTGTCCTTTGGGATCCTACCTGGGAACGAGGTTCTGCTATCTCGGGCACTTGATTGGCTACATGTTTCCATACTTCTGGTCTAACCTTAAGCAGCTCTTCCAAAGTGAGATTGCACTGCACTTTGGTGTTCTTCACTACCTCTGTGTTCCTAGGTAAGACTGAGTCCTCCTTTCATACCATGACCGTGGGTGCTCTCATACAAGTAGACTTAGCTTCCCATGGGCCTGTGAAGTGGGGTAATTCTTGTAGAGAGTTATACTCAAAGTCTAGTCTGTCCTGAGAGTGGGTGCTCTCCTGCTCCTCATAAATGGAAGGAAGGTCTTGTGGGAATTGATCGTGTGTGTCATCCACCAGTTCAATGGGAGGAGGAACTTCACTCTCTTTAGCCCATTTCTCTTCTTGAATCTCTCGCAAGAATTCTGGTGTGTATTGATTCATAGAAGAAGAGGTGTCTGGCTCCGTAGAGTTAGGCACGTAGGCCTCAGGCACATAGGCTTTCTGGGTAGGAAGACCTGCTCTTTCTCTAGCCTTGTCATGGTGTTGAGGGACGAGTTCCTTTTGTGATTGTGCCATTAGATTCTCTATTCTTTCTAGGGAGGGGGGGGTTGTCTGGTTCAGTGGAATTGGGCACATAAGCTTTCGATGGGGGATGGGTCATATTTTTGCTTGCTTTATCTCTTTCTTGATTTTTTTCTTCCTTGGCAGATCTTGCAATTATGCCCTCTAACTTCTCTAGAAGTCCATCCAAGTGTAATTGCGTCTTGGCTGAGCCCGAGTAATTGAAAAGGCGACTGGCTTCAAACATAGTCTGAGCCAATGCGACCATTTTCGCACAAAGCTTGGTTCTTTCTATCTCTAGGTCAGCTCTAGGGTAGCACTTGTCATGATCCGTGACATTTGGCCCTTCTTGGATTCTGGCCTGATATGCTTTAAGCATCATGTCTATGTCTTCAGGAGTGGGATCAGCTAATACTGATCCTACTCTAGGGGGTGGTGGAATCGTATGAGGTGGGTTGGAAGGTGGTGGGTCGGATGGCAATGGGAATGGTGGTGGTGGGGTAGTGTGAGAGGGAGTTTGAGATGTGAGTTTAGTTATCCTGGCTTTGGTTTCTCTTATGCTTTCCTCAAGTTCACTCATCTTTTTAGCCCATTGTCTTTTCATTCTTTCCCGACTATCTTTCCACGCTCTAGTCCTTTTCTTTGTCATGCTCTCGGTTTCACTAGCCTTTGGGTTCTTATCCTGGTTTACCCCTTGGTTCTGTTGCAATGCCTGAGCTCTAGTCACTACCTGTACTGGTGCGGTGGATGTCACACTTCCTGTGGAGTCTACCACCAACCCAATAACGTTAATAGGAGTGATTTTTGGCATATTATTAGGATTCTTAGGGCAGTCTCGTAAGAGATGTTCCTTTCCACATTCTTGGCAAAAGCCCTGAATTGTTATTGACTGGGGTTGTGTTGGTGAAGGTAAGGGACAATCACGAATGAGGTGATCTCCCTGACATCTGTAGCATGGTCCTCTAGGGAATGGGGGTCTTACCTGCCTAGGTTGAGGCCTAGGGTTGGGGTTTGCATACATGACGTTTGTGTAATCTGACTCCCAACTAGGTTCACTTGGCTCTTCACTATAGTAAGACCACCATGTTCAGGAGATTGCATGTAGTAAGCATGGGGACTATCGACATGTGTAGAATCAAAGCTATGGTCACTGGGGTCACTTTCAGAAAGCACTGGTGTTACAGGGACTATAGCTCTATTCAGGTTTTCATCTGCAGCAGCATACTTTACCGGAATCACATTAGCTGGAGCTGGGGGTTGTTGTGCTAGCACAGGCTGAGGCCTTTGTTGGTTTTGATAGGGTTGGTAGGTTTGTTGAGGCCTAGCATACTGCTGAGGTGGGTACTGGTTCTGGTATCTTCCTTGTTGAGGGTATGGCTGTGGGTACGTCTACCTAACGGTTTGCTTATTGTAGGGGCAATCTTGCGCGGTGTGATTGGTGTACCTTCGTTCTATAGTGCAGTACTGGCTACTAGGATTAACTTGGGGTTGAGTCATAATGGGACATACATTCGCCATGTGGTCGCCACCATAAGTATAGCACCTTTTCACAGGGGCAAATCTCGGAATTTGTTTGCTAGAGACACCTAGTTTTTGAGCTACTTTCTCTGCAAGTTCCTCAATTGACGTGGATTGCGTGGAAGAGAGGTTAGAGGCACTATCCAAATCTTTGTATATCTTGGAAAGCTCTAACTCCTCCCCTAGGTTATCCTCGATGTCAATGCACATGCGCACACACTCTTCTATGGTCCTAGGGTCCTTCAAGTACACATAAGATCTCAATTTAGTACTTAGCAATCCATCCAGGAATAAAGCCACTTGCTTAGCTGGTGTGGGTAGCTCCGAAACAGGGCATCTTTCTAAGTATTGCCTAAATCTTCTTCCTGCAAGTCTCACGGTTTCTTGAGGGGTTTGCTTGAAGCTGTGAATCAGCGAGGAGGTATTATGCCTTATGCCACTCTTAGAGAATTCAATAATGAAAGCCTCTAGGAGTTGGTCTATGCTCCTGAACTGCCTCTCATTTAGTGGCTAAAACCATGTCAGGGTAGTGTTCCTAAGGGTCAGACCAAAGGCATTGTACTGCGTGAATAGATCCTCCACTTGTTCAGCTCTCAGGACTTGCCTAAACTCAGCCACATGATCGTATGGATCTCCAGTGCCATCGAAGTAGTTCTTCATGGACTTAACTAGCTGAGTCGGTCTCAAAGTCCTTGTGTGCTCTCTAGGTCGTGGTAGAGGGAACTCATCTGCATTTCTTTGATTCTTGTGAGCTCTAAGTATCTCAGATTCTACTCTATTTGTTTCCGTTCTCGTTCTCTCTGCCCACTGGGTTGGCAAAGCTGACTTCTGGTCTATCTCTACTTGTGTCTCTTTGCATTCCATGAGCTTGGGATGTTCCAGCTCCAGGGTGACCATAGGATACATTCGATCTTGGTTGGGGGAAAACGAATTCACCCTTCCAAGTGTAAGCATGCCTATCATTTTCTGTCACCACAAAGATCCTCTCTGAAGCGTGATCAAAGTAGGTCACTCTACCTGGGCTATCAGGATCCTTAAACTCATAGATCATGATTGTTCCTATATCGATTGGCCGATCAGGTCTGTACCTCCAAAAGGCTTCGTCAGTCTCTTGATTGAGGAGCAAATCTATGCTCTTATTATCCTGGGGAATCCACTCCGGTGTGATAATCCTAGTGAGAACCGATTTACCTCGAGGGGTTCTAGGTTCTGCACCCATGTTTCCTTGCTCCAGGTCACCTAAGTCTGCTTCGGGGATCACATTTCCAAATTCGTCCGTCCTATCTGGGTGACTGGTGACTACGTATATGGTTCCTTCTTTGTCCAAGTATGCTCCGTTTTCAAACTTGACAGCTGGGGTGCTCTAATCCAATGGACTGATCAGGATTCTTAATCTGTACCACAGATCTTCCTAGGCCGTCCTCATAGATGCTGGCACCTAATCGGTTGGTCCTAAGGTATTGCAACTGCGTTTTGTAAGGGCCTTCTACCCTATGCAAGTATGGCACTCCTGAACTTCCTGTAGGTCTCTCCATACCTTGAGACATCTCGGATTCACTAGTCTCAGAACTTGGGTAGTATGAGTGGTGGCTCAACTGCTGGGCCCACGACCTAGCAGTGTGGTTGACACTAGCCTCTGAAGACCTAAGGCTTTGTCTATCCCTTACTAGATGTCGTCCTGATCTAAGGTTCATATGCCTGTTTAAGTAGCCCAATTTTTTGCCCAGAGTACAACCTCGTTGCCGATCAATTGGTATCAGTCACTTGATTCTTTTTTAGTGTGTTATCATGTTTATGATCTTGTCTGATATTGCATCGTCAGGAATACTTGAGTAGTTTTCGTACTTGGAGTTGATCGCTCCACGTTAGGTTCTTTTCCTTTATGTTATCGACAGACAGTACAGAGATTAGGTTTTTAACTTGAACTTGAGTTTTTAGGTAGTCTTCAACTTGATAACTGCCTATCGTCGCCCTGACTTACTTCTAGCACTATTTGTACTTAACCTGAGCTAGAAAATGACAGAGGGAGTTGAGAGTATTCCAACCTTGAGTTCCTTTCCTTGTGTTGATGCCCTAGTATGCTCAGGACGTGTGTTCCCAAGCTTGCACTTACACTTGCTTAGAACGCCTTTCGATGCTCTCAATAGATCTGTAAAGTTCCAAAGTTAGCTTTAATATTTAAATTCCAAAGACTGAACCAATGATTCTCATTCCTGTAGCACAAATACTAATTTGCATAGTGAATTTTAGGAAAACAATTCTTTAGACCCCTGACTTTGATCCCCCTGGGTATGGTCAACTTCAAAATACCCTAGCTAAAAATCAATGCATTATCTTTATAAAAAACAGTTGAGGGTGTGTAGTATATGCCACAAGCTTTCCAACAAGCCCTAGAGCTCAAAAAATGGATTTCGTATGAAAAAGTTATGACCGTTCAGGGTTCTAGGGTTAAGATAGGGTTCAAACAGGATCACTGTGCAACAGGTTTTCCCCAAGTTGTTTTCCTAAGGCCTCCTTATGTGCTCTAGAGTAAAATGTTTATGCCCAAAATTAGCCCAACTCTTCAATTAAAAAACCCTAAAAAATTTGGCTAAAATTGGTTGTCAATCGCGATCGACAGGGCTGTCAATCGCGATGGACAGGGCTGTCAATCGCGATGGACAGAGTATCAATCGCGATGGACAGGAGTCGGTCGCGATGGATAGGCAATCAATCGCGATGGACAGGGGTCAGTCAATCGCGATGGACAGGCAATCAATCGCGATGGACAAGCAGTCAATCGCGATGGACAGGCAATCAATCACGATGGACAGGGGTCAGTCAATCGCGATGGACAGGCAGTCAATCGCGATGGACAGGCAGTCAATCGCGATGGACAGAGCTGTCAATCGCGATGGACAGAGCTGTCAATCGCGATGGACAAAGCTGTCAATCGCGATGGACTGAAATTTTGTAAAATTTTCAAAAATTTTTGTGGAAATGTGGTGTGCAGGGTCTCTAGTCCACTGTGGTGCACTCAGATTTACCAAAAGGTGAAAATTTCTGTCAATCGCGATCGACAGGAGTCGGCGACTGCGAGACAGTTCTGCACATTTCCGTACCTGCGCGACGTGCTGGAGGGGATGATGCTGCTGAAACCTGCAAGAAACTCCAAAAGCATGCAGAAAATAGCACACAACAGTTCGCTCTCTCGCTCTCTCGCACAAGTGAAATGAGGGAAATGAGGTGGAGAAGGTGATATAATCAAAAAACTTAAATTTTTGAGATGATGGAAGTGGAGGTGGAACATGGTGATGATGATGATGGTGATGATAGTGGTAAGGTAAGAAAGAGAAAAATAGGAAAAGTAGAGAAATTACCTACAACGCCAACGTCTCCAATCTACGTCTTACCATCACACGCTCGTCCTCAAAGCTCGATCCCCGGCAACGGCGCCAAAATTTGGTGTAGCTCAGTGATGAGTAGCACCTCCTTTAATGTCAATCCGGGAAGACGTGAGGATGGTATGAAGACCTCGAGCAAGTGGAGGCACAAGTGCGTGAGTGAGAAGCACACAAACATGCACACACATACACACACACACGCACACACGGCAAGACAAAGAGTGAGAAGCAATGGAGTTCTTAGATTACTTTCAAAAAAGCTCTTACAAGTTCGTTTCAATTACAATCTCCTCAAAAATGAGCTCTCTAGCTCTTTTTATAGTTTTTGACTAGGTTTTGGCCCTGTCCAGACCTAGTGTCCGACCTAGTTAAAAATTAGGTTCTAGGGCCAATTTGAGGGCTTAAACGGAGTCTAAAAAATACGAAAATTGATATGTAGGTACTTCTAAGGCTCCTCAAGCTCAAGGACTCCTTGGCTTGCACAAAATGGAGCTACAAAAATATGAAATGGTATTTACAATGATTGTTAGTGATAAGAATCACTGTTATAAAGATGTTGATTTGGAAAAAATTTGAAGGGCCTATCTGCTAGATTTGCGTCGACTGCTTTGTCTACTTACTCCTTCACCTCGCTCTGACTCTCTCCGCTGGCTTCCTTGTCTAGTCAGTCCTTGGGTGCCCATACTGCTCTCAACAGGGAGCCTCTTCCTCCATTTGTACTTGTCTAGAAGCTTGAGGAGCCTACTCCATGCTCTTAGCAAGGTCACTGTAAACCATGTAAGTTTTCCCATTTCATGATCTACTCACTTTTGAGTCTCACACCCTTTCATTTTATGAGTACACTTCTCTTTTCATTTTGCTTCTACACATATATTGTCAAAATGGTATTAGAGTGCTAGGTGGAGTTCTTGGTGGTGCATTTGGTGGTCGTTTTAGTGGTGATGGTTCTTGAGTTTGGTGGTGATGCTCTCCACTCATTTGGAGAAGTCTTTTGCCATCATTTTATACTCTTTTGAGACTCATTTTGCCCATTTGCCCACCCTCCTGCCCTTTTTCTTCATCATTATTTCACCTTCTTGATCCCACCCTCTTGGTCGCTACATTTGATCATTTATTCCTTTTTTCTAATCATAATTGTGGAAGTTGATAGTAATATCATCATCTTTAAGTTTTTATAAACAACTTGGCAGTGTTTGGTGACACTTTGGTTGCTAGCTTGTGAAGCCATTCAAAGATTTCAAGTCTTTGTTGTGTTTATAAACACACTTGGTTCTCATAGTTGATGGAGATTTATCCTTTTTGTCTTGGTACATCATTCCTTTCCATACTTTACATGCTCATAAGCACTGATAGTGTGCTTTTTGTGCATATGTGGCTGCTCAATCTTCCATAAGAGGTAGAAAATTCTCTATAATGGACACCAAAGTCGTGTATATGTAGTCCATGAACAATTAGGTTCTCCACCTACTGGATTGTTAAGCAAGGCATGTATGCAATATGGATATGGGCACCTCGACCATTCATAGTCTTGTTGCTCATGAAGATAAGCTCATTCTGGAGTGTGATTGTCATGTCACATGCAAAGAAAATCCATAGAGGTCGCATCTGAATGACTCCTTAATGCAAATTCCCTGGTGCTAGCTCCTCTACATCATCCCCCTCATCTGTCACTCTGCACTTTATTTGTGATCCTAAATTTCACATCAGTTGAGTATTTGTATTGAAGCTTTGTGTTTGATGACTGAAGCAATTGGCACAACTTCTTGCTCATGCTAAATCCACCTATCCTCCATCACAACCGCAATTCAAAGACCAACCTTAAGGGGCAGTGTTCACTGTTTTGTTATTCATCGAAGGGGTAGCATTCACTAAAGTTTGAAGACCAAACTAAAGAAGCAAATCAACAACAGCGTTCACTAAAGTTTGAGGACTAAGTTGAAGGAGAAAATCAACAACAACGTTCACTACTTTGGCATAATCAAATTGGCACTTACTCTCTTTCCGCAGCAACAGTTCCACCTCTTAGATTTCAAGGAAATCTTCTCTTTAGTAGTCAAGATGACTACATTGCACGTGTTGCGTGGACTCGTTGCAATGCATGACTTAGAGCTAGTCCAAATGGATGAGAAAAATTCTTTCTTGTATGGAGAACTTACAGATGAGATCTATATGGAGCAACTAGAAGGTTATGTAGTTTTTGACAAAGAAATTCTAGTTTGTAAGCTAAAGAAGAGGTTATATGGACTTAAATTGTCCCCTACACAATGGTATCAAAAGTTTGATGCTTTTATAAATCCTCAAGGCTATTTGTGAAGCAATGAGAATCATTTTCTCTACACAAGTTAAGGAAAAATTTTATTTCCTCAGAAACCCCCTTCCCGCACTTTTTGAAAAAAAAATCAGATGCTAAATTTTGCCAAACTCCACTTTTGGGAGTAAGAAAAAAGACCATTTAAGAGGTTTCCCATGGAGTATTACATACATACATGAAGTATGGTGTATGTATTACCATGGAAAACAAGAAAATCCAAGAAAAATCCACATTTGGAGTGGATTAGTAGCTTGCTAAAAGCTCCCATTTAAGTTTTTGCGGAAAGTAAAAATCTTGATTTGGGCTTCTTTTGGGGGGCAAATTAGCATGCACGAAGGGAGGATTTGGTAAGGTGAAAATAGGTCCAAGCATCTTCATATATTTCTCTCTGAGATTATGGAGAGAGTTTTAGGATTTGCTTGATGGAAGAATGCTTTTGGGCACCCCAAAAATCACAGTTACACACTTTTCCCAGCCCCTCCAATAGTCCACTAGTTTGGCATGTCTCACTTGGAAAGGCCATATCTTGGGCTAGAAGACTCCAAATTGGACGTGCTATGGCTCATTTCGAAGAGCACAAGGTCTAGATTCATTTTATGGAAAGAAATTTTGGAAATTATATATTTTTGTAGGTCTGTACAGGTCTGCAAAGTCTGAATAGTTTTTGGCAACTACCTTCCAGGAGCCATATCTTACAAACCGGGAAGGCGATTGAAGTACTTTCACTTTGAGACACTTGTGCATGATATATATTTCAGTTTATGATTATTTTCAAGTCCTAATATGGTTTTTTCAGGTCTAAGGAGGGATTACAAATGCATTTTTTTAGTAAAATTGCATTATTTTAGTAATCATCTGACCATGCTTTATGTTTTGGGGAGTACTCTGATGTTTTTGGACACTTAAAAGTTTATGTTAGGACCTAAGGAGGAAAGTGTAGAGGTCTCATAGCTCATAAAAAAGAACTGGATGCATGCAACTCCAATACCAAATCATTCAGGGACATATGCTTTATGCTTTCGGGCATCTTACTTTATTTTATGACATGTTTTGTATGTACATGCATGGATTGGAGTGCATATATCCAAGTTGATCATTTTTTCAATTCTAAAAGTATGGATCAACATGCAAGAAGTCCACTTTTGATTGTTTTGAGGAAAGATGATTGCACGAACTACATGGTTATGCAACAAAGGAAATTGTTGCTGGCATTTGTTTTTATGTTTTTGCAGGTTATGGAGTCCATTTATGAGTTCATGGCATGCATGCCATGGGCCTGTCAAGCCCTATGTTGTGGGATGGCCTATTTGCCATTGAGCTTATGGTCAAAATTTTTTGGGACTCCATTTCCTGGGGAAATGCTATCAAAATTTTTCCTACCGCATGGTGTTATATACGCACTTGCCTTTAGGTAAGAATGTTATGGCATGGTAACATGCCTTTTTGAAAACATCAATAAGACCTAGGCATGCTTGTAAGCATGTATTTGATGGACTTAGTACCATCATAGTAGTATACATAAGGCAACTTCAATAGAAATTGGATCCCTACTCATAATCCTTATGGATTTAGACCGTAGGATTGCCAAGGGAAGGAGCTACACCTTCACCATTAGTAATGTGCACAAGAAATCCTATAGGTTTTAGGAAGTTGCATATAGGTACGGGAGATACATATATGATACTCTCCAAAGAAGTGAAGATTTACTTATTTTCACAAGAGTCTCAGAGTATGACTAGGAGACTATGGGGTATTATTAGGAATACCCAATAAGTGACTAGTTTCACTCATGCACATCGCTTGACCAAGTAGTGAAGCATTTCTACTACACTACTAAGGAAACCAATTAGATGGGATCATAGAGATAGGTTTCATGAGAGAGCATCGATAGGTGCTTATATGATTCGAGTGATGGTTAGGAAGGCCAGAGGTATGGCACAAGCTCTATGATTCAGAGCATAGATCCCTTAGTAAGAAATAGTTGGGGTATCCAATACATATATGTATATTGGGATCTACAAAGAGGTACCTAGGCTTAGTCTTGGTACCTAGGAACAAGTTGTTTTGGAACAGAAGGGGATATCCATTGTCACATTGTTGACTAGAACCAAACTATAGTAGTTCAAGGATATGGGACTCATTTGAGTCCACTCATATGATTTTAGGATATGGGATTCATTACAGTCCACTTGCATATTCCATTACATGGAATATATATACGGTTTAGTGTAGGTATGACACCGTAAATTGGAAGAAGTTTTCATTGGTATGGGATGGTGGAAATGACTTCCCTTTGAGCACTCTTCTTCTATGGCTAGGGAGAAAATGACTCATCATTCGTGGCATCATGTCTCACTGGATTAGAGGAGAGCTCTTAGTAGACATCTCCTTAGGATTGGGAGTTATCCTTCATATTTTAGGGAAGATTTATTCTTCCAGTAGAGAATGTGATAGGTGATTTTATCACCATGGATATCACATCCTCATTTTGATGTTTTTAGGAAGGATAATTCCATGAGTTTGATTGGATCGTATAGATCCATGCATAGAGGATCGTTGGCAGATATAGCCGGTTAGTATGGATACACATGTGTTTATGGTATCACGTCATATCATTGTGGACCATTTTAGTAGAGGGCTTTGAGCCTTATTAGGAATTTATTTCCTCCACTCTTCATTACATACACCTTCATTAGTTATGGGAGATTTGTTCTCCATTTTTATAGTAATGTCTGTAATGAGGGATTATGCATCAGTCATGGAAGAGAGAAGCAAATGAATTCATAAGTTTCTCTTTTAAGGACAGGAGAAAGTGGGAATTAGCTTAGAGATCAAGGAGAGATCTCACTTTAGCTCAGTGGTCTCACTTTAGCTCCTGTTCTTTGAGAGAGAAAGAAGGAAAGGAAAATATGCTCTAAATGGAAGAGAGGAGCAAATGAATTAATAAGTTTCTCTTTTAAGGAAAGGAGAAAGTGGGAAGTAGCTTAGAAATCAGGGAGAGATCTCACTTTAGCTCAGTGGTCTCACTTTATCTCCTGTTCTTTGAGAGAGAAAGAAGGAAAGGAAAATATAATTTCTTCATAAGAGAAGAATATAGCATATTTTCCTTTAGACAGAAGAGGTGTTTAGAAAACATCTCTTAGTTTATATTTCTAGAAAGAATTCATTTATTCTACTTTTCAGTGTAATTTTCCTTCATATGGGAGTTTGATTTTCCACTATTTTGGAAGGAAAAACTTATCAAGAGCTTATATATATGTTCTCAGTTATGGATAAGTAGGGCAAATGGATTCAAAGGAATCTCTTTCAAAGGGAAAGGGAAAGTGGAATAGATTCCACTACATAGAGATGACCATGTACATAGAGTACATGGGGTTCAAGGGAGTCCGAGCACCTACTTCTACCATTATGGACATTTCATCTACATTTTCGAGGATGAAAATGTTTTCAAGGGGAAGGAAATGTCATATTACAAATGCACACTCTTGAGTGAGGTGGCATAGATGCTAGATGGCATCACTAGGGGCATTATGCCCATTTGGTAGAAAAGGGGAGAGAGGAGTCTCTATAAAAAGTGAAATTATTATCACTTCACGGGGAGAAATCTCTCTCTTAAGAGATCATAATAGCAACTCGGACATGGCTGGGAGGAAAAACAGAAGCACGTCTTTATGTGTGTGAGGATTCACGAATAGGTGGTAGCAAAAAGGAGATCGTAATATATAGGAAGTTCTTTGCTCTTGGTTTCCATTTGAACATGTAAGATCATTGTGGTAGCTCCTCGGTATGAGAGTAGAGCATGATCTTTTCAAGTATTTGGCATGTGAGATGGCATTGTATTATACCTTTTGGCTTTATGTCATCACGAGCTTGTTCATAGTATTTTTTGATGGATGTATAGTGGCATTATGGTCGATATCTCATTTATGCCACTTGGATATGGCTTAGCTTGCCGATTGCACACAACTTATGAGAGTTGACTTTGGATCTTGGTTAGTACTTGCATTCCTGTTTTTGTGCAAGCACATGATCCAGTTGGAACCTGAAGTATATATCATTTTATCCCCTTTGTTGGCTTTTCATTGAGCCATATTGTCATTGATCATTATATATGATTGCCACTATGTTTTGGCATTAGTGGATGGTATATTCCCACATAGTTATTTTGGTTCAGAGTCCATTTTATAGGTTGTGTTATTCCACACGATCGATTCAAGTGATAAGGGCAATCAAAAAACCTTGGATAGCTCTATTTGCATGAATAGGTCATCTCCATTCAAAACACTCGTTTGATTTATAATTTCTTATTTGACTATAAGGCATGTGTGATCATGGATATATATCATGAAATACACAAGAGATCACTTAATGGCTTGCCTTTTTGGACACAAATGATTCAAGAAATATGGGCTATCGAAGAAATTTGGATGGCCCTTATGGCTTGAATTCATTGTGTCATTAATCTTTCCATTTTCTTTCTTTTGTGGTTTCACATCTATAAGGTTAAGGACACCCCTCTCTTTCCTTGTGTTAGGTAGATCATGGCCAAGACAAAGAAAACTGCTAGAAAGATTTACACAACTGAAGAGCAAAATCAAGGAAGAACTGCTACAAAGAACCAGCATAATGAGGAACAAACCACAGATACCCAAAATCATAGTGATCATCAAAAGGCCTTGACTAAGAAAAAGGGTAAAATATCATGTGAAATCATTGAAGGAAAACAGAAGAGCATAGAAGTCTATGGGACTCCTCATCCCAAGAATTCCATTCATGAGATTCGTTAAATACATGTCCTTCAAGCTTTTCATAGAGTCACATTAATGGTCAAGGACTATGTTTTTGTATCAAAACTTAGGTACAAATTTGGCACAGCCATAGTACCATTGGATATCAATGATTAGAAGTTTTTTGATGTTATCAATATTCCTCCATCAAGAGCCTAATCCATCTACATTAAAGATTGAAGAGATCTCTAGTCATGATCACATGACAAGAAATGTAGCAGATTTTGGTGAGGATCAGAGAAAGAAAAATCTTATGTTAGAAGAAGTTGTTGCCTTGAACACCTTCAAAGGCTGAGGAAAGCAAATTCATAACCACTAAAAAGTGCATATGGCCAGATTATTGTGAAAGTTTCAATGCCACGGAAGGAGGAATTCTTGCTTGACATTAGGCTTGAAGGCAACAAGATGTTGAGAGATTTCAACGTCAAAATCTATGACAACATTGTCAAGATAGCTCTCATGTTACCATTAGTGTCCATGAGAAAGGTCAAATGGTCATCAAACACTTCTTTGTATATGTTCTTTAATAAAACATATAGTGGCCTGGTCAGTCACAGACTCTAAGTTTGACCGCATTTGTAACACCTAAGAAGTCCATGTTTGTGCTCCCTGTGTACTATGTTTTCTATATATTTTGCAGCCTCTATGTGGAGTATTGTGTGTGGCCCTAGAAGCTTGGTTTCTACACCGAGGATATCGTAGTGGAGCTCTAGTGTGGTGCATTGCCATCGAAATACTTCACTGGTATCAGAGCATTTCGATGCAAAAGATTTGTTCCTTTTGTGTGAGTGAAACGAGCACCCACCCACCCACCCAAGGCTTATGACTAAGGTGGCAACCAAGGCATAGACCTTGGCCTACCTTGTCATCCGAGTCACTGAAGTCACTATTGGAGCCATTGGTTGTGCGTAAGGAAGGACCTCAATGATCAAGGAAGATAGAGGTTCCCAGTACTTCCTCGGAGGTCACCCATCCTAGTATTGTTCTCCCTGGAGCTCGCTTAACCGTGGCAATCTCTTGCCACTAAGCTACACTTCTAGTGTCTGAACAAGGGGAAAGACTGAGGTTAACATTACCTTGAACATGTTTTGGTCCCTCAAAGCTTCATTGTTTGCTTTCAAAGCCTATTTTTGAAGCATGTTGGGGTGTCTTTTGGAGCCATTTTGGAGTACTTTCGCACATAGTTCTCTTCACAAAGGTCCAAGAACACTCGTAAAACTGCGGATTTCTCAAAAGGTTTTCAATTTTGGTGGGAGCAACCGCTGCAAATTTATGTAGGTTTTTTAACCTAAAACATCATATTTGACAGACACTTGCAGGATGGCTACAACAACAATTATCAAGGAGGATACAAATCAAGAAAATACTTCAACAACTATACAGAGGATCAAGATGATTCTCTTCTCATTATGAACATGACCTCAAAACAAGGTATGGATGATGAGCATGTCTTCTATATTGACTCAGGTTGTTCAAACCATGTAGCATGCAATATAGCCCTCCTTTTTTATCTTGAAGAGCCCAATGGAAAGCACCAAGTGCAGACATGTGATGATACCAAGCATTCAATTGTCAAGGTAGGAAATGTCAAAACTTTTGATGGGAATAAGAATCTTTTGAGCAGAGTTCTTTATGTACCTACTATCACAAAGAATTTAATGAGTGTTGGACAGATAGTGGAAAAGGTTTTGCAGGTTAGGTTCAATAAATTTGGAGCCTTTGTGGAGGACCCCCAACATGGATTCAGGTGAGTTGCATAAGGAGACAAAACAAGTAGATTGTTTACATTTGAGCTTGAGGACACTAGAAACATTGCACTTTATAATTATAAGGATCAAAACTTGTCTGAGTTAGAGATATGTCACAAAAGACTAGGACACATTGGTGAGAGAACATTGAAGCAGATATGTAGATATCAATGTGTACTTTGGATACCTAAGATATCCAAGCAACATATGATCTGTAAATGTGGTGCATGTCAGTTTGGTAAATCACAAAGGTTACCCTTTACAAAGAAAGGCTATATGCATGAGGATTACTTGGAACTTGTCCACACATATGTGTGAGGACCAAGCAAGGACCCTTCAATTTCAAGCTCAAGGTACTATGTGTCATTTATTGATGATTTTAGTAGGTGGACTATCTTGTATTTCATGAAACATAAGGATGAAGTGTTCAGTTGTTTCAAAAAGTATCTTGCACTTGTGGAAAATCAAATAAGAAAGAGTTTAAAAAGGATAAGGTCAGATGGAGGAGGTGAGTACTTCTCCAATGAGTTTGATGCATTTTTGCAGGATAGAGGTATCAAGAGAGACACAACTACATATACTCCTGAGCAAAATGGAGTAGCAAAGAGGAGGAACAGATTGATTGTGGAAGCAGCTAGATCTATGCTAAATGAAAAGAACTTGTCTGATTACTTGTGGGTAGAGGATGTGTCTACTGCCACTTATCTTATTAACAGGTTACCTTCTAAATCCCTTGATGGGATGACTCCTTATGAGGCATGGAATGGTAGGAGACCATCACTTGAACATTGCAGAATATTTGGTTGTGTTGTTTATGTGCATGTTCCATCTCATATCAGAGGTAAGTTAGACCCTAAGGCAGAGAAATGCATCTTCATAGGGTATGATATAAATAAAAAAGGTTACAAGCTTTATAGTCCATCCAACAAAGGATTTATGGTCAGTAAAGATGTTGTCTTTGATGAGAATGACTCTTGGTTTGAAAGTGAATGCAGGAAGGTCAAATTGCCATATGACTTGGAAGAAGAATTTCCAAGCCTCACCAAGGAGGAGCAAAGCACAATTGAAGACATCAGATCAGATGATGAGGGCACCATCAACGTGGAAGAGTTTAGAGCATGGAAATCAAAAGGCAAGGTCAAGATGAAGAGGTTGGAGGACATACCTAAGTCATCCAACCAATCCTTAAGGAGATCACAAAGAGAGAGTAAGAAGCCAATCAGATATGGATATGATACTTCATTAGTCACTAAGCATTCTATTTATCTTGCTAAGGGTTCATCACTTGAAGAACCTTCTTCATATGAAGAAGCAAGTACCAAAGCAGAATGGAAGGAGGCTATGGATGAAGAAATAGAAGCACTCCAAGAGAATGACACTTGGGAGCTAGTAACCAACAAAGCATCAATGAAGGTAATTGGTTCTAGGTGGATTTACAAAATCAAAAGGAACTCACATGGATCCATAAATAGGTACAAAGCTAGGCTTGTGGGCTCATGGTATTGGTAAGTGTAGCTGCATCTAGAAATTGGAATATGTATCAACTAGATGTGAAAAATGCTTTTCTCAATGGGTGAGTTTTAAATGAGGTTTACATGGCTCAACCTCCTGGCTATGAAGATCCAAGCAAGGTAAATCATGTATGCAAATTAAAGAAAGCTCTTTATGGTTTGAAGTAGGCACCTAGGGCATGGAACCATAGGCAATCAACTTATCTTCAAGACCAAGGATTCATGATGAGCAAATCAGATTCTTCTATCAAGAGGAGTAATTCAGAAATGATATATTTATGTGTATATGTGGATGACATCATTCTTATAGGTAGTGATGCCAATGGCATCAAACAAATAAAAAACTAGTTGATGCACGAGTTTAGGATCAGTGACCTAGGGTTTCTGAAATACTTTCTTGGACTTGAGTTGGTATACACTAACTCTGGAATCTACATCACTCAAAGGAAATATGTGCAGGACATGTTGAAGAAGTTTCACTTGGGGGATGCAAAAGTAGCTAGCATCCCTATGGAGGTAAATCATAAATTGAGTGCTCATGAAGGTGATTTTCTTGAGACATTGTAGGTTATCAAAGCATAGTTGGGAGTCTAAACTATGCAACATTAACAAGGATTGACATATGTTATGGAGTAAGTGCTCTGAGCCAATTCATGCATAAACCTAGAGCACCTCACTTGGAAGCTGCTAAAAGAATTTTGAAGTACCTCAAAGGTACTCAAAACCAAGGTCTTTACTTCCCATACACATCAGATTTGGACATAGAGTTGTACTCAGGTGCAGATTGGGCAGGATGTAAGGATGATAGAAGAACTACTTCTGAGTATTTATCTTTTGCAAGTGATAAACCCATCTCATGGTCTTCTAAGAAGCAACCGACTGTTGATCTATCTTCAACAAAGGCTGAATACAGGGGATTTGCAAATGCTACATAAGAGGCTTCATACTCATTCACCAATGATCTTTGGTGATAACACTAGTTCTTTGCATCTTGCAGCCAACCCCATTTATCATGCAAGAACTAAGCATATAGAAGTGCTCTATCACTATGTTAGAGAGAAATTCTTGAGCAAAGAGATTCAGCTAGCATATGTATCTACAAATATGCAGTGTGCTGATTTGTTAACCAACACACTTGATGGTACTAAGTTTTGCAGGTTTAAAACCATGATTGGATTACAGGATATTCGAGAAGATTGATGAAGCAATACAATCCAAGATGTTCATCTTGAGGGGGAGTTGTTGGTGCAAATGTTCAAGCCTACACATTTGGCTCAACATGGAAGATTTTGTGTGGAACTAGCACTTGATGATTCATGTGAACTATAGCTTTAACTACTTGATCATTTACAATTGTAAAACTTTGGAGAATCTTGTAAAAGCTTATATCTCATGGAGTTAGGAAGAACATTAGCTACGATTTCAAATTCAGGGAATAATTCCTAAATCAGTGGATTCATTCTTTGTTTGCAACCAAGTTTGAATTCAAAACTCAAACTTAGAAGAAACTCATATAAAAAGGCTTGTAAAATCTCGTGGGGTAGTGTGCCTCATTTCAGAGCTCATTCCTTGATCATTTGTAGGACTTAATTAGCTCACACTATAGCTCACTCAATTCATCATCATTGAGCATCATTACAATGCCAATGACTATGTACAATTATGTTCCATAATACATATAGCTCATTGCACATCTTTGTCTATTTCTCTGCTATGATTACTCAGAACAGTCAACTTCTTCTGGTCATATCTCAGTGAATACTCAACCATTTTACATAATCTTTGGCTTGTTGGAACCAACTTCAATTCTAATTTGTGTTATATGAATTTCATGGTATTTGGTTCAAGCATCAGGTAGAAATTGCCTTCGAAGTGCTCATTGGTCATCTACTGGTTGTTTCCTAAAAAGTCGAGGGTAAAATCTAATTTGCCAAAGTTATTTCTCAGATCATAGTTGATCATTTTAAATGATTCCACTTGCAATCATTAGCTATCTAAGCTAGTCAAATTCCCCCAAAAGAAATTTTATTAATTGTTACTATGCTATGAGCTCTGAGTAAAAAGGCTAGCAGGTGTATGGACAAAAATAGCAAGTTTTCCACCACTAGCTATTCTTGAACTAGTCTGTTTTGGATTAATTGTTCAAGCATCATTTCCAAAGTACATAGGTACTTTCTTGGTGTCATTTGCAAGCTAAAATGGTCTACTTTATAACTCTAAAGTACATCAGGGCTGGTCCAAAGCAGTACCACCTCACTTCCTTGAGATACCCATCCATTTCTTCCAACACCTATGTAGGTAAATATGTCAGTACTTGTAGTTTTATGATATTTTGACACTGGTCATATGCTCATTTTGTAGAGGATACTCTGGCAAAATTTTTCCAGATGTTTGGCTTTGTCAACTATACATTGGTCGATTCACTCCTTGATACACTTATTTGTTGGTGTTTGGACTCTTCTAGCTCCATTATCATTCTATTCAGTTCTCTACCATCATGGCATCAGAGGTCTCAGGCACATCTAGTGGATCAGGGTCTAGTGCCAATGTTCCGATGAGGAGCTATAACTTGCAGGGCAAAGTCCATTTTGAGATTCAAAAATTTGATGGCACAGACTTTGCTCTATGGAAAAATTAGATTAAAGACGTGTTGATTCAAAGGAGGCAATGGAAGCGAATAAGTGGAATTTCAAAGAAGCCTACCGACATGGATGAAGATGATTCGGATGAGTTAGATGAAATGGCCAGGTCTACCATTTACTTGAACGTGGGAGATAATGTTTACTTTACAGTATTATAACATGAAAGTGCAGAGCAGCTTTGGAAGAAGTTATGCAATACGTATGAAAAAGAGACGACGTCAAATAAAGTGTATCTGATGAGAAAGTTATATGACATTTGCATGAAGGACACAAATAGTGTTGTTGCTCATCTAAATGAGTTTGATGCTATATTCTCCTAGTTAGAGGCTCAAAAAATGGATATGGATAATGAAATGAAAGCAATATTGTTGTTATGCACCTTGCCATCATCATGGGGTACGTTTTGCACAGCTATAAGCAATAATGCACCTGGTGGTAAACTCGTCTATGGTGACACATGTGGAGCACTCTTGAGTGAGGAGATTCATAGAGAATCTATGGTTGGCACTCGGAGTGGATACGCATATAATGTTCGTGATTTTTACCAAGGAAAGAATCAACAACATGGCAAGAGCAAGAGCAAAGAAAATAATGGCCAAAGGAATAAGAGTAGAAGTAAATCAAGGAAGAGGGATATCGAATGCCATTATTGTCATAAGAAAGGACACATGAAGAAAGATTGTTATGTGTTAATGTATGTCATGTACCTCAATTATCAGGTAGTTTGATGTCAGTTGGTCAACTTGATGACCTTGGTTACAAGGTGGTCTTCTATGCTCATTCCTTTTGTATATGAAAGGGTGATATGGTTATTGCAAAAGGAAGCAAAGTTGGCTCACTTTATCCTTTATTTGTATCACAGAAAAAACACTTGTGAGCTATTATTGAACAACATATGGCTTGTATTTGGCATGGTCATTTGGGCCATATATCTCATAGCGGAATGGATTATCTTTCTCGTTCTGGCTACTTACATGTGTTATCTTTCTCTGATTTTTTATTTTGTGAGCATTGTAAATATGGAAATCAAACCAGAAATGTGCATAGAATGCACATTGACTCTTCAATTCAGCCTTTAGATCTCATTCATACAGATGTGTGTGGTCCTATGCCCACTAGGTCCTTAGGTGGTTCTCTTTACTTTGTCACTTTCATAGATGATGCTTCTAGAAAAGTTTGGTTATATCCTATCAAATCGAAGGATGAGGTATTCCCTACTTTCAAAAAATGGCTTGCTTCAATTGAGATTGAAAAAGGAATGAAGCTTAAGGCTTTATGTTCAGATAATCGGGGTGAGTATACCTCACATGAATTCAGCCTTTTCTGTCAGTGTAGAGGGATTCGTAGAGAGTTTACAGCTCCTTATAGCCCAGTTTAGAATGGTGTAGCTGAAAGGATGAATAGAACTAATCAAGATAGAGTAATTTCTATTTTGCATCATGCAAACCTCTCACAAGGCTTTTGGGTAGAAGTAGTATTGACTGCAATTCATGTGATTAACCTTTCACCTAGTATTGCCAAAGGTTTGAAAGTGGCACAAGAGTTATGGATAGGGAAGTCACCATATCATCATCATCTTCGAGTTTTTGGGTGTGAAGCATATGTTCATATACCCAAGAATCTTAGACAAAAGTTGGACCATAAGTCAAAGAAATGCATTTTTCTTGGATATGGTCGAGATGGAAAATTTGGATATCGCTTATGGGATCTTGAAACACGATTAGTGATCAAAAGTAGTGATATCATTTTCAATGAGTCTAAGATGACTTAACAACCCACTAAGGAGGTTGAAGTGAGAAAAGTGGTGTTTGAGGATACTAGTCCTCCAATTAGCATTCATAAAAATGTTGCACATAGGGATGTTCAAGAGAATGTCCGATTAGATCAGTTTGCACATGTTCCTATTCAACAACCATTAAGACACTCTGCATGTGTCTCACATCCACCTAATAGATATGTTCCATGTTTAGATTTTGTTATGATAACAGATGTCGATGAGCCTTCTTGCTACAGAGAGGCTATGCAGATAGAGGATCATGTCAAGTGGGAGCGTGCCATGAAGAGTGAGTCGGATTCTATTCACAAGAATGGTACTTTGGATTTAGTACCTTTGCCAAAGGGCAGGAAAGCTTTACCATGTAAATGGGTATATAAGCTGAAATTCACATCAGATGGTGCTTCTCCAAAGTATAAAGCATGACTTGTTCCAAAAGGTTTTAAACAAAAACATGGTGTTGATTTCAAGAAATCTTCTCTCCAGTGCTCAAGATGACTATCTTGCACGTGTTGCTTGGATTCATTGCAATGGAGGACTTAGAGCTACTCCAAATGGATGTGAAAACTGCTTTCTTGCATGGAGATCTTACAGATGAGATCTATATGGAACAACCAGAGGGATATTTAGTTCCTGGCAAGGAAAGTCTAGTTTGTAAGCTCAAGAAGAGCTTGTATGGACTTAAATAGCCCCCTGGACAATGGTACCAAAAGTTTGATGATTTTATGAAGTCTCATGAAGGCTATTCTCAAAGCAATGAGGATCATTGTATCTACACAAAGAGATGCTCAGTTGGCAGCTTGATATGCTTGATACTTTATGTCGATGATATGTTGATTGATGGGAAGTCCTCTTATGACTTGTCAATTCTAAAAAAGAAGTTGAGTCAGACATTTGATATGAAGGATTTGGGGGATCCCAAACATATTCTTGGCATGCGCATTACTCGTAATAGGAGTAAAAGATGCATAGTCTTGTCTCAATGTGAGTACATATCCAAAGTACATCACATGTTCAATATGCAGGGTGGAAAGGCATTGAGTACACCTTTACCCACATATGTGAAATTGAGCAAGGATGATTGCCCCAAATCAGATGAGGAAAAGGAATTCATGACAAAAATTCCCTATCAGTCTGCTGTTGGTAGTCTTATGTATGCTATGGTAGCTATGAGACCAGACATTGCATTTGTAGTGGGAGTTGTGATTAGATATATGTCTAATCCTAGCAAGAAACATTGGGAAGCATTCAAGATGATTTTGAGATATTTAAGTGGCACTAAGGACAAGTGTCTATGCTTGGGTAGAGGGAAAGCATCCATTATTGGTTACACAAATACTAACTATGCTAATTGTGTAGACCATCGTAAGTCTACATCATGGTACATTTTTCATTTTGTTGGAGGTGCTATCTCTTAGACATCTCATCTTCAAGAATGTACAATTGTTTCCACCACAAAAGTGGAGTATGTTGCAGCAAATGAGGCATGTAAGGAAGCATTGTGGCTTTCTCGTCTTGCTTGTGATATGGCTTTACCTCAGCATGTACCTCCTTTGCTTAGTGATAGTCAAAGTGCCATTGCTTTGGCTAATAACCATGTCTATCATGCAAAGACCAAGCACATTGAGGTGAGGTATCACTTCATTAGAGATTGTTTAGCCATTGAGCACATTATTCTTGAGAAGGTTCAAACTCGAGATAATGCTACAGATGCTTTGACTAAAGCTCTACCACAGGATAGCTTTCGACACTGTTGTCAATTGATGGGGGTTACTTGATTCATGATCTTACACAGTCACTTGTATACTATGTAACATGCCCATCAGGTGGGAGGTATAGTTTGTATACTTACACTCAGGCATTCTTTATCATTCTTTATTTTTCTCCCATAGTTACTTTGGCCATATTGGCCTTTAGTGGGACATTGTTACCATTAGTGTCCATGTGAAAGGCCAAATGGCGACCAGACACTTCTCTGTATATGTTCTTTAATAAAACATATAGTGGCCTGGTCAATCACAGACTGTAAGTTCGACCGCATTTGTAACACCCAAGAAGTCTGTGTTCATGCTCCCTGTGTACTGTGTTTACTATGTATTCTACAACCTCTATGCGGAGTACCGTGTGCGGCCCTAGGAGCTCAATTTTCTACACCGAGGATATCGTAGCAGAGCTCTAGAGAAGGAGAGCGCATTGTGGTGCTATACTACTTACCCATATGTTGAGAAGTAAGTTTTTATTATATTTTCTATTTAATGCAAAAGAGGCCCATGTCCTTTGCTAGACCAATTTTCATAACTTTTGAGCCTTGTTCTTTAGCAATTCTTCAAGCTTCACATGTGTTCCTTTCGCTCAAATCCGTCAGACTGTGGCACACACACATAGCTGCAGCAAAAATCATGCGGGATTCTCATGGTGTTAGCCGCGCATTCCTGAACACAGATTAGGCGAAAAGGCAAGAAGAGCCCTAGCTATTGCATCATGGGCAGCCAATTCGCACATAAAGCCAATGAGCTCTTGAGTTCCTTGAAAGTGAAGCATCTGTTTGACTACACAGGTGGTGTTGATTGATTTTCCTAGACTGAGGATGATGGTGATGCAGCATCATCGGCAGCACACAAGTTCATTCTTGCCTTTGAAAAGGAATAGCAAATAGGGTGCCTTCCCGATCACGAAGATTCCAAGGAATAGAGATGCCCAACGCATCCAGGAAGAGAGGAGTGGAAAAAGCAGCATATGCACGAGCATGGTTACTGAACCCCTGTAGCGTGGTGGTGGTGAAGATTACCAATTATTGAGCTGTTGGTGCATAAACTCCAGCTTATAGATTTCGGTTTCTTCCATGCCCCGATGAGAAGGCAATTTTGTGAACCAGGAATGTCATCAACGCCTTGCAGCAGTCGAGAGCAGAGTCAGCAGGAAGGAAAGCACCATCTTTACCCCAAATTATGATAACAATTTTGATGTTGTTTTAGACGACTGAGCAGGTCCATAGATACCACATGTAGAAAGGCAAAGGTATTGGAGTCAACACGGTGCATAGTTGACATATTCCCCGTTTTGCATGTTGATCTCCCAAGAAGTAGCAGTGGCAAGTTGGCCATAACCATTTGGGACTGGAGTCAAGACTAGCCCTTTGGACTGCACAGACTAGTAATCAATTCAAGGCAAACATGAATAAGGTGGGGAGCACCAAGCTCGACCCACAATTGTCAACATCCACCAAGCAAAAGCTGAGAACCATACACAAAGTAGGGAAGCATCAAGCTTACTCTCATATAGAGCTAGCGCAGACGCCAAAGGTGATTTATCAATGCCTCAACCCTGCACTGAGGTACCCAGTAACTGAGTTCACAACAAGATTAACTTGGTGCAGGGGTAGCAACAGGCCCAATCTCGAGTAGCGGTCATGATAGGAGAAGCTGAGTGCAGCAGTAGAGGTCATGTGTGGGGGCAAAGTAGGTGACAATTGACATTCAACATGTGTTGGCAGGTTGCAAAGCATAAGAGGATGAACCATTCGGGAAGCACTGCCACAATAGACCATAACATTGCCATATCGCCTTGTGCCTCAGCGCACTGTCCTCTTTTTCGATAGCCACTTCACTCAAAGGAACTTCACATAAAACACCAAATGTGCATGCATCAACCTGATAGCTGCCTTCTTTACTGCATATACATGACATTTTGTGGCCTCACATGAGTTGACCATGGCACAGACATCTGAGAAGGAGAATAGCAAACGGTGTAAACAAATTTCCAAGGCACGATTAACTTCAGCAGCGATGTGGGCATCAACCCATAGCCTTCGGAGAAGTCGGGAGCCAAGATATCCCACTTGAATGATATTCGAAGGGGGCAGGGATTCTTCATGCATACAGAGGGTGATGCAGATGTCATGCAAATCGGAAGTCAGTGAGCTAAACAACAATTGGGCAAGTAGCTCCACTCCAGCGGCAAGATTCCCTCCATCAAGAAATGGGCGAGCCCAAGGGCTCAATCCCGAGCAGTCAGAGCAACCTCGCCCGCAGCGGACATGGGTCAATATCACAAAGGGGAGGCTCATTTTCTCTGTGGCTATAGAGGATGCACCGCGACTGTAGAAGATTTTCCAAAGTCACAGAGATGGCGTCGCTGCCATGCGTTACAGGCGAGAGGCGGAGCACAATCATGCTCAACCCCAAATGAGGGTAGAGAGAGAAAGGGAGGTAGAGGATAACTTCCTCCTCCCCCCAAAAGATCCGTGCTGCCAGATTCGTGGTAGAGGGGATTAACTCCTCACACAGTCATCGACAGCCACTTTCACATATCCATCAAGTATAACTTTTTTGTGTGATTTTTTTCTGAGAATTAAACAGAAGGAGGGGACCAGAAAGGAAGTACTCCCATCCCTCTACCCAAGGCAATCACTGAAAAAGAGGTGACAGAGATGGAGAGTGATGCCCAATGTGTGTGAGAGTGTGTATATGTGAGGGAATGAGAGAGATAAGGGGGTTAAAGGGTGTTCTTGTGCCACAACAAAACTGAACTAAACTATCCTACTAAAAACAAGAAAATGAGGAACTAATGGCCCAATGGAAGGGTGAAAGTGCCATGCCAACACACATAACCTAAGAGTATAAGCAAAAAAATTGCAAATCAATATCTTACCACATGCTCTTGAGTACCCCAAGTGATGAAAGGCCATTCTCCCCAGCAACGGCGCCAAATTTGTTGTTGTAGTATGCCCTTGGGAGCCAAGACCCACACCACCTTGCATGGAAGCAAGAAGGAAGGCCCAAGAAAGACTCTCCTTTCATCCACCCCATCCTCCACCATGTTCAAGCCATTGGCCATCAGCCCGCAGCTATGCCACATGCTTGAAAATATGGAGCAATTGGAGTCAAGGATCCTAGTCACATATGTAAAATACAAGATAATTGCAACACTCTACTTACACACATAGGAAATGCTAGCATGCACACACACCTCACTCTCACACTCTCCAAGACTAAATACATATATGCACAAAGCCTTAAGAGAAAGGAGAGTTCTTCCATTGAAAGGATTTTACATGAGAGCACGACCAAAAGCTCTCTCATTACAAGAAATGAGCCTCTATATATAGGCTAGACACATTCCCCCATGTGCTCCTTTTGACTAGTCAAAAAGGAGCACATGCCTAACTAACATATCTCAAAAAGATCTTGGGAAATATCCTTTCTAACAACCATATCTCCAAGAATACGTGCGTAGGGATTTTTCTACACTTCTACAAAAAGTATGAGTATTTTTACATGCTTCCAAAAGCCTTACTTTAGGAGAAATATTAAAAAGTGTCTAAGAGGGAGTTTTCATGTGAAACTCTAAAAAGATACAAAAAGAGGGTTCCTATGCACAAATAAGATGTGTGCATACCCAATACTCAACATTTATGCATGGATTACTCAATATATACAAAATAACAAATCTATAATGAAAAGCAAATGCCTTTCCTCTATGCTAGACAAGTCAAGCCACAATCCATATTCACAAACAATAGATGGTATACATTAGAATCATCCCCAATCGTAGGGCCAAATGGGCTCACCCCCAAGCCTTGCAACCTATAGCAAAGTGGTCAACCATCCCCAAGAGATTGGTTTCCTATACCATTGGCCCCCCATGAGTACAAGTGAGGAGGCTTTGTCAAAGGGCCAAGGGTCCAAGTGCCTCATGCAAATGAGCCAATGCATTCTATTTATAGACTCGAATGAGGAGGTGACCCACCTCATACTCACACTGGGTAGCTAGTTCACACTTGGTTGGATACTTAATTGTAGGGACCCATTAGGGTGTCAAAATCGAAGCACACTAACACTATGGAAAAAAATCCAAAAATAATGTGTGAGAGATGAAACAAAGCTTCTTCACCTTCAATATTCATCTCTCACAGATTATTTTTGGATTCAGTCCTTAATTTTGTTAGTGTTGTTTGAATTGGTTACCTTGATGGGCACCTATAGTTAAGTCTCAAGCCAAGTGTGAGTTAGCCACCTAGTGTGAGTGTGAGATGGTCCACCTCTTATTTGACTTTATAGACAAGACACACGGTCTCATTTATGAGACATTCCTCACATGAGGCACTTGGACTATTGGCCCTTTAGCAGAGCCTCATCACCCATAGCAATAGGGGGGATGTTGGTATAGGATACCAATCTCTTAGAGGTGGATTCATGCTTGGCTACAAGCTTCCATCTAGATATACTTTTGTTTTGGGAATGTAACACACATATGCATACATAGCTAAACAAACAATAACTATTGAATGGATCATCATTTATTTGTTTGTGTGATTATTAACCCTATCTTTTCAATTATTATTCTCATGCTCGTTCATAAGTGACAAAAGATCATTGATTGTAAACATGCTATCTTTTTGCATCTATGTAGCGATAAATCACCAAATACCAGTTAAATCAAAGGTTCCCCAGATTGAATCAAAATTTCTTTTTAGGCGCCCATTCTAGAGGTTTATATTGAGAAAATGAATTTACCAAAAGTTTTGCTAATGCAGTTGTTATGGTATATTCTTGAGATAAAGAATCTAAAAGGCTTGGATATGAAGTATGTTCCACATGTCTTGTATAAAAACATGAACCATTATTCTTCCTTCATCATGCAAGTTGAATCACTAAATGCTATGAAAGCTCTATTGTTGAATGACTAGTAGATCCATTCAATAGTTATATGTGTGTCCCTATGGCAACTATATAGTACTTCATGACAAAAAGCAAAAACTTAATGCTTTTACCTGCAAAGTCTGTGAATTAGTCTTCAAGGAAAGGGCTATAAAATTTGTATTCACAACATAACAAAGAAAAACACTAGTTTCCAACATATGTTGGAAATAGAGTGGCTTGCTATCCACTACTAATCATACATATGGAAAAATGTACATCTTCTTTTGCTTCTTATGATTTGCCTTCTTGGATTATTTATCTTTGTGCTTTTTCTTTGGGATATGCTTTAATGGAGAATGAATAGGAGGACCTTTCTTCTTATCTGTTGGTAGGTGGTGAAGATGAGTCTAGATCATATGGAAAAATAACATCTCTCATGATGGTATGAGTTTCTCTTTCTCTCACCAAAAAGGATCCATGCATATGGATAATCATATAAATTCAAATCATCACTATACAACCTACACTCTGAGAACTTTACTGCATTGGCAATTCATCTCCATCCACCTCATATAGAGTCTTTTTGTGATGGCACATGTATTTGCATATAAGAAAATTTTTCTCTTCATTTAGTCTGCAAGTGCCTCGATATTTTTTATCAAGGTAGCATTGCAAAGCCAAAAAATATCAGAATGCATAGCAATGTGGTGATAGAAAAGTGCATCAAAATAATATAATACATGAAAATGCACTATAACTTATAGTTTACAATTTTTATGTTATGATTGAAGGGAATTCATAAATAAAGCTCGATATTCATTGAAGTCAATTATTATTAAAACTCCAATGACCCCTTGGAATGGTAAGCCCTTCTTGTTTATAAAACTTCAAGCTTAGAAAAGCAGTTGTTCATGGATGTGAATGGGTTGGTCCATCTATTGCTCCCCACCTTGGTCATGTTGGCTACAGTTTTGAACACTTCTACTGTTGAAAGTGAACATATGCTATTCTCTGCGCACTACAGATGTGCCCACATGAAGATGTCCCGGTTGGGATGATGGTTGTAACCTAAGGATCCTCATGTCTATGTTGCATCACAGACATCTTCAGTCCATGATCATCAGCCAGCACCACATGTGTAGTCAAATAGATGCTTGACTTGCAAGAAATGTGCATGGCTCACTAGATATATGTGCAAATGTGGTAATCGATTCTTTTCCCTGCATCAGTATTGTGACAAATATAACAACTCTTTTGATTATTGTACAGCTGCCCGTTATCACCTTTGCAATGCTTTGCCTATACTAGATGCTTCCCATGAAAAGACTGATCGCACAATCCTACAAAGGCTAACCAATGTTGCCTTAGTACACTGCATATCATTATGGATGCTACTCCTGATGCATCTTACATGAAGAAATCTATTTGCAATCTTCTTCAATCTGCTGCTTGTGTAAGATGGGGAGATCCACTCAGATAAAATGCTAAGGAGAAATTTAACTTTGGACTTAAGGACTTTATTGCAGAGGCAATGAATTGGCTGCATGCTGCCAATAGACATAAGATGATTTTTTCTTGCCCAACTATTTCCCTCCAGATTTCAGTCGGCATATAAGTGGGGGTATTGTGAACTTCTATATCAACATCAATTGTTCCGACTCAAGTTGTGGATCATTGCTGCCTCATTAGAATTTTCCGCTCTGCACTCTATCTGCTTGGCCTGTTGCTTACAGTAACACTTCGGTTTGCACTATGTAGATGATACATCTTTTTGTTGCAGTAAGTTGGTTGCCGTGGAGTTTAGTTGTATGGTCTCCTTCAAGGTTTCATAAACCATTCTATATAGTGGACTTAAAATGGCAGTCACTCCTATGGTAGAGCCTGGTCATGATCTTGGTGTGTGAGAACCAATCTGCGGGGGAGTTGCATCTTGGGATTGGATGAACAGAGGTATCTCGAGTGTTTTCACACTACATCATCAACAAGTCTTTCCATTGCCTCTCTACCTCCTCTATGCCGCTTGAAGAACAAAGTCTGGAAACACCTATAGTGCTGGAATGTTTTGAGTACACGAGCTAAGGAAATGGAATTACAATATCATTAGAGTCCAGCATGAGTCAACAACTGGGGCTGAGCTTTGGTCTACATGTCTCTACTGCTTGTGGTGCTCTAGCACTGCTGCACGGATCCAACTGCCAACCTGGAAGTGTGGCTCCATGGTCGAAACACTTCAAACTCAAGGAAGAATAAGCAATCATTGGTGTGTGCTCTCTGAATGTAGTGAACCTCATATAGTTATCTGAAGTGAAGCATCAAAGTCAAGGTAGCTCTCAAGGACAAACATACTCTCAAGATATGTTGAAGGGCAATGCTCTCTGATTCATGACCAGGTATCCTATTCAGCTTTTCAGACTAGTCTAATAGGTTTGAGGGCATTTCAACATAAATATTGGACAGGATGTGGGTGCATGATTGTTTCTCTCACTTTGTCCTTTATTTGTGCCTAAATTGAACTTCAAATTATTTCTCCTATGGTGTTCATACTTGTTGGAATGAAAGTTACTTCAAACTTGTTGCATAACGCGAAGAACATGTGGAGCTGATGGAACCAAAGGACTAACTCAAGGAGTGTTGAGACAACTGATGGTAGTAATCATTCGTCATAGCTGACAGTGTGCATGAGACTCTTGGACTAATGTGCTACTGGCTTCAAAAGTGGAATCAATTATCTACTCTCTACTGTGTGTCTGGTGGGGATCTAGCTAAAATACAGAAAGCAGGATGCATGATTTCCCCAGTGTTGTTGAGGTCACATGAAGACTTTGCTGCTTTCGAAGAGGATTATGAGGTGGCTGGAGATGTCTGCAATAGGAAAAAACTGTGCCATGCTCATTGACTGGCATATGGATACTAGGGTTGTGTCTCAACTATCACTAGCAGATATGTATGAAGAAAAAGTGTGGGGGATATCAGTCTAAAACCTCTTCATTGGCCCCTAGTTCCAATAGCAGATAAGGAGGCTAAATCTTCGATGAAGCTAAATACTTTTTGGGAAGAGGAAAGGATGTTGGCACCAGATTTTTAATGAGCTTGGGCATAGGGTTGGTGCAGCCACTACTCTTGATCATCTTCTTGATCTTGTTAAGGGATCCAGATGGCAACAAAAGAATGTGAGTAAAACAACTCGTATGTGTTATATCTTAACATTGCAGGTAAGGACAGTTCTGGAAGGTAAAGAGGTTTCTCTGGGACTGAGGACAACTCATTTGAGGGGGATGGTGTCCACACCTCCACTTGGCAACAACCTCAGGCAAGAACTTCATGGCAAATCAGATGGATTTGGCGACTGCTCCTAAGGGGATCACATCCCACATTAAACATATTACATCTGTCCACCTGATTTGCATGAAACCTTTTCGGGTTTTTCAGGTATTCCAGTGGAAAGAATGCATGCTCAACAGCATAATCTTAGAATATCTATGAGCATGGGGAAAGTCATTTGCTCTTGGATATGGACAAAATGCCATGTCTCAATTCTAGTTTTGTTCATGCATATGTTGCAGCAGGTGATTAATGTAACACAGGTACTGGTGCCATCAGTTATGAAGGCATATGAAAGAAAGGGTATCTCAGCCTACTGTTGTGATCAAGTCTACCTACATTGTCTGTGCTTATGCTCTGATCACATCTGTAGCTAATGTTGGGTTTGGTTCCTGTACAACTTATCTTGAGGCATCTTCCCCACACGAATCAATTACTATCTTGGGTCCTGAGACTGGCACTAAATTTCTTGTTGCAAAGCTTCCAAAAGGCGGTTGCTGTCCAGGTTTCCTGAGGCTCCTATGCGAGTCTTGGGCACTCAATCATTGTAACTCAGACGGGGCTTCTGACAGCAGGATGCCATGTCCAGATTTTGGTGTTTCACTGGGTTTGACGAGATTCTCCTGTGGTTAAATGGGACAATTTTTTGCTCTCATTTTTTATGTGCTCTCTATGTTTGATACACATCATTTACAGGACCAAACATGAAGGAATGTGGCTTCTGGGCTTCAGAGCCTACTGTTGATCTTCAGTCCGTATCTTGCAGGTTAATGGCTTCAGAAGCACCAGGTTTGTTGATTGCTGACAGGGGGGCTGCATGACATTTTTCATGAGGACTGTCCACTGTTGGTTTTCTACCTGCAAATTCTAGGAAACTAAGTCCTATGACTTTCAAATGGTTCAAGCTCCTTGCTTTATTGTTTTATGAATATTCAGCAGATGTTGGCTTGCACAGGGTTTTTGGGTTTTTGTGTGACTGTCCGAAGTGGGGATTGTGTCCGTTGCCTTGGCCCTCACTTGAAAAAATGATCTGCAGTATATGTTGATGTTTTGCTGTGTACAGATGGTTGTTCCTTAGATTCTCAGAAATGATTCCTCTACTCTGTTATGATGGTGTCCGCTCATATGGTCGGGGATGAAGGAAGCTTGATGGATGCCGAAGCTGGTGGTGCCCTATCAATCTCATTTTTACTCAGGGTGTATTGTTAGATATTGGACTTGAGTTACCTCAGTGTGTGACTGCCATATTTTGGGGATTGTGTCCACTTTCCCAGCCATCCTGTGGGAAGCTTGGTACATCTTTGATGCTAGGACTGCTATCCTAAGATGTGCCCTTTCTTGCTCTGTCTTGTTTGCAATGGTTGTGTATGCACATGAAGTTTTTGGACTCGCAGTTTTCAGGTCCTCTAAAGACTTGCTCAGAAGGATTGCTGCATATTTGGCACCAGCGGTTGTTGGGTTGACTGCCCCTTAGGGGGATTGTGTCGCTCAACATTGAAGACCTGAAGACTTGAAGGGCTGTAGATTTCAAGATTTGAAGACTCAAAACAGTTCAGCTATGTATGATCCTCTTCCCTTAGCTTTGTCGAGGACGACAAAGTCTAGGAGGAGGAGGGTGTTGAGTATTGGGTATGCACACATCTTATTTGTGCATAGGAACCCTCTTTTTGTATCTTCTTAGAGTTTCACATGAAAACTCCCTCTTAGACACTTTTTAATATTTCTCCTAAAGTAAGGCTTTTGGAAGCATGTAAAAATACCCATACTTTTTGTAGAAGTGTAGAAAAATCCCCACGCACGTATTCTTGGAGATATGGTTGTTAGAAAGGATATTTCCCAAGATCTTTTTGAGATATGTTAGTTAGGCATGTGCTCCTTTTTGACTAGTCAAAAGGAGCACATGGGGGAATGTGTCTAGCCTATATATAGAGGCTCATTTCTTGTAATGAGAGAGCTTTTGGTCGTGCTCTCATGTAAAATCCTTTCAATGGATTATCTTGTATTTTACATATGTGACTAGGATCCTTGACTCCCATTGCTCCATATTTTCAAGCATGTGGCATAGTTGCGGGCTGATGGCCAATGGCTTGAACATGGTGGAGGATGGGGTGGATGAAAGGAGAGTCTTTCTTGGGCCTTCCTTCTTGCTTCCATGCAAGGTGGTGTGGGTATTGGCTCCCAAGGGCATACTACAACAAATGGTGGAGGATGGGGAGTCAAGGATCCTAGTCACATATGTAAAATACAAGATAATTGCAACACTCTACTTACACACATAGGAAATGCTAGCATGCACACACACCTCACTCTCACACTCTCCAAGACTAAATACATATATGCACAAAGCCTTAAGAGAAAGGAGAGTTCTTCCATTGAAAGGATTTTACATGAGAGCACGACCAAAAGCTCTCTCATTACAAGAAATGAGCCTCTATATATAGGCTAGACACATTCCCCCATGTGCTCCTTTTGACTAGTCAAAAAGGAGCACATGCCTAACTAACATATCTCAAAAAGATCTTGGGAAATATCCTTTCTAACAACCATATCTCCAAGAATACGTGCGTGGGGATTTTTCTACACTTCTACAAAAAGTATGGGTATTTTTAGATGCTTCCAAAAGCCTTACTTTAGGAGAAATATTAAAAAGTGTCTAAGAGGGAGTTTTCATGTGAAACTCTAAGAAGATACAAAAAGAGGGTTCCTATGCACAAATAAGATGTGTGCATACCCAATACTCAACACAATCACACCAAATCTACACAAGAAGGAATCCAATCATGTCTTCATTATATTTGAAAAGATCAATGGTGTAATGTGGTGTCTCTACTATTCAATGATAGAAAACAAGAAAAAAATATCTCCAAATAATCCAACATCATTTGAACCAAATTGTCAAATACAAAATCATGATCAGAATGTTTTGATGTGATCAGTGGGAAAGAAAGATATATAGCTTTGCTATGTATTCAATTCATGTCCCTTGACCCTCAAATTCTAATGAGCTCTAAGCAAAAAACTTAAATCACCAAGCAACAAGCTTCGCTTTGTGAAGACCTTGGTTTTTCAATGTTTTGGGGATGTAATAAGAGGAAAAGGGTTTCAAAGAATATAGTTGCAAAGAAATGGTATGATATATATATATATATATATATATATATATATATATATATATATATATATATATATATATATATATATATATATATATATATGTGTATGTATATATATAGATATATGTATGTGTATGTATGCCTCTCTCTCTCTCTCTCTCTCTATATATATATATATATATATATATATATATATATATATATATATATATATATATATATATATATATATATATATATATGTGTGTGTGTATGTATGCATGTACATATGCACACATATGTACAACATACACACACTATGTATGTACAATATATGTGAGAGATATATATACATATATAGAGAGAGAGATTATGTATGTACAATATGTGATATATATATATATATATATATATATATATATATATATATATATATATATATATATATATATATATATATACGTGTGTGTGTGTGCGCGCGCGCGTGTGTATTTAGTATACATACATGCAAATATACACACATTCTCTCTCTCATTTTGTGTGTGTGACTCGTCGATATGGTGTGCATGTGTTGTCGGGAGTGATGCTCACATGCAATCCACTCTCCTAGCACAAATGCAAGGAATTGGATTGCATTTTTTTTTTTTTAATGTAAGCCAACGCCCTCATGTCGTTGGTAATTTGATGATAACATTTTAAGCGTCCCTAAATTGTTGTTGTTTAAACAATAGCTAAAGTGATGGCTCATAATTCATCGCGTATGCATGAATGAAGAGCATGCAAAAACGACAAAGTTAACATACAAAAAAGGATGGTGTATGGCATAAGCGACAATGATTTTGTCGCTTATGCGACACCCCACTTTTTTTTCTTTAAATGAGAGTATTGCTACCCCCATCTCTTTGTGTTGCCAACTAGGATAAATACACTATAGAAAGTTTCTAATAATAGTTCAAGTTTATATTTTTTTTGTACAATTTATTTTTTTACCATTTTGTTCTATGAAGTATGGGATTCTATAACTTATATTGTAAAACATATACATACATACACACACATACATACGTACACACATACATGCATACATAGATACATGTATACATGTATGCATAGATACATGTATACATGGATACATAGATACATGTATACATGCATACATTCTATACCCACATACCCCCACTAGTATGGATGACAAAGCTTTGCCAAAGGGTCAATGATACAAGTGCCTAATGTAAGGAATGTCTCACAAATGATACTTGCATGTGTCCTATTTATAGACTCGAATGAGGAGGTGATCCGCCTCACACTCACACGAGGTGACTAGTTCACACTTCGTCTAACACTTAACTATAGGCATCCATTGAGGTGTCCAAGCCAAAGCTCACTAACAACATTAAGGTGTAAATCCAAAAATAATGTGTGAGAGATAATGACGGTACCAAAGCTTTGGTTAATCTCTCAAACATTATTTCTGGATTTTTTCCTCAATGTTGTTAGTGTGATTTTGTTTCGGCACTAGGATGGACACCTACAGTCAAGTAACTGGCCAAGTGTGAACTAGCTATCTAGTGTGAGTGTGAGGTGGGTCACCTCCCCATTTGAGCTATAAATAGGACAAATGGGTGTTGGAATTATATGTATGCAGAAGCACACGAACATCACAAGGAAGAAGAAGAAGCTTGGAGCACAACACACAATACTGAATGTATTACTAGAGAATGTACAAAGATAAGTAGCCCATTAGGGCAATAGGCATATATACAAGCCGGGGGGAAAAAACCTCCTATAGAGGGAAAAAAGTGCCTTGATGGTCCTAGTGTGTTCACACACATTACTACCTAAATATATCAACAAATTGTAGAGAGTACGCATGCGGAAGCAAAATGAAAAGTAAAGTACTCTCACAAAACAAAGAATGTGTGAAACACAAAATGAGTAGACCATGAAATGGGTAAACTCATGTGGATTAGAAATGAGCTTGCCAAGAGCATGGAGTAGGCTACTCAAGCTTCTAATCAAGTACAAATGAGGGGAGAGGCCCTCCTTATATAGATTTGGGAGGGGCTCTCAAAAGTACATCATATGTGGGATAAGTCTCCTGAAAGGAGAATGAATACAACTGGTAGAAGCACATGGCAAGGTACCCAAACATAAAGGAAATACCATATAAAATGGAAATAGACTAGAAATGGATTGCCTCCTGGATACAAAATGGAGATGCACTCATGCGGATACAAATGTAGATGAAGTAGGAGCAATCATGTCGTCAAAAACCCTTCTGCAGCTCCATTTTGGAGCGGCTGAATGCTGCAGAGGTCCACCAAGTGCTGTAGCGGAACCAGAGGTAGAGCCTTCGTGAACATGTCCTCCAGGTTCTCCTGAGAGGTACACTGCTCTAGAGTAATCTCCTGAGATATGAGCTTCTCACGGATGAAGTGGTACTAGATCTCGATGTGCTTCGTCCAAGCATGGAACACTGGATTCTTGGCGATGGCCAAGGCTGACTGGTTGTCTGTGTGAAGACATGTCGGAGTATCCTGCAAAACACCAATGTCAGATATTAAACGTCAAAGCCAGATGGCCTCACATGCTGCAAAGCTGGATGCTCGGTACTCGGCCTCGGTGGATGATAGTGCAATTGTAGGCTGCTTCTTACTTGCCCAAGAGATAGGTCCTGAGGCAAGCAAGAATATATACCCAGAAGTAGACCATCGAGAATCAGGATCACCAGCCCAATCTGAATCGGAATATCCGGTGAGTTCGATGCCCCCTCTATACCAAAGACCATGATGTCGAGTGAGGGCAAGGTATCGAAGTAGTCTTTGAGCAGCATCCCAATGAGTCTGACGAGGCTGATGTGCAAATTGATTGAGTATACCAACTGCATAAGCAATATCTGGTCTAGTGTTGGAAACATAGAGTAATGAGCCAACAAGTTGTCGATAGGTATGCACATCCACAAGAAGGCATGAGTCCTCTAGTGTAAGCTTGATGTTTGGATCAAGTGGTGTGGAAACTAAACGACACTAGTCCATGTTATATCTGGAAAGTAGATCAAAGTAGTACTTCTTTTGTGACAGGAATATACCTTCTTTTGTTTGCCAAACTTCCATACCCAAGAAGTAGTGTAGTAAGCCAAGATTTGTCATAGAGTACTCAAGGTGAAGCTATGTGATGATAAACTGGATATGTTCTTCGTCTGAGCCTAACAAGATCAAGTCATCTACATAGAGAATGATGATGGCTACTAGAGACTCCTTTTGATAGATATAGAGATTAGCATCAACATTGCTTCTATGAAATCCCATGTCTTCAAAGAACTTGTGAATCTTTTCATATCAGGCCCTGGGAGCTTGCTTGAGTCCATAAAGTGCTTTGTAAAGTCTGTAGACTTGATCTTCTTTTCCTTTGATCTTGAAACCTTCAGGTTGTTCAACATATACTTCTTCTTGAAGATCTCCATTGAGGAATGCACTTTTGACGTCGAGTTAGTAATGGGCCATTTAAAGTGAGCAGTTAGTGCTAAGATGATTCTTATGGTTGTGAATCTTGCAGTAGGAGCAAAGGTTTCTTCATAATCAATGCCATGTTGTTGCTTGTATCCCTTAGCTACTAATCTTGCCTTATATTTATCTAGAGTGCCATCAGACTTGTATTTGACTTTGTATATCCACTTGACTCCTATGACTTGATGGTTGGTTGGTTTGGGAACTAATGTCCAAGTCTTGTTCTTTGCTATTGCATCGAGTTCTTCTTTCATAGCTGTTTCCCACTCTGGTTGGCCTTGAGCTTCTTTGTAGTTGGATGCATCTGGAATTTGCTGAATTTGGTTTTCATTAGAGCATAATTAAGATAATGACTCTGTTCGCGTTGTCTCTTATCAAGAAGCCTTTGAGATCGGCGTGGTTGTTGTGAAGTACTTGCTTCTGAGTTGGAGTTTGGAAATACTGAGTCCCCCTCTGAAGTGTAGATAGGTGGACTAAGACTTGTACTTGAATCTTTTCTTGAGTATGAGGAAGCTTCATTGAAGATCACATCCTTCGAAATGGTGATGGAGTGGTTTTCCATATCATATAGACGGTATGCCTTTGATTGGTCATTGTAGCCTATGAATATGTGTCTCTTGGACTTTGATTGTAACTTGTTTCTATCTTCTTTTGGTACATGGACAAAAGCTTCACTACCAAAGACTCGAAAGTAATTCACATTTGGTTTTCTTCCATAGTAGGCTTCGAAGGGTGTTTTGTTGTGTAATGCACTTGTAAAGCCTCGATTAAGAATGTGGATGGCAGTATGCATGGCTTCTACCCATAACTTGTAGGGTAGATCCTTGTGATGAAGCATTGCTCGTGCCATTTCCATCACACTGCGCATCTTCCTTTCAACGACTCCATTTTGGGATGGAGTATGAGGCTGAGTGACTTGTCTTTTGATCCCTTTCTGATTGAGAAAGTTATCAAAGTCATGATTGATAAACTTACCACCTCCATCTGATCTGATGGTTTTAACGTTAGTTGAACCTTCATTCTCAACTTCCTTGATCCAAGTTTGAAACTTAGAGAATGTGTCTGCCTTTGACTTCAAAAAGTATACCCAAATATAGCGAGAGTGGTCATCTACTAGAAGATAAAAGTAGAGGGATCCACTCAGGGATGGGGTATTCATAGGTCCACATAAGTCCATGTGGATGAGGGCTAGTGGGTTCCTCGCTCGTGTTGAAGCTTCCTTGGGAACTGGGGCCCTGTGTTGCTTGCCTTGGGTGCAAGCTTGGCAGATAATAGTAAGTTGCCCTATCTTAGGCAATCCCTTCACAAGTTGGGATGAAGAGATTTTCGATAAGTAAGAAGTGTGGCCAAATCTATGGTGCCACAAACTTGAGTTTGATTCTTTGGATACAAAGCATGATAGTTTGTAGAGACCCTTTTCTTCTATACCTTGAGCAATGACATCCTTTGTATGGGGATCAACTACCTTAACTGAGGTGTTATCAAACCATACTTGTTTGTCCTAACCTATAATGGCCTTGACGAAAAGTAGATTCATACATAAATTTGGAACAAAAAGAACATTGGATAAAGACTTGCATTCCCCCTGATGGTTGGAAATTTGAACTTTCCCTTTTCCTTCGATGGGTAAACTTTTGTTGTTGCCAAGATAGACTTCTCACGTGTGCTCTTCGAGTTCCTGAAAGGAGTCCTTGTATTTGCACATATAGGAGGGAGCTCCGCTATCAAAGATCCACTCATGCGGGGAGCTAGAAGTAACTAGTGCATTGGCTTCTATGGAGATGAAGAGTTCCTCACTTGAGTAGTGGGATCTATGTTGGGATCCTTTGGATGCTTGCCTAGACGTAGAAGCTTTCGATGGTTGTTTCTTTTTATAACAAAACTTTTCTAAGTGTCCTGATTTTCCACAAAAATTACAAGTGAACTTTTTCGATGAGTTTTGTGATCCTTGCTTAGAGCCATTGCTAACATGATGACTTGTGGTTTCGCCCTTATTGAATGGGCCTTTGGCCTTCATGGCAGATTCCTAGGAGGAAGTCAATTTTGCTCTCGAGTCGTGAAGGAGCAATAGTCGACAAACCTCTTCCCAAGATAAGACTTGGCCGCGATTATACAAAGTTGTGACAAATGTCTCGTACGACTTAGGTAACTTGCTGAGAAGCCGAATGGCCATGTCTTCACTAGAGATCTGCCTACCACATAGGGCTAACTTACGCTGGTAATCCTCAAATTGGGCTATGACCTTGGTAATTGTGTCGTGTGGCCTAATGGTCAAATTATGAAACTCGGCCTCTAATGCATATATCTTCGAAGGGGTCTTGTCTTCATAGAAAGCGGCTAACATATCTCAAGCATCCTTGGATGTCTTGCAGGTAGTGATATGTCCTTTCGTCAGTTCGTTGCAGGCAAGTAACAGCTGACCTAAAGCTCTTTTGTCCTTGACATTCCACACATGCCAATTGTCTAAGTTGGTATCCCTATTGGGTTCGGGATCTGACCCATCTATGACTTCATGAAGAAGATTCGTGTAGAGATAGGTGCACATGACATCTTTCCATAGATTGTAATTTTGTCCATTGAGGCATTCATCCTTTGGCATAAAAATAGGGGTGAAAGATGGTAAGAAGTGAGCCATCGATGATGAGCTACGTTCACTTTTGGTCATTACAACGCTTGGAATATAAAGTGTTTAGAAAAACTACCAAAATCTTCGCCAAACGCACAAGCTTTGAAGATAAAGTGTTTAGAAACACTATCAAAATCTCTTGCCAAAAATGTTGCTTCAAATAATTGCAAAGCTTGAAATGAATGACTCGGTACCAGTTTGAAAAACTTTGGAGAGGGGGGGGGGCTTAGAGTAGCCCTTCACTTGCACTAAGAATTAGAAGAGACACTTCGGGGGGGCTTAGAATAGCCCTTCACTTTTGCAAAGAGAGACACCGTGGAGTGGGGAGAGTTGATGCTTAAAGAGAACTTGTGGGTGGGCTTAGACTAGCCTCCAATCCCACAATCATACACACACAAAAGAGTCTTCTTCTTATACTCTTGATGTACAAAGATGGAGGCACTTAGTGCCCTGAGGGTGTCAAAGTATGGTTGAAGCCCAAAAATAGAACCTTGGGAAATACAAAGATGTTCATGTACTTACTCCTATAAGGGCCACAACTATAAAAAAGGTTCGAATATAGTACCAAACTGAAGCGTGGGACCTTAGAAAATACAATTGACGTTCATAGATTTATTGCACATGTAGTCAAAAGGAATGGTAGGTTGGTATCCTAAATTCAATGTATCTCTGCACGTTGATGTAGTTTTTGTTACTACTCTCTTCAAAGGGTGCAGATGAATAGAGATCACGACTCACGTATTAATCTCTCTATGGATGGGGGCCCACTTGTCAGATGATGCAGTCCCTGAGAATTCATCACCACTAAAGGAATTTATCAGCTTGCACTATAAGTGGAATATGGACGTGGTGTTTGTCAGCGTCCAATTCAATAAGAATTCACTAGCGCTGAATTCAGCCGAGCTACAGAGAGAAGGCACGGGAGGTGTTCTGCCCGTAGCATGCTAGGTCCAGAAACTAGGACTAAGCGTTGAGGCTGTCAATGGCTTCTGGAAACTCCAAATATTATCAATCTGGATAATAATTCAGTATCTGGACATGTTTTCCTTTCTCTCTCCTCTCTCTCTCAGTCTATCTCTCTGTTGCGCAAAGATCGCTCCCTCCTTTGTTTTTCAATCCTCCAGTACACACGCATACAACATCCGCAGACCGTGTTTTTTGATCGATCAAGCTGTTACTCAATTCCCCAAGCTTTGCTTTGGCACCTTTCTGGGCACCCCTGTGTGCACGGTGCTAGTGCTTCCAGCTGAAGCTTCCTCTATCACCAATGCCAAGCTCGTTCCAGAAAGATGGTGCATCGCCTACTTGGTCGAGTTTGTTGCAGCTTTCATGAAGCTGCAATGACAATGTAATATGGTGCAAAACCAAAGCTGACCGTTGGTAGTGAAAGTGTTCTCTCTATTGATGCAGATAGAATGAGCTTTCCCAAAAGTTTTGAAGTGAATTTGTTCATCAATCTTCGAGTGGAATTATCCTAGACGTAGGGCGCAGTTTTGTGCCCACTGCCCAGGTTGCGTCTCTAATCGTGGTGTCTTCTATTGTGTGAATCACTGTGTCACAAGAGTTTTTGACATCGCCGATAGCAAACACAAACAAGATCACCTGTCAAACAAACAGCAAGGAATGGCTCTTTCTGTAGATGCGGTGCTGAACATCTTCCTCTTCGTGAGCTTAAATCCAGCGGTGGGAGATCTCCAGTGCTGGCATTTCGTACCTCCCTACCAATACATTCTCTTATTACGATCAGGTGCTTGATACCACAACTCTTGTTGGGGCAGTTCCTTCTCGCTATGGATGGGCAGGTGGGGAGATTGGCTTTGATGTGTACTTTTCAATGGCTCGAGGTAATGCAACCTGTCCTGCCATGGAGATGAGGAAGTGGCGAAACTTTGAGCATACGAGATTCCGTGGTGGCTATGAGAGTCGTAGAAGAACCAAGATGCATGTCGAAGTATGATGAAAACGAGAGACACAAAATGAACTGGATACAAGCACGCTTGATTTGAGTATATGACAGTGATAGTATTAGTATATGTGATAGAAGAAAGCACACAAGGTGTTCCTTTCAGTATGCACAACAGCAAGGGTCTCCTAGGGTCACTTATTAGATGATAGGAATGAGACCGTGGTTTTCTTCGCAACAATCTGATTGAACAAACAACTAAAAACTTCACAAACGTGTCTATAAACACTTTAAAAGATGAGATGCATCATATGTGCTAAAATCATTTGGGCTGACTATGATGATCATCCACAAATCCAAGAGCAAGGGTGGGAGAGTGGGAAAAATTGAGGGTAAAGGGGGCACAAAATGATGAAAATGGGAGGGAGGGTGGGCAAATGGCCAGAATGAATCCCAAAAACTGATGGCAAAAGGCCTCTCTCAATGAGGAGAAAGCACGCCACCAAAATGAAGCACCACCACCAAAACGACCTCCAAATGCACCACCAAGACCTCCACCTAGCGCTCTGATACCATGTAGAGAGTACACATGCGGAAGCAAAATGAAAAGTAAAGTACTCTCACAAAACAAAGAATGTGTGAAACACAAAATGAGTAGACCATGAAATGGATAAACTCATGTGGATTAGAAATGAGCTTGCCAAGAGCATGGAGTAGGCTCCTCAAGCTTCTAACCAAGTACAAATGAGGGGAGAGGCCTTCCTTATATAGATTTGGGAGGGGCTCTCAAAAGTACATCATATGTGGGATAAGTCTCCTGAAAGGAGAATGAATACAACTAGTAGAAGCACATGGCAAGGTACCCAAACATAAAGGAAATACAATATAAAATGGAAATAGACTAGAAATGGAGTGCCTTCTGGATACAAAATGGAGATGCACTCATGCGGATACAAATGTAAATGAAGTACGAGCAATCATGTCGTCAACACAAATCCCCCCTGGCAGCGCAAGGAGTTGGCACTCATGTATAAGGAAGTGCCAACCTATGTGGAATCAATCCACAAAAGGAAGTAAGCCCAAAACTTTGTGGAAAGCTTCAAACTTCTCCCTAGGCAAAGCCTTCGTGAAAAGGTTTGCAATGTTCTCCTGCGTGGGCACATATGCCAAGCTGATCTCCCCAACAAAGAACCTCTCCCTGACATAATGATAATGCACCTCAATGTGCTTAGTGCGAGCATGGAACATAGGGTTCTTCGCTACTGCCAATGTGCTCTGACTGTCAATGAAGATGGTGGTGGCAGAAGACTAACCAACACCCAAATCAGCCATAAGGCGTTTGAGCCACACACACTCAACAGTAGCTGTGAAAGCTACCCTATACTAAGCCTCACAATTGGAAGTGGCCACAGTAGGTTGCTTCTTGCTCAACCAAGATATACATGAGCTACCAAGCATGAAGCAAAAGCCACTAGTGGACACACGAGTGTCATAGCAACCAACCCAATTAGAGTTAGAAAAAGCATGCAAATATGGCAGTAGTGATCCCCCCTTGGGATAAAACAACCCAAGTAGTCGAGTACCACTCAAGTAGCAAAAGATGCGCTTAACCGCCTGCCAATGCTTAACACCTGGGCAATGCATAAACCTGCTCATCTGTTAGACAGCAAACTGAATATCTAGCCGAGTAATGCATAAGTAAATCAAGCATCCAACAGCCTGCTGATAGATAACAACATCAAATGCATCTCCAGCATCCTGAAGACTCAATCGTAAACTTGTCTCCATAGGAGTGGCAATAGGCTTACAATCTTCGCAAATGCCCCAAATCAGACATCTCAAATGAGGCATGTAAATCAGCCTTAAAATCAGCAATATGCCTCTCATGTGGACCAGTGAGCAACATGTCATCAACATAAACCACAATGATCAAAAGTACATCACTAACATGCTTAACATATAAGGTGCTTTCAATTGGACTTTTCTCAAAACCATGCCCAATCAGATAGGCATGTATCTTTTCATACCAAGCACGTGGTGCTTGCTTTAAGCCATATAATGCCTTCTTTAACATGCACACCTAGTTTTCATGCCTTTTCTGCACAAAGGCATGGGGCGAAAAAACATACACTTCTTCATGCAAGTCACCATTCATAAATGATGTTTTGATGTCCAACTGATGTACATTCCAACCATGATGAGATGCAAGTGCACAGATGCTAGAAATAGTAGTCATTTCGGCAAGTAGGTGCAAAGGTCTCATCAAAATCAATGCCTCTTTCTTACGCATAACCCTTTGCAACAAGCCTAGCCTTATACCTGTCAACTGTAAAATCAGGCTTACACTTCAGCTTGTATACCCACTTAGTCCCAATGGCCTTCTTGCCAGGAGGTAAGTCACATAAAGGCCAAGTACCATTCTTCATTATATAATCATATTGAGATTGCATAGCAGGCATCCAATTTTTTGAATTTTGTGCTTCATCAAACGAAACAAGCTCATTCTCATCACAGAGACTAGATGTAGCTGTAGCATAGCAATCTGATGCAAAAGAGGCACTATGAGAGCATGAACGAGTACGATATGATAGAGGTGCATCTAATTTCTTGTCACGCAAAGTCTGCACCATCCATTTTGGCATAGTTTTTACCTACTCAATATCAGGTCTCTCATCAACAAGTGCATCATGTAAATCTACATCAGAAATGGAATGATCCACATCATCACATGAAACCTACAAAGGCTGAGAAGTTGCCTCATTAGGACCAGCACTGTTGAAAGTTTTTCAAGCTCAAGAGTGTGGGAACATGCCCCAAATTGAACCTTCCACATCATCCACAATCAAAGGAGGCTGATTTCCACGAGTTGGAGGCATCAAATCATGCCCATAATGGAAAGAATTTGATTAGAGAAGATTTAGCTCACCTCTTGATGTGATTGGACCTCACTTTTGACATGTATATGCTTTTGATTGGTTAAAGAGGTTAGTATGAGGTCTTTAAAACCTCTAATGAGTTGTATTATGACTTAGAGTCGTGGAAATACGTGCCCAAGCTGCCCCCTTGCTTAAGCACACCCCCTACTATCTGTTTTCTGCATATTTTGCAGAAATTTCACTTTTACACACTCTATCTATCTAGATGTTTTTGGCAGACTCCTCGGTCTTGTAATTGTTGTTTCTCCTTCATCCGGAATCCATTTGCAATGATTTTTGTCTTGTTGGAAAGCTTATAAGTTCTACTTTGTCTGGTATAAGTCTCAGGTTCAGTGCCTGCACATGTGCAGAGAAATGTCCAGAACAATGTCTGTCTAGTTAGATCATACTCTGTGGAGAGATCAAGTTGTCTGTTTTGTTGCAGCCGGTTGAGGCATCATCCAGTATCCAAATGGAGTGATTTTACTCTCATTTGAAAGCTCTTAAAGTCTAGTTTATGCCTGCAAAATTTCATTTTCAGTCTCTGCATATACTCAGAGAAACTCAGAAAATACAAAGCCTATGTCTGAAAAATTTCAGGATCCTAGGAGGGTTCATTTGCTTTTGTTGTGCACATAGGAGTGTTTATCCTCCAACAAGCACTAGACTGTCCACTTGCAAAAGAGGCAGCAAAGTATCATGTCTTTAGAGCTAACAAACGTCTCCTTAGTACAGGAAAGCAATGGTTGAATAACATCTTCCACAAAAACAACATCACAGCTAACCAGAATGCGTTTAGTATGTGGATGATACAGATGATAGCCTTTACTTTCAGAACTGTACCCAACAACAATACATTTTACTGCTTTATCATCCAATTTTCTACGATGTTTTTCAGGCACTAATGCATATGCCAAACAACCAAAAACATGCAGATGAGCAACAAATGGCTTGTGATCATGCCAAGCCTCATATGGAGTGATAGACTGCAGCGCTTTAGTGGGACACCTGTTAAGTACATATGCTACACACATGACAACTTCAAACCAGAAACTATGTGGTAAAGCCTGACTCTTGACCATACAGCTCGCCATCTCCCTGAGTGGTGTTGCTCTAGCACAATGGTGAGAACCACGTTAAGAAGCTTCACCTCCTTAATGTCAATCCGAGGGAGAGGTAGGAGTGATATGAAGATCGTGAACGTGAGATGATGTGAGAGTGAAGGTGAGAAGCACCAAAGATGCACACACACATACACACACACAATGAAGAGACAAGCAAGACAAAATGGAAGGTGGGAAATTAACTCTATTACTCAAGAAGGCTCTTACAAGCTCAAACTAGCTCTATGCTCACACTAACCAAAATGAACCAACCTCAAAAATGAGCTCTCTAGCTCTTTTTATAGTTTCTAGACTAGTTTTGACCGGTTTCACATCTAGTGACCGGCCTAGTTAAAAATTAGGTCCTAGAGGCTATTTGGAAGGGTAAACGATGTCTAAAAATAACGAAATTTGGTACGAGTATTCTACCTAAGCTCCTCAAGCTCGAGGATTCCTCGGCTTGCACAAAATGGAGCTATGGATTACAAAATGGGGTTTTCTTATGATACATATGTTACAATTAGTGATAACAATCACTGTTGAATGTTTGGAGAATTAATAAGAAATATATTTGTTTAAAAAATTGATCCGCCTGGCTCCCTGCTTCATCTTCACATGCTTCCGTGGCGTCTGTGCCTCTGACTGCTTCCAACACCCCCCTCCCTCTCGCTTCTGTCGTCCCTGACAGAACCTTGTTGTGAGGTCTGCCGGATGTAATTCTGTAGGAGGTCTTGAGCGAGGGTGTGCTCTGATACACGAATACCTCGGGCTAGATCAGCCTCGAGTTTCTCCCAGTCGATAGGTTGCGGCTCGTCTGGTGGTGGGAGCTGATAATGTGTGGAGTACACCATTCGTTCACAGGCGAATAATTGCAATAAGTGTGTGGGCCTGCTTATGAATACTTCGGAATGGTACTCCCAAAAACCGGTGGTGAACATTTCTTCGAATGTTTGCTTGTAACATGCCGGTAGATATTTGATCCTGCAGTGCCAGGCGTAACACACCCGTAGCGATGGCGTTGTGCTCATATCATAGACTAAATCAAAGTTTCCATGCTCAAAGCCCGGGGTGTTAACATGGGGAGCCTTGATGCGCCGGAAGACTTTAAAGACCATCTGCATCATGTCAAAGATTTTGACAGTCATTTGCGCGGCTATATCATCCATATGCTTTAATCGAGGGAGCCAGTGGCGGATCGTCGCCATCATGTAGCCAACTGTGGGTAACGCGACTGGTGGCTTGAAGTAGGGATAGTTCAACCAGTCTTGGCACTGCTTATTGTTCTGTAGCTTTATAGCGAAGGCAGTCCAAGAGCGGCGTCGTGGTACTGGTCCCCAGCACGGATTAAATTTTAAGTGAAGCGGCGCTTTTACCCACGTGCTCATCATCTCTGGATAATTTTGCAATAAATCTTTGCGCCAGTCTGGTTGAAGGATTTCACCTCTCTGTGCCCTTGGTGGCAAGTCCTCTGGCTCGAATTGAGTTGCATGCGTTGGTTTCATGCCGGTTTCTTTCTCTATGGTTAACTGATATTCTGCCATTAACATGAAGTATGGTTTATACTGAAGCTCATGCCCAGATATGTATCGTCGCGGGGCCATTTGAGCAAAGAATGGTGATTGTAAAATTTTCTCTTCAATTATGGCCATGGCATGTAGCTGTGCCTCTACTCTGGCCGAGTGTGTCGTTCCGAGTTCTTCAACTGTCTTCATCCACGCGGGGGTAGGTAGTTCGTAGGTCATCTGGCCTTCGGCCGTGACACGTCCGCCTGGGATGGGTATCGGTTCATATGCCTCTTCGAATGTCTCCTCCACCGGGATAGTGACGGTTTCTTCCTCAGCTGGTAGCTCAGGTGGGGAGTCTGGCCTTGGTGGTGCTTCATAGATGGCAATCCTAGATTCAAGATTTGTTACCTGGGCCCGGAGTGCGTTGAGTTCCTCTAAAACTTCAGGGGCAGGGTCCACAGGCGCTGGTAATTCCGCTGCTACTGGTACCTGTTGTGTTGCTGGCTCTCTGAGTTGTAGCAGTTTGTGGTCTTCCTTTAACTTCTGATGTTCTTCGTTCATACGATCATAGTCCTCGAGCAATCTGACATGGTCGTCTAGCAGCATCCGCATCGACTCAGATGGGATTGCCTTGAATCTGCTCGGACTTAGTGGCTGTTCTGGATGATCTAAAGCCGCTTCCAAGTTCTCTCTATTCTGTTCTTGGAGTCTCTGGTTCTCCTCTTTTGCTGCGGCTAAGTGTCTTCTTAGTAAGCCCATATTTCTAGTAAGCATTGCATTGCGGACAGTCTGGGCTCTAAGTAGGTTATCCAAATCCGCGGTGGCCTCTTTGGTTTTCTCCTCACTTTCTAGTTCTAACTTGTGATAGGCCTCTCGTAAATCTTGGTATCGGGTATTCAGTGAGGCATTCTCAATTGATAGTGAGTGAAGCTGCGTTTGTAGTTCATTCGTTGTCGCCTGCAGCTGTTGATAATTGGTGCCGAGTGATGCAAACTCTTCGCGGACTTGCGTCATGCATGCGAACATGTGTTGAAATGCGGTGTCTACGGTGGGCGATAGTATGAGTGAAGTGCTAAATGAGGATGCCGTGAGAGTAGATGCAGTGGGAATGGGAAGTGGGGTTGGGACAGTGGGTGCAGTGGTGATTGTGGAAAATTGTGAAGTGCCTAAATATGAGGGTGCTGTGAGTGGAGTGGGTGGTGGTGAGGTGGATGGTGATATGTCCATGCCATTGGACGTGTTTAGTGTTGTGACTGTGAAAAGTGGTGTGATTGTGGGTGGTTGTGTAGGTGTGAATACGGGATTTACAAACGTAGAGTAGTTTACAGGGGGGATGGTTGGAACAGCTTGGTGAAACGGGGAAATAGGGGTTATGGTAGGCTGGGGAGGTGAGACTGGTGAGAAGGTTAGTGGGGTTAGGAAGGGGAATGGGGGTCTTAGAGGTGGGGGAAACGCTGGGAAGGATGAAGGGGTGAAGGGGTTAACATATGGATGCGGAGGGTTGGGTGTGGGCAGGGTGGTATGAATGGGTAAGGAAGAGGTTGTGGCTATGTTGCTTTGTACAGGTGTGGATGTGGGGAAAGCCGGTGGGTGTGCAGGTGATACGGGATGGGTTGGTGAAAGATGAGGTGAGAGAGGAGTCGAAGGGGTGGATGTTATTTCGAGGATAGTAGTGGTATGTACAATGGTGGTACGGGGTGGCGAATCTACAAGGATGGTTTCTGCGGTTAATGAACGTTCGGGGGCGAGGCGTGCCTCCCTGGCTTGTGCTGAAGATTGGGCTCCTGTTGGTACACGAATATACTCCCCATGTTTTGAGAGTAGTCGCACTCGGCGGGGATCAAACTGTGGTAGTTGCTTTCTTTGTAAAAACCTGAGTGCTTCATGTGAGCCTACAGATTTGACTAATTCTCTGAACCCTCTGATATATGCGTCTTCGAATCCTCCGGAGATGAGTTCCTGTTCAATTAATGCCTGGCTCTCCTCTTCAGTTAACTTCTTTCGTGCCCAGACTTTCTCCATGGTACGATATAATTTTTTGATGGCCAGCGTGTATGTTGCGGCTTCGAAAGTTTCATCTTCATATGTGCTGGTGTCGCCGTGTGTGTCAGTCTGTTGGCCTTGGCCATCTGTCTGTCCCTCTTGTGAGCCCTGGCTGGCTTCATCGTCGCCTTGATCGTCGTCTGTTTCGGTTCTTTCTTCTTCAGAGCCCGACACAGCTTGTCCCTGTGGCAAATCTCGCGGCGTAGTAGGGTAGCTGGGACGTTCATATTCCTGGGAGAACAGTTGTGCTTCTGAATACTGGAATTCGTTTGAGAATGCATCAGGCATCTCAAAATCAAATGTCGTGTTTATGGGGTCGGCCTCCATATGTGGTATCGGGAAAGAAAACGCTTCCGCACCAATAGTGGTGGGAGCTTCTGCGGTTGTGGTGGGGGGTTCTGTGGTGGTAGCTGCCTGAGGTGCAGCGGTACTAGTGGTGGCCTCTGTAATCACTGGTCTGGACAACCGTATGCGAATAGGTTGTACAGTGGGCGCAGCTTCTGTCTGTGGTCGCTCGGGAGAGGGTTGTGGTGACGGCGACTCTGGCACTTGGAGGCAAGGGATGGTGCCTCGCATGCGCTTACCTGCCCGTGTCCTACTGGTCTTCCTGGCTTTCTTCGTTGTGCCCTTGAATGCCTTCAATTCCTCTCCTGTTAATGCACGCTCGATGGGCAAGTCATAAGCCAAACACATATACACAATTCTTGTGAGTGCACAACATCCGTTAAGCACTTTTTTACGCTCCCATCTATGCTGTGCCAGGTACATTTGGTCTATGATCCAGCTTGCCAGATCAACTGTTTGAGGTCCCGTACATGCCAAATATAATCCGAACCATATTCTTTTGTGTGGCATGGTAAACCTGTCCTGAGCTGGGAATGCGAAATGTTGCATGCATATTCTTAGTGGCTTTGATAGCTCAGGTGTAATGGCCGAAATCTCTTCCCACTTCGTGACATCCCCACGTTTCATCGGTTCTGGAATTAATCTCTCTCGATCTGTGGGTGTGTGGGTTCCATGAATCTTGATGGCTGCTCTGATTAAGTCTTTAGAGAGATAAAATCTCTTGTAAGGTGGATCATCCACTAGAGTAGGCAATATAAAGGTTCCTGGGATGTCCTTATTTTCTGATGCCAGCAGGGTAGTGATTAAATAATAGCACCTATAAAAATCCGGTTTGGGCAGAGGATCACTGAAATATTCTGTGAAGCCTGCTCGGGCCCAAACATGAGTTAAATCCTGGGTGCTTTGTAGGGCTTCGAACTCTCTGGAAAAAAACTGGTACTTTCCCCACATGCGGTCATCAAATGTCAGAGAGGATTCAAAAATAAAGTCCGCGTCCGCAAGGGGTCCTGCAAGGCCCTGAAACCAATGAGAGTTCCTGTGTATCTTTTCGGTGTAGCCCATAGGGGGGTTGTCGATAGGCATGGGCCCTGGAAATCCTTGAAATTCCGGCGGTGGAGCAGTTGGGTGTGATTCTGCTCGTAGCACGTTGAGTGGCACAGCCGCTACACTGGGGCCTGCTCCTGATGTTCCTTCGTCGGTTTGCATGGTGGCTGGTGCGCTAGTGAGAAAGATCTGCTACAAAAGATTAACACATTAGCATGGAAATTAATCATGATCCCATTAAAGTGAGACCGCAATCCCTTTCCATAACTGATGCGTAACCCGTGTAGCCAAGTGCTGTGATGTGATGGATGCAATGTTTCTTGCAGCACTAGTGCAGGTCTCTAGACACCTATACGTTTCAGATCATGCATACATTTCTTGATGAGATGAGATTACGAGTGATGTGGGATGACGGTGTGTGAATTTATACAAGGTTTAAAGGTTAGTGATTTAGTACAAGGTTGTATGTTAGTCGGGGGGTAGTTAGACAATGGGTTAGGGGAAGACGGTTGGACACGTTTCGGTATCCATTTCCTAAGAGTTTTTGAATGGGTGGTGGGGTTCTGCTGAGGGGCAAAAGGTGGTATCGGGTGTGGTGGTGTCGAGGGATGAAAAGGTTTGTAAGGATTATATATTACATGGCATATGGGTTGAGCTATGATACATGGTTTGGGTACCCAAATCTGCGTGGGCATGGGTCTATGGGTAAGGTACTTCTTGGCGATCCAAATTTGTCGAATGGTCTGACCTATAGAAGGAGGTCGAGGGGATGGTGGATATCGATTCTGTTTCTGTTCTGCCTTTTTCTTGTTGATCTCTGCTTGGTTGGAGATCTTTGGTGCTTTTTGTCCTTTTGGCACCCATATTTGTCTGGTACCGCTTCCTTTGGGAGGCCTAAACTGCTTTCCATGTTGTTTCCTCTGATACTGTCGTCGGTCTGGGTTCCTTTGTCGTGGTTGACTCTGTTGTTGCTGGGGTTGAGAGGTCGGATGGACACTCTGCTTTGGAAAAGAAGGGAGTTCCAACACTTGCGTGACCTGCCCATTAGGAAGTGATGCCTTTTGTAACTTTAATCTAGGCCAGTCCGCAACAAGTTTGGAAGCATGAGCACCGTAGGGTGTCGTGCTCATTTGGCCGCTGATGCAACCCACCTGACCTCTGATTGTGCCCTTCTGTCCTTGCGTTTGGGTAACTGTCGCTTCTAGTTTGCAGGAAGTCCCAGGGAAGATCTCCTGTCGTTCTTCTGACTGACAACTGTCTATAGCCAAGCCCGAGTGGGTTGGTGTAGATGTAACGTGACTGGTCGGATTAAAGATCTTCCGGTCTTCCGTCGCATGCGTTTCATAGGGTCTAGGGTCACAACCGTCAAGCGGAATGCCGTTAAGGAAGTCAAGCGGTATCACTCGCTTCTGCTCTAAGGTTCCAATCTGTAAGGAGCCTTGTCTAAGATTTAGGTCCACTGAGTGATCGTATAGCCAATCTTGGCCAAGGATTAGGGGTTCTATCAGGTCGTCATCATGGCACACTAATAGCTTTGCTGTCATGGTCACCTCCTTAACGAGGATAGGAAGGTCCACCTCACCCATGCAAGGGGTTTCCATGCCTCCTAGGCCTATGAGGTATGCCTCAATTGGCCGCATTTCTATTCCTGAATCCTTATAGTGGGACCATCTAATCGCACTAGTCGCAGCACCTGAGTCAATCAAAGCCCTGAGTTCTTGGCTATGTTTACCGTGCTCTAGTCTAACTGTAACGAATGGTCTCCTGTCCACTATGCTAGGATGAGTGGTTGACTTTACTTGACACATGGCCATAGGGTATCTGGGTGATGTTTCCAGATGGTTATAATGTTCTCTCCCTAGTCCTTGTCTTCTTAGCTTCATGCGCTTAATGCGTTCTATGGCTTCTGCCTGAGCTTCTGCTCGTATTCTATTTTCTTCCTCCTTACGCTTCTTTGCCAACGTGAGTCGTCTAAGCATATCCTCAGTAAGAGGTTCTTGATATAGCCTGACTCTACAGCCACTAATGTAATTAGGCATTATATCTCCTTCTAAGGTGGCTAACTGTACTGCTCCACTAGTCGAGAGTCTGTTAATGATCATAGGTCCATAACCTCGCTTTTCTAACTTGCGTGCGTGCTGTTTCAGCGTATATACTAGAACTAAATCTCCTTCTTTTAGGCCTTTATCTTTCACATGCGCATCAAAATATGCTTTCTGTCGCTTCTTCGCTACGTATATTCCTGCTGCTGCTTTCAGCCTGGTTTCTCCTAATCGTTCCAAGTCCAATATTCTCGCTGATAATTCATGGCCGGTCCACTGATGTTCTTGTGCAACCTTAAGGGTCGGTATCAAGAAGTCCAAAGGAAGCACTGCATTCTGACCAAAAACCATCTGAAAGGGAGTTGCATTGAGTACGGTCTTGTAGGCCACTCGATATGCCCAAACAGCGTGGTGTAGCTGTTTGTCCCAATCTGAACGTTTATTGTTCACGAGTTTCGTCAGTACGGTACAAAGTATCTTGTTAGTGCTTTCAGCTTGACCATTGGCCTGAGGATGATATGGTGCAGATTTCTTGTGAATCACCATAAAATCCTGTAACAAATATTCAATGACTTGGTTTAGAAAGTGAGTACCTCGATCACTCACTAGCTCTATAGGCAGTCCATATCTTGTAAAGACATTTTCAAATAAGAATTTTGCAGTCGTGTGTGCATCATTCTTTTTTGTGGCTTTCGCCTCTACCCATTTTGTAAGATAATCTGTGGCAACAATAATATATTCCGCATGTGTACCTTTTGCAGGGGGGTTAATGGGTCCTACAAAGTCTATACCCCACTTAGAAAATGCACGTCCGCCCATCATGGGTTTCAATGGCATTTCATCTCTGCGAGTAGGAAACTGAGTTCTTTGGCACACGTCACATCTCTTTACATAGGTATGTGCATCCATGTGAAGAGTGGGCCACCATAATCCTGCAAAGAGGATGGCTTTGATTATCCTATCTGGTCCAAAATGACCTCCTGCAACACCTTGGTGTGCAGTCTCTAGTATTCTCAGATAATCGCTCTCATGAACACATTGTCTTAGATATCCATCTCGTCCTCTTTTGTATAGATTATCGCCAATAAGCGAGTAGCCTTGAGCTTCCTGCTCTAGACTGCGTTGTCGAGCTAAGGTCATTCCTTGAGGGAATGTGTTCGTCCTCAAGTAGGTCACTAATGGTTCACTCCAGTCTGGTGTGAGAGACACGTGATAGAGTGTAGCATGCTCTACTGGTGGTTTTTCACAACACACCTGACATTCTTTACACAACTTGTAGACATCTGCTTCCATCGTAGGCCAATATACTCCTAATCTATGCAGAGTCTGTAGTGTTCTATGTTTTGAATGATGTTGCTTTAGTGCACCTACGTGTGCTAATTGCAACCATTTTGCATGTTCTGATTCATCTACACAACAAGCAAGAATCTTTTGATTATCCTGTTTATATATGCTTCCTGCCATTATTTGATATCTCTGAGACTTGGTAATCTCTCCTTCTTTGATCTTTATCCTAGGATTCTTGGGTCCATAGGTGAGAATAGGGACTATAGGCTTAGCCCATTCCGGTGCTATCTCGAGGTTAAACAAGTATGCATCTGGTAGATCATCCGCTACTCCTTGAGGAGCTTCTCCTGAGGTTAATCTTGAGAGGTGGTCAGCTCTAAGATGCGTCTTTCCCTTCCTAACTACCACTTCAAAATCATACTCCATGAGTAATAGAAACCAACGTATCAGTCGTCCTGTGTTACAAGGTTTGTTGACTAAATATAATAGGGCTTGATGATCTGTAAAGAACTTGAATTTGTTGGCCAACAAGTAGTGCCTAAACTTCTTTACAGCGTAGATCATCCCTAATCCCTCTCGTTCCGTCGTGGTGTAATTTCTTTCTGCTGCGTTCAGTTGTCTGCTAGCGTAAGCTATGGGGAGATCTATGTTACCTTCATTCGTGGGTTGTGCTAACACACATCCTATGGCGTAATTGGATGCATCCACATGTACATGGAATGGCTTACTCCAATCTGGAGTTGTCAATATAGGTGCTGAACACAAACGTCGTTTAAGTTCATTGAATGAATTTTCACACTCATCTGTCCACTCAAAATTGGTTAAAAGAGAGTACAAAGGCTTGGCTATGATTGCATACATGTGTATGAATCTCCTATAATAACCGCAATGGCCCATAAATGCCTGTACCTCTTTCACATTAGTTGGTCTGGGTAATTCTGCAATTACCTTCACCTTTTCCTCGTCCGTAGAGATTCCATTTTTTGACACGATGTGTCCTAGAATTTTGCCTTGTCTGACCATGAAAATGCATTTTTCTGGGTTCAAACAAACCTGATACTCTCGACATTTGTCAAATATTTGTCTTAACTCTGGGATATGTGTCTGCCTTACATTTGAATGTGCACATAAGTCATCGACATAAACTTCCAAGCTCTTGCATAAGAATTCCTTAAAAACATGACACATGAGTCGCTGGAAAGTGGCGGGTGCATTTGTCAAGCCGAATGGCATCACACGAAATGCAAATATGCCCCATTCAGTGGCAAAAGCCGTCTTGTGTTGGTCTTCTGGAGCAATGGCTACTTGGTTATAGCCTGAGAATCCATCAAGAAAGCTGTAAACTTCCTTGCCCGCTACTCTTTCCAATAGGTGTTCCGTGATAGGAAGAGGATAACTATCTCTAATTGTGGCGGCATTCACTTTTTTAAGGTTAATACACACACGCAATTTTCCATTCTTCTTGGGCACAACCACGATGGGGGATACCCATTCGGTATGCTCAATTTCGTAAATGAATCCTGCTTCTATCAAGCGATCTATCTCCTCTTTAATCTTCGCAGCGTAGTTATCATTGTACGTGTAAGGTTTTTGTTTTGTCGGTTTCGCATCTGGAGTCATAGGGATTCTATGAGAACATATATCTGGGTCTACTCCTTTCAAATCTTTGTAACTCCAAGCAAAAACGTCTCTATATTCGTGCAATAGGGCAACTAACTCTTCTTCTTCTTCAATCGTCAGATCATGCCCTATGTAGGTGCATTTTTCTTCTTCTCCTTCTATGGCAACTATTATTTTCTTGGTTTTCTCTCGGTTATCATATACTTGTCCGTCATTCGCCTTTCTATTGGGCATTCGTACCATGATTCTTCTATCGTCGATTTCATATTTCTTGAAATTCTCGGGTGCTTCAAACAAAGATTCTTCTTTTTCTGTCATGGTTTCTTTCTTCTTCCTTTTCTTTCCTTCACTCTTGTTCGTTACTTTTGTGGCTAACCTCACTTCATTCGTACTTTCCTCGTGTCTCTGAGTGTGAGTCTCTACTTCGTAGAAATATTCTTCCTCTGATGCAAAGGGTGAGTCCATGATAATTGATTCTAAATCAAAATCGCTTGCATCCTCAAATGCATCAATGCTAGCTTCACATTCTTCTAAAACTGCGTCGCACATGATTGGCTCTATTGTGAAAACTGAAATGTCATAGCCATCCTCGTCACAGTGGGGTGTCCATTGTTCTTCATTGATGGCTACATCCATGGTTGCTAGTATTTCTGCCCAACCATGGGGTTCAAATTCTTCGTCTGGGAATACTACAGGTGCATAGGCTGGATCTTGAAGGGTTCGTGAATGTTGTTCCGCACCTAAGGTCCTGGCTTCTAACCGCTCTTCCTCTTGTTTGGCTACTTTACACATCCATAAATGGGTATCCTCATGCAACCAAGAAGGATCTGATTCTAATGAGTGCACGGATTCCGTCTCTGCTGGTGTCTTATGGATGGTATTCCATTGTATTGGGGGTACATCTCTGTGTGAATAGTCTTTAAGATTGACTTTGGTAGTCACTCCTAAATGTTGCAAGTACAAAGAATTAGTTCCCCAATCTTGTACGATTTGCAGCTGACGCATGAAGGGTCGTCCCAATATCATCTCATAAGCACGATTTTTCGCAAAGTCACAAATGGCAAAGGTATGCTCAAATTCTACACCACAAGTGGTGAGAGATATTCCTTCTAGTAAGCCTAATGGTTTTTCTATGTGTCCATCAGCCATTTGTAGCTTCATCCTGGTGGGTCTGAGTGCTGGCTTACCCCAACGTTTCCACAAAGCGGTAGTAGCGATGGCTACTCCGGCTCCTGAATCTAAGATGGCTTTCGTGGTGTAGCCCTGATGGGTTATTGGAAGATATGTGTTACCTTCCTCTCCTTCGCTTACGTCTCCAATCTTTTCCACGGGTATCTCTGGTACCTTCTTATGTGATCCTATCAGAGAGGGTGTGGTAGCTAGCTCAGGGAATTGATTTGCTACGTGCTTCCACAATTCTGGTTTTACCTTTAACAACTCCTCCAGAGTGAGATTACACTGTACTTTAGTATTCTTGATCACTTCCGTGTTCCTAGGGATCACTGATTCTTCATTCCTCACTATTATCGTGGGTGCTCTCATACTAATAGACTTAGCTTCCCAAGGTCCTGTGAACTGAGGTAATTCTTGTAAAGAATTAGATTCAAATCCTGTGGGTTCACTCAGTTGTTCCACCTCTACCTCATCATATATAGAGGGGATGTCTTGGGGAAATTGTTCCTGCAAGTCGTTTATTTCTTGAATAGGAGGATGAGTTCCTTGTTCTTTTCTCCATTTCTCTTCTTGTATTTCTCTCAAAAATTCATGTGAGTACCTCTGTATGGAAGATAGGTTATCTTGACTTTCTGTATTGGGTACTTGAGACAGGGATGGTGCATTCCTTTCCTGTGTCTCTGGGATAATAGGGTTCCTATGCTGATCCTCTCTCTCTTTGCTTTCAATCAAGTGTTCTAGCCTCTCCATTAGTCCTTGAAAGTGTAATTCCGGTTTTGCCATGTTATTCCAATTAAGATATCTAGAGGCTTCAAACAAAGCTTGTGCTAATTCTACCATTTTCATGCAAAGTTTAGTTCTCTCAATTTCTAGATCCGCTCGAGGGTAGTTTTTACTCATTTCCGTTACTTGAGGTCCTTCTTTTATTCTAGCCTGATATGCACGAAACATCATGTCTAGATCTTCCGGTATGGGTTCCGCTAAGACTGATCCCGATTTCTGAGCTGGGTTTTCTTGATTTAATTCTTGTGAAGTCAATTCTTGTATTTTGGCTCTAGATTCTCTTAGACTTCCTTCCAACTCACTTATCTTTTTACTCCATATTCTCTTTATTCTTTCTCTGGAATCTTTCCAAGATTTCGTCTTTTTACTACTCGATTCCGCAACTTCACTAATTTCGGCTATTTTCTCATGATTAAGCTGCTGGTTTTGTAAGAGCGCCTGGGCTCTCGTTATAGCTTGGATAGGCACGTATGTAGGGTTGGATCCATCTGCATTGTTTACAATACCTATCACGTTGATTGGTGTCACATTTGTAGTGTTAACTGGGTTCTTAGGACAATCTTTGATTACGTGCTCTTTGCCACAGTCGGCACAAAAGCCTTGGATGCTATAGTACTGTGATTGCCTTGCTATTGGGGGATGTGGGCAGTCCTTTATGAAGTGATCTCCTTGGCACCTAAAGCATGGTCCTCTAGGGCCCTGTGGTCTCTGTTGTCTCAGTTGGGGCCGTGGGTTTGGGTTTGGGTTTGTGTACATCACATTAGTATAATCTGGCTCCCAACTAGGTTCCATTGGTGGACTATCATAATGATATGTCTCCACGTGTCCTGGTGACTCCGTGTAATAAGCGGGTGGACTAGTTACATGAGTAGAGTCAAAACTGTTTGAGTTCGGGTCACTTTTGGTGATCAGGGGTGAAGAAGGCACTAAGGCCCTACTTAGGTTCTCTTCTGCAGCCGCATATTTGACTGAGATGACATTCGCTGGTGGGGTGGCTGTTGAGCTAAGACGGGTTGAGGTCTCTGTTGAGCCTGGTATGGGTAGTTCTGAGGAGGCCTATAGTAATAAGGCTGAGCATTGTATTGGCCTTGATACCTACCTGGCTGCTGGTATGTTTGCGGGTAGTTCTGTCTCACGGTTTGTTTGTTGTATGGGCAGTCCTGAGCTGTATGATTTGTGTATCTTCTCTCAATTGTGCAATATTGGCCACTAGGGTTGGCTTGAGGTTGAGGTGCATTGGGACACATGTTTGCCAAATGATTCCCACCACAAGTGTAACAACGTACGTTCATCGGTAGCTTGGGCACCTGTTTACTAGAAACTCCTAGTTTTTGGGCCACTTTTTCTGCTAGGTCCTCTATCGAAGTAGACAATTTTGTGGATGCTAGAGAAGAACAATCTGAGTCCTTATAGACCTTTGAGAGTTCTAATTCCTCTCCTAGGTTGTCCTCAATGTCTATACATATTCTTACACACTCCTCTAGCGTTCTGGGTTCTTTTAGGTACACATAGGAGCGTAGTTTAGCGCTCAACAAGCCATCTAAGAACAGTGATACTTGTTTGGCTTGTGAGGGTAGCTCTTGCATTGGACATCGTTCAACATATTGTCTGAACCTACGACCTGCCAGTCTTACTGTTTCCTGAGGGGTCTGTTTAAAGCTATGAATAAGCGAAGACGTGTCATGTCTAACCCCACTTTTAGAGAATTCTGTGATGAATGACTCTAAAAAGTGATGGATGTCTCTAAATTGCCTTTGTTGCAGTGGTTGGAACCAAGTTAAAGCGGTATTCTTTAACGTTAGTCCAAATGCGTTGTACTGCGTGAACATGTCCTCTACTTGTTCTGCTCTTAATACTTGCTTGAATTCTGCAACGTGGTCATAGGGATCTCCTGTCCCATCAAAGTAATTTTTCATTGATTTTACTAATTGCGTGGGCCTCAATACTCTTGCGTGCTCACGTGGTCTAGGTAGAGGAAAATCATCTCTACCACCTGGTATTCCATGATCTCTTTGTCCATCCGTCCTATTAGTGTTCGTGGTTGTTCTATCTCTCCCTATGGGGTGAGTGAAGCTTACTTCCGGTCTCTCGTAATTTCCTTCTCTTTGATTTCCATGGGCTGAGGATGTTCCTGCCCCTTGTTGATTTGCATTCATGTTCGTTCTGGATGGAGGGAATATCAATTCACCTCTCCAAGTGTAGGTGTTTTTAGCGCGTTCAGGCACCACAAAGACTCTTTCTGAAGTCTCATCCAGGTATACAACCTTTCCAGGTGTATCTGGGTCCTTGAATTCATAGATTGTAATGATGCCTACCTCACCAGGGTTTTCCTTTCTGTACCTCCAAAAGGCTTCGTTTGTCTCTTTATTTATGAACAACTCGGTGCTCCTGTTATCTTGAGGGATCCACTCTGGGATGAGTACTCTTGTTAATACGGATTTCCCTCTAGGTGTCCTAGGTTCTTCTAATGGTTCTTTTCCTTGAAATTTCGTTTCCGTCTCTAATTGGATTGTGCCAAACTCATTAGTATCGTTTGGCTGCGTACTCAAGATATACATTGTTCCTTCTTTGTCTATGTAAGCGTCTCTCTCAAACTTCACCACTGGTCTTTCCAATCCAATGGGTTGATCAGGGTTGTGCAGTTGCACCACTTGCCTCTGCAAACCATCCTCATAGATGCGAGCACCTAGTCGGTTGGTTCGGAGAAACTCTAGCTGCGTTCTATAGGGTCCTTCAGGTTTTTCTAGGTATGCTACATGAGATCCTCCTGCTGGTCTGTCTGTGCTAAATGCCATTTCTGATTCACTTGATTCTGAGCTCAACTCGTAGGGATAACTATTGTTCAATTGCTGAGCCCAAGATCGTGCACTGGTTCTTACACTAGCCTCCGATGATCTAAGGCTTCTTCTGTCCGACTTACCTATATGTTTGCCCGATCTAAGGTTCATTAATTTTCTTCCTTGCACGCTCAATTACACACTTAGATCGTCAATGGTTCTTTGTGATTAATTCTTGGTTCTTTTTAATTTTCTCTGGATTCTTGTCTTAATTTATGCGTCAGGAATTCGACTTTCGTTATGATTTTGAGTTATCGTTCCGTCAGACTTATGTTCTTTTCTTTAGGTTTTCGCGTCACACACACCTTTACTTTAAGTCTTAAACTTGATAGAATTAGGTATCTTGAACTTGAGGCGTTCCTATCGTCGTTAATCCACAACTACCGTTTAGCCTAAGCTAAGAATTGACTGAGGGGGTTGAGTAATCTTCCAACCTCGAGTCGGCTTTTCTGGTTGCTTTGATGCCCTGTTGCCCAAGAAGCCGTGCTTCCCAAGCTCTGCTGTCTCCACTGCCTTGCTTGCTTGCCTTGGATTGCCCTTGCTAGACCTGGAAAATTCCAATGTTAGACCAATTCACAAGATGATTAAACACTTGAGCACATACATCTTTTAAATCCCTTCCCTTTTTGCCCAAATTTCCAATGTGTGCCCCCTGGCTTCCTAGTCCCAAACTAGGTGAACCTCAAAATAGCTTATCCAAAAATAGATGTATTCTTTATGAAAAAAACAGTTGAGGTCACGTAGTACTCGTCACGAGCTTTCTAACGAGCTATTAAGCTCAAAAAACGGACTTCGGATGAAAAAGTTATGAGCATTCAGGCCCTGGGGGGTAAAAACTGACAATCCAGTTTTCCTTTAAATATGAGCTAAGGGGTCTCCTATGAGTCTAATGGTCCAAAAATTTTTCAAAAATACCCTCAAATTTGGTCAAAAATTGAAGTCCAAAATTTGCGATGGGGGTGGGCAATCGCGATGGTCTGGGACCGTCGCGATGGTCCAAGCGAACCGTCGCGATGGCGTGGGATTTGGACAATCGCGATGGCCCGAAAAGGCGAACCGTCGCGATGGCTCGAAGTGAACGATCGCGATGGCGTGAGGTCGAACCGTCGCGATGGTCCAAAAAATGAACCGTCGCGATGGCGTGATCGGGCGGACAATCGCGATGGCGCGGTCAACGGTCAACGGTGGACAATCGCGATGGTCCGAAGTGAACCGTCGCGATGGTCCGCAATGCGATGGCTTGAGCCAATCGCGATGGTCCGATTTTGGGCTGTCGCGATGGTCTGAAGGTTGAACCGTCGCGATGGTCTATCGTGACACGTGGCACTGTCGTGGCGATGGCGTGGGCCAATCGCGATGGTGCGGGGTCAACTGGACAGTCGCGATGGTCCGAGTGGACCGTCGCGATGGCTCAAGTGAACCGTCGCGATGGTCCGAAAAAGCGAACCGTCGCGATGGTCCGGCCGAGCCGTCGCGATGGCGTGAGCCTATCGCGATGGTGTGACACAATCGCGATGGTCCGAGCCAATCGCGATGGTCCACCAAATGACGAATTTTTGAAATGCAACTATGGTGCCGTGTGTGCGCAAGGATCGCCTACCTCGTAGTGTGGTCGCCTACCTCAAAATCCGAACTTGGCGGACCATCGCGATGGTCCGACACAGTCGGAAATTTCTGACAGAAAGTACATTTTTTACCTTTTGGAAGCTTTCCTGATGCTCTGAAGCTCTGTACCTGCAAGAAAACTCAAGAAAACACAAGTGCATACAAGCGCAAAAACTCTCTCTCGCTCTCTCGCATGCACAAATGAGGGGAAATGAGGTGAATGGGTGGATATGGTGAATTTTTTGATTTTTTTGGAAATGGAGATGATGATGCGATGATGAAGATGGAGTATGGGGAAGGTGAAAAACACTAAAAACTAAGTAAAAACAACAACAAAAACTGAAATTTTTACCTTCCAACGCCACTTCTTGCTATACTCTTACCATCACACATTCGTCCTAGACTCGATCCCCGGCAACGGCGCCAAATTTGGTGTTGCTCTAGCACAATGGTGAGAACCACGTTAAGAAGCTTCACCTCCTTAATGTCAATCCGAGGGAGAGGTAGGAGTGATATGAAGATCGTGAACATGAGATGATGTGAGAGTGAAGGTGAGAAGCACCAAAGATGCACACACACATACACACACACAATGAAGAGACAAGCAAGACAAAATGGAAGGTGGGAAATTAACTCTATTACTCAAGAAGGCTCTTACAAGCTCAAACTAGCTCTATGCTCACACTAACCAAAATGAACCAACCTCAAAAATGAGCTCTCTAGCTCTTTTTATAGTTTCTAGACTAGTTTTGACCGGTTTCACATCTAGTGACCGGCCTAGTTAAAAATTAGGTCCTAGAGGCTATTTGGAAGGGTAAACGATGTCTAAAAATAACGAAATTTGGTACGAGTATTCTACCTAAGCTCCTCAAGCTCGAGGATTCCTCGGCTTGCACAAAATGGAGCTATGGATTACAAAATGGGGTTTTCTTATGATACATATGTTACAATTAGTGATAACAATCACTGTTGAATGTTTGGAGAATTAATAAGAAATATATTTGTTTAAAAAATTGATCCGCCTGGCTCCCTGCTTCATCTTCACATGCTTCCGTGGCGTCTGTGCCTCTGACTGCTTCCAACAAGTGACCTGTTCTTTTGTTCAGCAACTCCATTCTGTTGAGGTGTATACAACACTATACACTGGTGTTTTATCCCATGTTCAGCCAAAAATGCATTAAAATCAGAAGACTTATATCCCCCCCCCTCGATCAGAAAGGAGGGTGCTCATTTTACATATTGACAGATTTTCAACCAAAACCAAAAACTATTTGAAGCACATGAACACTTCGGACTTTGCCTTCAATGGATATAGCCATGCATAGACATCACTATGTACAAGCTGCAACTTTTGAGTAGTCCGAACTGAACCATCTTTTGGAAAGGAGGAACACTGCATTTTGCCCAAAATACTTACTGCTTTCACAAACATGTTTTCCGGGTGCCTCAAGTTTGGGCAAAGAGGACATCATTTCAGATTTCTGTAGGCAAAGTGAACTAGCGAAATTCAGATGACCAAAGCGTGCATGCCAAAGCTTTACATCTGACATAGCCTGAGAAACATGTATTGCATATGCCGAATCATTTACAGATCTTTCATAGTCTATGAGCTTATAGAGCCCACGACATAAAATTCTAGAAGCAATAATCACGTTGCCATTTGACACATCATGAATTGTACATCTGTCATCAAAAAATTTCACAACCAAGCCAATCTTGTCTAATGCAGAAACTGATAACATATTTTTCTTGATCCTTGGCACAAACAAAGCATCTGACAAAGTGAAAGAGCTACCATCAACAATAGTCAAAATGATCTTACCAACTCCCATAACAAGACAAGAGGAGTTGTTGGCGCATGTAATAGTATTCCCTGTAGGGGCAGGCTCGATTGAAGAGAATAAACTACGCTGCGAGGTAATATGTTTGGTTGCCCCATTGGCAAAGTACCAAACATCTGAGTCTACTGTAGACATGCACTGCTCATGAGAAGATGGGTCAAAACTGCAAATAGTAGTAAACGCCCATTCTTCTTCCTACACAAGATTAGCAAACTCTGTTTTTGGTGTAGAGGCCTCTACAACAACCATTCCAGCCTCTTTCTTCTTTGCCTCTTTAGCAACCAGTTTTGGACAGTTCTTTATGATATGATCATTTCCTTTACAGTACTTGCAAAACAATTTCTGCTTTTCTGATTTCTTTTCATCTTTGTCTTCCCTCTTTGATTGTGCAAAATTAGTGGATTTCTGCTTAGTAATTGAAGAGCTCCATTTGCCTATGCCCTTCTGACTAGCTAGGAAAGCTTGATCTGAAACACACATAATGGACCTATTCTGCCTGGACTGATCCTCCTACAACATAACAGAGACTAACTCCTCAAATGACAAGGCATTTGAATTGCCTTTCATCATCAACCGAAGAGTAGAAGCAAAACTCTGATATGAATCAGGAAGACCATTCAGAACGGTCTGCACAAGTGAGCTATCTGGTATAACCTCATCAACAAAAATCAATTGTTCCTACACGTCTTTGATCTTTGTTAGAAAGCTGTCCATAGAACCACCTTAATTCATGTGCTCACTCTCCAACTGTTTTTAGAGGTAAGCAACACGAGCCTCATTCCTAACTTGGTACAATGTGGTAAGTGTATCCCAAGCATCCTTAGCTATTTTGCAAGAGCGAATGTGAGGAATAATGGCACGTTTGACAAACCAAGCTATCAATGCATGTGCCTGGGCATCTCTATCATCCCAACAAATTTGCTCTGCAGTAGGTGCAATAGAAACCACAACACGAACAGGAATATGCAGAATATCATCATCTTCGACACCTTCTACATCAGCTTCTATACCTGCAATTGTAACAGTTGCAGGTGTGATAGGACGTTTTTCAACACCCTGCACAATGTTCCACAATCCTTTTGCAACCAATACATGTCGCATCATATAAGCCCATAACGGGTGTTGGTACCATCCAACTTATCCTCAACAGCCAACATACAGAATACATCATTGCTTTCAACCATGGCCGGTGACTAAAATACCTTGATGTAGAAAATTGACTGTATCTCAAGCCTAGACAAATTCTGCTAGACCTGTAGCAGACTTCGAGACGTTTATACTGGTGAACCGAAACTAGTATATAGCTTTGGCACAAAAAGACAAATTAGCCTGTACAAGCGCTGTGATAGTGCATTCGGAGGTCGAAATGAGCTCAGTTCGCGATTTCAGCACCACAAAGCGAAGTCGTTTTGATCTCGAAAACACACTGAGTATGTTCACCAAAATTCGTGGATTTTGAGACTGCAACCGGAGAGGTGTCGATGACGCCCTAGATGAAGCGACGACCTACTCTGATACCAATTGTTGGAGTTAGACATCTGTAGAAGCACACGAACAACACACGAATAGCGCAAGGAAGAAGAAGAAGCTTGGAGCACAACACACAATACTGAATGTATTACTAGAGAATGTACAAAGATAAGTAGCCCATTAGGGCAATAGGTGTATATACAAGCCGAGGGAAAAAAACCTCCTACAGAGGGAAAAAAGTGCCCCGACGATCCTAGTGTGTTCACACACATCACTACCTAAATATATCAACAATGGGCTCATTGGTTGAGACCTCGCATGAGGCACTTTGTTAGAGCTTCACCATCCATATTGATGAGGGGATGGTATGAAATGCATGGTTGCCCACTTGGTTGTAGGCTCCAAGGCTCGGAGATGAGTCCATCGGCTCTATGATTGGGAGGTGAGTCTGATATTTACCCCTTATTGTTTATGAATATGGCTTGTGTCTTGACTTGTCTCGTGGAGAGGAAAAGAATTTGCTTTTCATTATAGATTTGTTGTTTTGTATATGTTGAGTAAGCCATGCTTCATTGTGGAAACCACAACAAACTTAGAAAAGTAGGCATCCAATCATGTCTTCATCATAGCTAGAAAGATCAATGGTGTAGTGTGGAAAGTCTCTACCATTCAATGATAGAAAATAAGAAAAAAATGTCTCGAAATAATCCATCATCACATTTGAATGAAGGTAAGAAAATACAAAATCATGATGAGAATGTTTTGATGTGAGAGATGAGAAAGAAATACATAGCCTTTCTATGTATTCTATTCATGCCCATTGAGCTTCAAAATTTTAAGGAGCCCTAAGGAAGAAACTTAGATCAACAAACAACAAGCTTCAGTTTTGTGAAGAGGTTAATTTTCAATGTGAATATGGGATGTAATAATAAAATATGTGAATATGAGGTATATATGTGTGTATGTATGTATATGCCTATGTATCTACATGTGTATGTATATCTGTTTGTATATGTCTTGTACGTATATCGCATGTAGGTATGTATATATATAAATAAATAAATAAAATAAATGAATAAATAAATAACACACATATATATATATATATATAGAGAGAGAGAGAGAGAGAGAGATAGAGAGAGATAGATAGAGAGATGCGATCACATAGGAGTTTGAGGGTTCTTATTTCCTTTCTACGGATGTTTTTCGTCCAACTCGTACACATGTTATCATTTGTCATGTGTTCCCAAGCTTGAGAGAGAGAGAGCTTCTTTTCACATGTTTTGTGAACCCAACTTTATATATTGGGCCATTGGGTGAAGCATGATGATATTTTAACAACAATATTCTTTTCGACAACATCAAACATGAAATGCAAGGAATTGAGTACATGCCCAATTCATGGTCGAGCTGTAGCTCCAATAATTTCAAGCTTCAGATTAGGTTCATCCTATTTCCTCTTACCAAAGAAAAGGGTGTTCCTCAGGCGTAGTTCATTTAGTGAAAATCACGGCCAACATGCAAACTGAATTGTTTGTGTAGAGCATATTTTATGCTGTGATGGTTCCTCGACTTTTACCGCGGTCCGCAACCGATTCTCCGACGGTGTTCGGCTGTCGTTCACGCGTCTTTCGCATCATTCACTGCCTTTTAATTGATCTCTTCTCTAGCCTGCAGGCCCAGCCGTAGAGTGTAGGGAGATCCTTTACATTTTCTTCCTTTCTCCGTTTCTACATACACGTTATGCGGGTAAGAGTAAAACTATTCGAAATAGGCCTCATTGAAAGCATACAACTCCAGACGATACGCGTGGATTAGCATGCAGAGTCACATCAGCCATCTGCCTAGATTTTTGCGGTGTGTGTTCATGTCCTTTTTACTGAATGCTGTTATATTATGGTGTGGAAGAAAGTCATACTAGTTATTGGTTTGATTGAAATTTTAGCGTTCGTGTCGAAATAGAAAAAATAACACTTTTTTCTGAATGGTTTAGTGTAATGTGGGCATCCTAGTCTTAACTCAAGAATGAAGCTTCTAATTCTGAGGTATGTGATTACAAGCTACTCAAATGTCTCCGTAAACAAAACACACTATGAGGAGGGACTTCAATGTTGTAATCTGCAATTATTTCTTCACACGTCCATCCTCTACACCTGCATAAAGTTCATATCTTACATCTATCAGTGGCCACTTAATATTTTACAATTTTCAATGGCTGATACTTGGGGAACGGGATACGATGTGCACAAATGAATGAGTAGACGTCTAAGCACTTTGTGTATACAGAGGCATAAATAGATGTGGAATTGCACAATATAATCAGCAGATTACGAAAGAGAGACTGACATTTTGTTGGTTAAGTGATTTTTGGACTCCGTTCCGAGTTACATCATGTATTTATATATGTCTTCATGTATGTAGACAGATAGATATGTAGATAGGTTAGTGGTTATAGAAATTTATGGAGATATAAATAGGTAAATGGATATAGCCAGAGATAGAGATAGAGATAAAGATAGTAAATAGATAGAGCGAAAGCTAGAGTTAGAGAGATATATTGATAGAGTTAGAGGTAGAGATAAATTAGAGGTCGGGTCGAAGATAAACAGACAGAGAGAGATGGATGCAGATGTAAAGGTAAAGCTGTAGATATTGAAAAAAGACACAAGAAACAGGGCAGAGTGGAGTGAGGACTTCACTTGAAACGATTCTTCTCTATACATGAAGGTTTGGAGTTGAAGTTCATTATCAAAAGGGTCCATTTGGGTGGTTTGGTTAGAGAAAGTACAAAAAAGCACTAACAAAAGCTCTAGAATTTGAAAT
>CM035406.1:45717326-45842326 GCA_020310875.1 Ceratopteris richardii | reverse complement strand
ATGTGAAAATTGCAAGTACTTAACTACATAGTTAATATTTAATAAATTAGTTCAACGATGGCCCGTGGGGGAAGATTTCTTTCCAACAAACTGGTAGTTGAAATTGCACCAATTCATCCTTCCTTTTTCTTGTGCCTTGGCCCTTACTTGATATATTCCCTTGTTGTTAGGTTAGGAGGGGATTGTTAGAAATTTCATGTTATTGGGGGCCGGGGCAACCTTCCACTGGGAACCCCACTTGCAGGTTATATGGCTAGTCAAAGGTTAACTAAAAGATGGTCAAAGCTTGGTCAAAGACAGTCACATCAATTAAAAATGGTCAACATGTGACATTATTTTTATTACATAATATGGAAGTATTCAACAAGAGCTTTCCAAAGATATATAACATTTGGGTATTGGACAATTATGCCCTAATTTCAGGTAAAAAAAGTCAAACCACTTTGGAAAAGCAATTTTTTAGCAATAATAGTATGTTAATAATCTGATAAAAAGTATAATAACAAAAATCACCTCCTTGTTAAATGTGGTAGAAAATCCTCCACAAATCATGGAGAGTAGTTTTTTTGGCTTTTTTAATGAGTTAAAAAGCTTTCAAATGAAAGCCTATATATAGACAAGCTTATGGGGTACTTTGATCATCACTTGGAGCTGACTTGAAGCCTATGATGGAGGTGGTTTTTTCCACTTGATGGAGATGGAGTTGTGCATCCACAAGGTGTGCAAGAGCTTGAAGCTTTCTATATTGAGGAGATCATCTTCAGCTATGGAGATTGTGGAGTAATGGGCATCTTGTATCTCAAGCATATTCTTCATGCTACTTTGTAACTTCATGTACTTCAACCTTGTAATGTATGGAATATATCTGGAGCATGGCCCCTTTCTCTCTCTCATGTCTTGTCTATTCAGTTTTCTCTTTGTCTCTGTAATAATTGTAGGCCTAAAAACCAACAACATGCACACATAAAAGCACACACGTAAATCAGAGTTGTAATAAAGACATGATTTTTGGAATATATATATATATATATATATATATATATATATATATATATATATATATATATATATATATATATATATATATATATATATATATATATATATATATATATATATATGTGTGTGTGTGTGTGTGTGTGTGTGTGTGTGATATTCTGCTTCACTTTTTTGAAGTCAGAACATGTAAGGCTTGCAGTGAAGGCAAGTGAGGAGTTGGAGCCTTTGCAAAGTATCCTAATTCCAAGAGAAATTAAAATTTAGAAGAAAAATGTTGAAAGAAGAGGATTCAAAGCTTTTAGGTTGTAAATAATAAGAGATGAGAAAACTTTTTCATCATTTATAATGTAGAGAGAAGCAGATCTGAAGCTTCCAGGTTGTATATGCTAGGAGACAAGAAGCTTTCTCACATATATATGGTTTATAACATTTTTTGGAGCATCATTATCCTTTTTGCTGAGTCGCATTGATGGGTCCAGCATCTTCTATTGGTCTTCTTCCACAGTCTTGTCTTCAACTTCATGCACCTCCATACAGATATTTTCAAGTATGGAAGGGAAGTAAGAAATATAACATTTCATGAAACATACAGAAGTATATTTTGATGCATCAGGGGGTTTCACTGAGTCATGGAAAATGGTAGTGTAGCCTCATGGAAAATTTTTCATATACACAAGCTTTGTCAACTGCAACCATGTGGAACATGGGTCTATTGTTTAGGGATAGGCGTTGGGAAGCAGATTATCATCTATTTTTAAGTAATTGATAAGGTGATGGGGGACAAAATCTTCTTATTTTTTCAACGGTATGTTGCATGAGTAAATTTTTTATCCTTATAGTTATGATTGTGATTGTGTGGTCATCATACGGAGAACTACTACTATCACTACTATCGTTGTTTTCGTATCGCAAGCTATTCTTGATACCGAGTTGCATTAACACTCTTGGGGTGAATCTATGTGCAGTAGCTTGCTTGTGGGATAGAATGTTGGTTGAATGGTACAAAAGGAGGTGATCAAAGCATGGACCCATTTGCATTAGGCTTGTTGACACTGCCAGTTCGATCTGTCAAGCTATCTCCTGAAGCATACCTCCACACAGATAATCATCTTGTTCCACACTTTCTTGAAGAGCTGGAGTTTCAACTTGAGCAGGCTAAAGAGAAGGTAGATACTTGGGCTAATCTTTCAGCACATTTTTGTAATACCTGTGTAATACATGAATGATGTATATGGATATGTACCTTGATGAATCCTTGTAACTTTAACATTGCTTAATATTAGGAAGAATTCTGGGCTTTGAAGTTTGCTCAACTGTTATTTTTACATTCCATCTACTGAATTGATTTTAATTATGACTTCTGTGTATTTGTTCAGACTCTACTTCTGAGGGCCCAAGAACAGCAGAGAGAAAAGCCTGTACAATATGAAACCAAGGTAGTTGCACAGGATTTATGGTCTGACAGTGAGCATACAAATGAAATATTGGAAATTAAGTCTTTTCATGGTTGAGTCGCTTGTGTTTTGCATGTAGCAAGTAACATCTGAAAGCCGCTATTGGACTAATGAGGAAAGACAGCGGTTTGAAAAGGCATTAAAAACGTTAGTCCCCATCACCTAGCTTCATTACATCTTCTTGAACACCATTGATGGCAGTAAGATTTTGTCTGACAAGATTTTAAACCTCTACTTCATTTTTTTTTCTTTACTCCAGGTGGATTTAGAATTCGTTTTCCTTGATGATGGCTGTTCCAGAAACCTTACAGTCTCCCCCCCCCCCCCCAAAAGCACCCGGCTTTGCTTTTAAGCATCCATCTCTGTTTTTCCTTTTCCTTTTACAATCTTTATGTTGTGGCAGTATTTAAATGTCTCTTTGCAGGACTTCAATTTTGGCGATCATTTTCCAGTTTGCAACCTCACCTATCTAGCAGGATTTATTTAGCATTTCTTTTCTGTGAAAAGTTTGTAACCTCATTTGGTGTTGAATATAGGCATCTTTATCAGCTAATTTTCGTGCAAAGATGATTGAATTGTTTGAGAGTTTCTCAAGAACAAGATAAAAGAATTTCCATACACATGAAAGTCAGCTTGCATCTAGTTCATAAATGCTCAGAAGAAACATTGGAAAGCAATCATTAGTCCCTTCTATTAGAAGTTCAAGAAGTCATTGTTTATCAATGGCTTTGTGGGAATCATAACCTTCAACTAGCATCCCTTGACTGACGAGCTAGATATATGGAAGTGTTCAATAGGGGCCATATATTAGGCTGATTAGCTTTACAACAGACCATATCAATACCAAGGATTATTAAGTTGAAACATAGGCTCACACAAAAACTTCGTTTAGTGCAATGAATAAGGTAACATGCAATAGTTTTATTGTTGTTTTTAAAAGAATCTTTTTGCAGATTTGGAACGGATTTTGTTGCTATTGCCAAGTTTGTGGGCACCAGAAGCTCAACACAAGTCAGAACGCATGCTCAGAAGTACTATGCAAAGCTTGTAAGCAATTGACTTGATTATCTGCCATGTTTGGTGATTGCATTTGACATGTCAACCTGTTACAGTTAAGTAACATGAGCATGAGTGTTACAGATGAGCAACATGAGCATAACAATGTTCTTTTCAAAAAACTTGCAGATCAGAGACTACAAACGTTCTGGAAAGACCCAAACCAGCACAAAAGATCCAAAAATTGTTGTGAAAAATGTCATAAGCATGCCATATGTTTAATTCAAGTCTTGAATGTTCAGTGCCCTAAAAGTATGGAGCTCATGCAAATTAAGCTCGCCAACATGGAAAGAACATGTTTTTTTAAAAGAGCTAATTCATGCAAAGCTTCATCAAATTGTTCATGGAGAGAGAACTGTCGGTAAATGATTTTTCTGTGGACTTGGGTCCACTTTGTGAAGCATGCAGGTACATCTGAAAGTTAGGATACATATGAGTGCATACTCATAGACAATGGTACACACTTCCCCACCATATGACAGTCTGAGAATCTATACACCCTGTACTTATGAATATTAACAGACACTCACGTGTGCACACAAACCCCCAACCACGTGTGCACATACATGCATGCATGTGCATGCACCCATGCGCGTGTGCGCACACACACACACACACACACACACACACAGAGGAATAAATATATGCAATCTTCATGGGGCATGCATTCCACGAGGAAGGAGATAAGGAAGAGAGCTCACACACTCACAATCAAAGAGGAGTGCACACACAGATTGAGGCAAGGAAGAATGATCTTCTTTTTCTTCTTCTATTACATAAAAGCAATGTATAAGAATGACATAAAACAACAATACAACAAGTAAAATATATAAAGAACAATACATAAGGGAAAATCTTAATGTCCACAAATGACTGAGCCGGCAAGAAACAAATGTGTCATCACTCTCGATAGATAGATCTAGTAAAGCTCAATGAAGTATCTCAGACATATATCGGCATGACTACTATACATGTCAAAGAAATTAAAAAGCGATACGTGTCATCTTGGATCATCACATATTGAGCTTGATATCTCAACACTCTCCCTCAAGCTCAACATCATGTCCTCTAATCCAAGCATCTTCCAAAACTTCTTCAGCTTTTGTGCTTCAAGTGCTTTAGTAAAAATATTAGTAAGCTCCTCATATGTCCTCACATAAACAAGATCAATATCACCTGCTAAAAACTTCTCTATGATGAAGTGATAATGTACCTCGATATGCTTTGTTCTAGCATGAAAAACAAGGTTCCGTGCGAACTGCATGTTGCTAAGATTATCACAATAGATGATGATAGATTTTTGCACTTCCACACCAAAATTTGCAAGTAGCATCTCTAACTAGGATGCTTGACATGCTTCCATTGCAGCACCTCTATACTCAGCCTCTGTACTCGGCAAAGCAACAATGGGTTGCTTCTTGTTGCTCCATGTAATAGTTGCACTCCCAAGTGAGAATGGCATCATTCTTTGTTGTTGCTTTTACTTCTACCCACTTGGTAAGGTAATCTGTGGCTACAATGATGTACTCTACATGGGAGTTTTCTAGCTTGGGGATTAATAGGACCTACAAAGTCTATACCCCACTTCGAAAATGCACGTCCTCCCATCATTGGCCTTAACGGCATCTCGTCTCTTCTTATCGGATAGTGTGCATGTTGGCATGTGTCACATCTCTTCACGTAGGTATGTGCATCCATATGAAGAGTGGGCCGCCAAAGTCCTGATAATAGAATGGTCTTAATTACTCGATCAGGACCGAAGTGTCCACCTACGACACCATTGTGTGCAGTTTTTAAGACTTTCAAGTAGTCTGATTCATGAACGCATAGTTTTAAGTAGTCGTCTTTGCCTCTTCGATATGGGTTGTCTCCTACTAAGGCATAGCCTTGAGCCTCTTGCTCCATGCATCATGTGATAAAGGGTAGCACATTCCATTGGGGGTCTCTCTTTGCAGGTCGGACAATTCTTAATCCACTAATGTATTTCTTTATCCATAATAGGCCAATACACTCCTAAATGTTTCAGATTTTGTAATGTTTGTTATTTAGAATATCGACTTCCTAGAAATCCTTCATGAGCTTGTTGCAACCAATTGCTATATTCATCGTCCTCGACACAACAAGCTCATACACCCTCTGTATCTTGTTTGTACATGCTTCCTGCCAATATGTGATATTTTTGTGATTTTACAATTTCTTCTTTACTTGTTTTTACATTCTTGTTTGCGGGTCCAAAGGTTAGGACAGGTACCAACTCATTTGCCCATTTAGGAACAACTTCTAAATTTAAGAGATAAGCATCATGCAATTCATCAGACACTCCTTGCAGTGGCTCTTTTGAAGTGATGTGAGAAAGGTGATCTGCTCTGAGGTGGGTCTTACCTTTCCTGACAATAACTTCAAAGTTGTATTCCATTAGTAAGAGGAACCATCTTACTAAGTGTCCTATGTTGCAAGGTTTATTGACCAAGTATAATAAGGCTTGATGATCGGTGAAAAACTTGAATTTGTTGGCCAATAGATAGTGTCTAAACTTCTTCATGGCATATACCATGCTTAAGCCTTCTCTTTCAGTTGTTGTATAGTTTTGTTCAGCTATGTTCAGTTGTCTACTAGCATATGCTATAGGTAAATCTAGATTTCCTTCACCTGTGGGTTGTGCTAGCACACATCCTATTGCATGATTTGAGGGATCCACATGAACATGGAATGGTTTACTCAAATCATGAGTGGTTAGTATTGGTGTTGTGCACAAATGTCTCTTCAGTTCATTGAAGGAATTTTCCCATTCATCGCTCCACTCAAAATTTGTCAACAAGGCATAAAGAGGTTTGGCTATGAGTAGATACATGTGGATAAACCTATGGTAATAACCGCAATGGCCCATAAAGACTTATACCTTTTTAATGTTCCTTGGCCTTGGCAACTCTGCAACGGCTCTAACTTTGTCCACATCTGTTGATATTCCATTGTTAAAAACAATATGACCTAAGATCTTGCAACATGCTCTAATAAATATTCGGTGATAGGACGTGGATAGCTATCTTTTATTGTAATGGCATTAACTTTTTTAAGGTTAATACACACTCGTAACTTTCCGTTCTTCTTGGGCACCGCTATAATGGGGGACACCCATTCAGTGTGCCCAATCTTATAGATAAATCCGGCTTCAATCAGCTTATCAATTTCCTCTTTTATTTTAGCTGCATAAGTGTCATTATATGTGTAGGGCTTTTGTTTGGTGGGCTTGGCATCGGCTGTCATGGGGATTGTATGAGAGCATATTGTTAGATCTCCCGTCATGTCTCTATTAGTCCATGCAAACACGTCCCTATATTCCCTTAATAAAGCTACAAGCTCTATTTCTTCTTCTGCACTTAGGTCTTCTCTTATATGCATACATCGTTGTTCGTTCCCTTCAATGGTCACAACAATCTTTTTGGTATTTTCTTTATTGTCATACACTTCTCCTATGATGGCCTCTCTCTTAGGCATTCCTACCAAAATTTTTCGGTCTTTAACTTTATATTTCTTGAAATACTCTCGTACCTCAAACAATGATTCCTCCTCTTCTTGTTTCACTGCTTTTCTTTTCTTTTTCATTTGACTACCTTCACTTCCTTCCTTTGAATTTACCATTTTAATGCTTGTGAGAGGTTCTTCTTCTTTTTGGTTAAACACTCCTACATCTTCTAAATAGTGCTTTTTCGAGTCAAAGCAACTATCCATCACAATGGACTCTAGATCATCATCATTCTCTTCTCCTTCTATGACTTGACTAGGGTCACACTCTTCTAGCACAGGCTGACACATGAACACTGAAATATCATAGCCCTCTTGATCACAATGAGGTGTCCACTATTCCTCATTGACAGCAATGTCCATGGTGGCTAAGATTTATGGCTAGCCATGAGGCTCAAATTCCTCATCTGGAAAGATAATCAGTGTGTAGGTTGGGTCTCTAACTAGTCTATCTCCTAGGGGTTTCCTCAAGATGGACCAGAATTACTTTCAAAATGCACAGAGATTGAATCTTTTGGCCCCTTGTGGATAGGGTTCCACTGTAGGGGTGGTACATCTCTAAAGGTATAATCCTTTATATTGAACTTGGTGCTGAATCCTGAGTGCTATAAGTACAAGGAGTTGGTTCCCCAATCCTGTACTATTTGCAGTTATCGTAGGAAGGGTCTTCCTAGGATCATCTCATAGACATTATTTTTGTCAAAGTCGCATATAACAAAGGTGTGTTCAAACTCTACACCACAAGTGGTTAGAGTGATCCCTTCTAGCAATCCTAGAGGTCTTTCAACATGGCCATCATCCATTTGAAGCTTCATTCTAGTTGGTCTTAATGCGGGTTTGCCCCATTGCTTCCACAAGGAGGTGTTTGCAATTGCAACACCTGCACATGAATCTATGATCACTTTGGTTGTGTAACCTTGTTAGGTGATGGGAAGATAAGTATTACCTTCTTCACCTTCACTCGTGTCTCCTATTTTGTCTAGTGGTATCTCCAAGACTTTTTGCTTAGGGTCTGCTTTTGGCATGTTGGAATCAAGTTCTGGAACTTGATTTGCCACATGATTCCATAGCTCAGGTTTTACTTTGAGCAGCTCTTCTAAGGTGAGATGACATTGCACCTTAGTGTTCTTCACAACTTCAGTGTTCCTTGGAACCATTGAGTCTTCATTTCTTACCAATATTGTGGGAGCTTTGATATGAAGAGATTCAGATTCCCATGGGCTTGTGAATTGTGGCCACTCTTATAAAGAATTAGATTCAAAATCTAATCTTTTGTCTTCTTATTGCTATGCTTGATCTCTGTAAATAGATGGAATATCTTGGGGAAACTGATCATGAAGGTCATCAATCTCCGGAATAGGAGAGGGATTACCCTTCTCCTTGTTCCATTTCTCTTCTTATATTTCCCACAAGAATTTTTGAGAGTACTGTTGAATTGAAAGAGGTGCTCCATCATCTATGGAATCGGGAACATATACTTTTGTTGGTGGTGAGCTTTCTCTTTCAATAATTGGTTGAGCATGTGTAGGTAGAGAAAGCTGCGACTTGTTTACCAACTGCTCTAATATTTCTAGTAAGCCCTGGAAATGGGAATTCGGTTTGATAGAGTTTGTCTGATTGAATGATTTCTTGGTCTCGAGCATAGCCTAAGCTAGCTCTACCATTTTCATGCACATTTTTGTCAGTTCAATCTCTAAATCTGCTCTAGGGTAACTCTTGTCTATGTTTGCAATTGTTGGCCCTTCTTGAAGCGAGCCTAGTAAGCCTTGAACATTATGTGCAAGCCTTCAAGGTTTGGATCTGCAAGAACAGACCCTAGTTGTGGTTTATTTACAATGGGTGGTGGGGTGGAATGAGGTGGTGTGGATGGAGTTTTGACATGTGAGGGATTTAGTGAGGCAATATCTTCTATTTTGTTTCTTGCATCTCTAAGGCTTTCTTCTAGTTCAGACAGCTTTCTATTCCACTTGTGATTGGCTTTCTCTCTGGTATCCTTCCATGTCCTTGTTTTCCTCTTACTAGGCTCTCCTGATTCACTTGAATCTGATTGTTCAATAGACTTATCCTGTTTTAAGGCTTGTGCCCTGGTAATTACTTGTATAGGAGCCACATTACTGCTACTAGCACTTGAATCCACCACTAAGCCTACCACATTAATGGGTGTAACCTTGGGTGCACTAGAGGGGTTCCTCGAACAATCTCTTGGGAGATGTTCTTTGTCGCACTCAGGAAAAAGCCTTGTATTGTGATGTTTTGTCCTTGTCCTAGAGTCAATGAGTGGGGACATTCACGAATGAAATGGTCACCCTGACATCTAAAACATGGTCCTCTAGGGGCTTGTGGTCTTACTTGTCTCGATTGGGGCCTGGGGTTAGGATTTGTGTACATGAAATTGGAGTATTCTGGCTCTCAATTTTGTTCCATATGTGATGCCTCATACATATATGGATAAGTCTCACTACGCTTAGGTGACTCTGTGCAATAAGCTTGTGGACTATCTTCATAGGAGTAGTCAGAATTCTAAGCATGATGGTCATTCTCTAAGACCAATGGGGTTATTGGCATCAATGCTCTATTAGGGTTCTCCTCTATCACTGCATACTTAATTGAAATCACACTTGTAGGAGTTGGTGCTTGGTTTCCTAGGACTGGTTATGGCCTATATGGTACCTGATATTGCTATTGTGGTCTATAATATGGTTATTGGTATTGGTCTAATACCTACCTTGTTGGTAAGGATGCTGATAAGTTTGTCTAATAGCCTTCTTATTGTAGGGACAATCTTGGTCCATATGGTTCGTATATTTCTCTTGATAGTGCAATATGGGGCATTCCTTTCTCTCATGTTCTGGTTTTGCATTGGACAAACATTAGGCGTGTGGTCCCCTCCGAAAGTATAACATCGGTTCAATGAGATGACTCTTGGTGTTTGCCTATTTTGGACTCCTAGCTTCTTGACAACTTGCTCAGCTATCTCATCTATCTTAGTGGAGGGTTTGGAAGTGTGACTAGTAGAACTGTGAGAATTCTTATAGAGTTTGGACAATCCTAACTCCTCACCCAAGTTATCCTCTATGTCTATGCACATGTGCACACACTCTTCTATGGATATAGGCTCTTTCAAGTACATGTATGATCTTAACTTTGTGCTTAGTAAGCCATCTAAAAACAAGGCCATTTGTTTGGCCGGTGTGGGTAACTTTGGAACAAGGCATCTTTCTAAGTACTGTTTGAACCGTCTTCCTGCAAGTCGCACTGTTTCTTGGGGTTTCTGCTTGAAGCTGTGGATCAAGGATGACTTAGATGCATCATGCCACTCTTGGAGAACTCTACAATGAATGCTTCTAGCAATTGACCTATATTCTAGTAGTTGTGACTGTTCAGGGGCTGAAACCCAGCTAATGTGGTACCTTTGAGGGTCAAACCAAATGCCTCAAACTGAGTGAACAAGTCCTCAAATTGTTTAGCTCTTAACTGAACTGAGCCACATGATCATAGGGATCTCCTGACCCATCAAAGTAGTTTTTCATTGAGAGAGTATAAGGGTCCTTGGGTACTCTCGAGGTCTATGCAATGGAAAACCATGTTCATCACTTCTTAAACAAAGTTATTGAAAACCTTCTCCAAGAATTCTTAGTGATACATAAGACGTCTGCCCCCTATCATCCACAAGCTAACAGATAAGCTGAGAGCACAAATAAAATCCTATGTAATGTATAAACAAAATTGGTCAAAAATAAACATTCTGATTGGGATAAACAACTTCATCATGCTATTTGGGCTTACCGAGTTGCCTACAAAACGGTACTCAATGCCACCCCTTTTTAGATGGTTTTGGGCCAAAATGATGTGCTACCATTGGAATTCCTAATACTAGCCTTAAAAGTAGCACAAGAGCATGAGTGGAATGGACATGAATTATCCTCTAGGATCTTTGATCTAGAACACTTAGGTGAGATGAGGCTGCGAGCAGCAGCAGGCATCTATGCTGCAAATAAAAGACAAAAGGCTTATTTTGATGCACACATCAAAGATAAAGGATTGAAAGAGGGAGACCTAGTGTTGGCTTATACACTCAATCAACATGCTTGAAAATTGGAGAAACGAGGATATGGACCCATGGTCATTAATAGAATTTCCACTAGTGGTGCGGTGCAATTGGCCACTCTAGAAGGTGACATCTTGCCCAATTATATAAGTGGATGTCAAGTCAAGCTATATCAAGAACCTCTTACAGAGGATATGCTAATGAGACTCAACACTGCTAAGAAGAGAAAAGACAAAGATTTAAGGGTTAGAGAAGAAGCCAATGCAAAGGCTAGAGAACACATTATGAAAAATAAGTTAAGGAGATTAGGCGTAGATGTCAATCCAGAAACCCCTTAGTATCACATGGCCATGTGCCAAACATCAGGTGAAATTGCCTCTCAAATAGTCGATCGATGTCCCTTTGTGACCATGGAGGTAGGACAAGGACAAAATGTAAGGACTGTAAGAGCGTTGATTGACTCGGGTGTAGCAAATAGCACAGGCAGACTCTCATACTGCCAAGATCTTCAATTGAACATTAATCCCATAGAGGCCTATTGCATAGGGTTAGGAGGTGTGGAAACCCCTTGTTTGGGTGAGGTGGAGCTTCTCATCTACCTTCGAGATGTCCTAATGAGATTCAAAATGCTAGTGTGTCAAGATGAGGATCTTACAGAACCACTTGTCTCAAGATTGCATCTATGACCATGCAGTCAACGTAAACCTAAGAAATCAACTTCTTCAAGTTTGGGTACATGACCAATGCATTACAATGGAATTAGATAATTTCATGATGACAAATTTAGGTGTCACCCATTCTCTTAGTTCTTCTAAAGCTAATCTTAGAACAGAAGATGTTTTATGTGTCCAAATCTCTATGATGCAGAAGGATGCTGCCTCCAACAAAGGAGTCAAAGACCCATTGAGACTTCCTTCTTTTACGAAGTCTCAGCCATCTATAGCAGTTCAACCACACAGGCAAGAGAAACAATACAAGACAAGTACTGTATCAACTAGTCAAACAGATTTCACGAAGAAAGTAGTTCCGAGCACGAAGCAGATCTGGGTACAAAAGGGAGAGTGACCAATCACACTACTGCAGTCAAATTCATTACCGAAGAAGCAACACAAAAAACCAAGGTAGCAAGTAGCAGAACAACAAGATCTCCATCTCAAAGAGTAGTCCAAATTTGGGTACCAAAGCAATCAATGAAGGCCGACCACAATAACGTATAAATTTGGGTGCCTAAGAAATTAGTTACAACCCAACAAGTACAATTACACATGTGGGTACCCAAGGCACTCTTACATGCACAAACACCACTGATCTCCCTCACAAGAACATTCTCAACAAAGAAGCCACTGAGAGGCAAGGGTCAGAACCAAGCACAGAGATCAAAAGAAGATCAACTCACCTCTTCAACAATGGTAAGAAGAAAATCATCAAGGACATGGGTATGGAATCCAAAGGCACTTGAATCCCTCATAGAACCCAAGAGTCAACCACACGAGCTGCAAAATTTAAGAAATCATTCAAAGATGAAGAAGCCAAAGGTGATCTCTACATTGCTAAACACTGTTTTCAAGTGGATCCCTATAAGGAGGAATGTACAGTCATCGTTTCGAGATCCAATAGATACCTCCAATAATGACGGCATCAACATGCGCAACTAACATCAAAAGCCTCGACATGCAAAAACCATGTGCTCCTTGCAAAACCCTGTCTTTTGCACCATTTAGGTCATGCATTTCCAAAGTATGCATTAATATATGGCCACATTACATGGCCATGCATCGACACTTTTGAGAATCCCAAGCACAAGCGCATTGACATATGTCAACTATTTTTATTGATACTAACATCTTTCTTCTTGTTTGTGACATTGTTCCTCTCAAAATATATATATATATATATATATATATATATATATATATATATATATATATATATATATATATATATATATATATATATATATATATATATATATATATATATATATATATATATATATATATATATATATATATATAGAGAGAGAGAGAGAGAGAGAGAGAGAGAGAGAGAGAGAGCTTGTTCCCATGTTTGGCTCATGGAACATGAATGAGTCATGCTTAGTTGAAGGTGGAATCATTGATGACTGGGCATTTAACAGCCTAAATAGAAGTGTGTCTTGGCTAGCAGACAATATTACTACTACCTTATCTAGTAGATGTCCAGAACTTGGCATGAACATGGCATCCACAACTATTGTTCCCCCTTACCATGGTAGGAGGGAAGAGCTTGAAGGTACGCAACTTGAGTGATGCTTAACTACTGTATGTACGAGAGCATCCAAGGAGATATATGCAAGGGGTAGTTCTGGTAGCTTGCAAATCCTTGTATGTACACTGGGTGAGAAAACTCTTGCTTTTGGTGAGCTAAAGAGAATATGTGAAACTAAGCTTCGTGTAGTTACCCAATGCTGTTTGTCAAGGATTATAAAGAAATTCAATTCCGAGTATTTTACAAATGTTGCTTTGAAGAGAGGGGACCGGACCATGCATGTGAAGGATCTCATCAGTGCATCATCAAGACGGTCATCCATCAACCACGGAAGACACGCCATTGTTCAATCACTATGACGGGAGTACAACAAGAAGAGTAGAATATCGATCGAACTTTCATGGTAAGAATCCTTTACTCGGGTAGCACGACAACACTGATAGATTAGGAAACCTCTTTGTCAGCGTAACCTTGAGCACTTAGCTCAAGACCCAAATTTTTTTGCACCATACATTTTGATATGCATTCCCAAGTAAGCATGCATAGGGCCACATTACAAGGCCATGCACAAGGCACATATTTTCTTCAACCCATGCACAAACACACTTACCCATCATTCATTATGGGACAAAAGTACTTGGCATTATAACCCTGCAACCCATAGTTGGAATATGGAGAGGACATCAAGGTTACAATATCAATACCTATGAAGCAATTCACCACCGACAGCTGCTCAAAATCACCATCGACAATCTCTTTTGAGCAACTACCAATTTTTTGAGGCTCCAACAACACATTCATGCTGGAATCTAGAGAAGATGTACAAACCAAGGGACTATCAACTTACAAGGGCTCATAGTGACAAATGCACGAACAACCGATCGTGCTACATTTGGAAGATAGACGACTCTTCTTTATATAGGATGGACACTACCTCTCTATGAACTACATGGAAGAACCACTACAACAAGGGTCTGTCAGGGACGACAGACTCGAGAGGGGGGGTGTTGGAACTCAAGGTCAAGCAGAAGCATGGAAGCACATCAAAATAGTGGTCACACAAGAAGAGGGAGCAAATAGGCAGCTCCAAGAAGTGTATGTCAAATTTTCAGAAGAATCCCCTACAAAAACAGTAATTTCGATCACTCAAACCATTGTAAATATCATTTCACCTTTTTGTAAGTCTATTTTGTTCAAGCCAAGGAGCCCTCAAGCTTGAGGAGTATTAGAAGTATCATCCTACCAATTTTCATAATTTTTAGACTCCGCTTGACCCCTCAAATAAGCCATGGAACCTAATTTTTAACTTGGCCGAACACTAGGTCTAGAGAGGGCCAAAATTAGTCAAAAAACTATAAAAAGAGCTAGAGAGCTCATTTTTGGGGTAATCTTGTTGTAGATTTGAGATTTTGTAAGAGAACCCTTTTGTAATCGAAGCTTTCCATTGTTCCTCTCTTTGATCTTGCCTTGTGTGTGTGTGTATGTGTGTGCATGCTAGAATGCTTCTCACTCACACATTTTCTACCTTCACATGCTCATGGTCTTCATACCAATCCTCACATCTCCACGGATTGACAAGTAAAGGACGTGGTGCTTACGCTTGAGCTACACCTATCTCTGGATCCAGGTATTATGTGTCTTACATTGATGATTGTAGCAAATGAACAATACTCTATTTTATGAAGCATAAGGATGAAGTATTCACCTGTTTCAAGAAATATCTAACACTTGTTGAAAATCAAACAGGTAAAACCTTGAAGAGGCTAAGGTCAAATGGAGGGGGATAATATTTCTCCCATGAATTTGATGCTTATCTCCAAGAGAGGGGTATCAAAAGAGAGATCACAAGGTATACTCTAGAGCACAATGGAGTGGCAGAAAGGAGGAATAGAACCATAATGGAGGCTGCAAGGTCAATGTTGAATGAGAAGAAGTTGCCCAATTATCTATGGGCAAAGGTTGTATCCACAACCACCTACCTAATCAATAGACTTCCATCAAAAGCATTAGATGGAATGACACCTTATGAACCATGGAATGGAAGAAGACCTAGCCTTAACCATTGCAGGATCTTTGGGTGCATAGCATATGCACACATACCTTCACAAATCAGAGGCAAGTTGGATCCAAAGGCAGAGAAGTGTATATTCATTGGTTATGATCTTAATCAGAAAGGCTATAGATTATATAACCCAAGTAATAAAGGTTTCATAGTTAGTAAAGATGTTGTTTTTTATAAGAAAAAATCTTGGCTTGAAGATGATTGCAAGAGAATTAAACTTCTTTATGACCTAGAGGAAGATTGTCTTCAAGGACGAAATCTCTAGAGGTTTCTTCACATTTCTAGTATATGCAAGTTTTTTTTTTAATGCAAACATTTAGGAATGATGATCCAAGAAGCTTAGTGGTTCCAAATGCATAGTTGTGAAGCTAAAGGAGTATATTAAGCATCCCTGGAGTCAACTTGGAAGGTGTATAGCAAGTTTTTTGCAACAAAATCTCATCCCTAGAAGTTATCTCTCCATCTCCTAACACTATATCAGAACAACAAAAAATCAACATGGGAGACGGATTTCCTTCATCAGTAGACAAATTGGACAGGCAACTACTCAAATTGGTCACTTAGAATGGAAGCTTGTCTTCAAGGAAGAAATCTTTATGGTTACATATCTAGAGATGAGATGATGCCAATCCTCGAAAGCAAAAGAAAACCAATTCAAGAAGAACAAGAGGTTAACCACATGGTGTTCAAAGGATGCTCTAGCAAAGTCATATAATGCAATTCTTTTTTAGGATTTTATAATGAATTAACAAGAGAGATAATAATTTGAGCAACTAATGTAGCCTTAGGTCAATGAAATGCATTAGTGACCCTTTCCTAATGCTCACAAAAAATGAAACGGAACCCCCAAATACGAGGAGTATCCTCAACCCAAATGGATGCATATGTCATGAGATCCCAACACTCAATGCTAGATGTGACATGAACACAACCATGAAATGAATAGAGCTCATAAAAATAGAAAATGAGCAAGGAAATGCATAAGATTTACAAGCATCCCTCAAGGCTTTCCAAAACAGGTGTGCACCCATGTAAACACATTTCCCCAACTCAAATGAATATATGTACTCCATCACACTCAAAACTGTTACTCTTGGTGATATCGCATGAGCTCTCAAGGGGTGGATTGGAACAATCCCACAAGGGCAGTCACAAAACCACACCCTCAATGGCAACATCTTGAAGCTTGGTACATAGAAGAGGTCTTCAAACCTATTAATAACTTAAAAAAGAGCATGGAACAGAGCATGTAGACATACAGAAGGTAGAAGAAGCATATGCTCCTTGATTCAAACATAATGTGCATGCAACATCAAACTTATAATTAATACAATCATATGGAAGAGCCATGCATGTGGAAAAAACAAAGAACCAAAATTCTTAACGAATTTCTCATCAAATCCATGTGTATGCTCAAGGTTGCATGCAATTTAACAAAGGAGGATGGGAGGAAGAGTGGAGGAAGCAAAAAGGGCTGAGTTATGCCCAAGAAACTCCATGTATGTGCATATTCCTTCAACTTCACATAAGTGTTTCCACCTTGATGTCTTCCACCTATGATGAACTTTTCATGAACCATGAGTATGTCCCTGGAAATGGTGCCGAATTTTTTGGTTAGGGGAGTATTTCACCCTAACTATCCCACATGGAAGCGACCGGTTCCTCCAATTTGATCCACAAAGAATGCAAGACGTAGCACACTCAAGATCATGTAGCAAGTGTATCCAACACACAGATATCTTTGAGCAAGAGAGAGCACTCCTACACCCATGCACACCCAAGCTAAATCCACACACAATAAGACCACCATCAAACACACATGGGCATGGGACAACAAAAAATTGCACTTCAACTACTCCAAGTCGAGGTGAAGGGATTTAAATACATATGTGGCATCCCCTTATATAGAATAGGGGAGGGAGGAAATACAAAAGGACATGCGGTCAAAAGACCATATGTGCTAAATCAAAGGCAATCCTAAGGATATGGAAATAAATCAAAATGTGATTCTCAAGATACAAAAGTGAGGATATGTGCACGTAGGAAAAAGACAAATATCCTTCTAAAAAAAAATCCAAAAACGAATTATCTAAAAGCTAAGAGGTGGGTTTTATGCATAAATATACAAAGAGGGTTAAGGGGTACTTTACATAGAGAGGTTTTTGGAGGAACCACCCATTCTCCAACATCTTCAAGGGTACTTCCACCATAGCCATCCATGCTTTTGCTTTGGTGCCCCTACAATAGTGGTGTAGATGCCTTTTGGTTGATTTGGGTGTTGATCAATATTATACCACCATCATCTTCACTAATAGTAAGAACACATTGGTAGTTGCGAGGAACCATGTATTCCATGCTTGCACAAAGCACATTGAGGTGAACTATTGTTATATTAGGGAGAGATTCTCCACTGGATAGATCAGTTTGGCTTATGTGCCCACACAAGACAATGTTGTAGACCTTTCAAAAAAGGCTTTTTATAATGAGAAGTTTGAAGCTTTTGCAAAGATCTGGGCTTACTTCCTTTTGTGGATTGATTTCTTTCCACATAGCATGGTGCTTCCTTATACATGAGTTCTAGCTCCTTGTTCATTGTTGATATATTTAGCTAGTGATGTGTGTGAACACACTAGGACCGTTGGGGCACTTTTTTCCCTCTTTAGGAGGTTTTTCTCCCTCGGCTTGTATATATGCCTAGAGCTCGAATGGCTCACTTATCTTTATACATTATAGTGGTAATAGATTCAGTATTGTGTGTTGTGCTTCAAGCTTCTTCTTCTTACTTGTGTTGTTCGCATGCTTTTGCAGACCTCAAACTCCAACGATTGGTATCAGAGCAATTTGTCACTTCATCTATGACACCCCTTCGGTCATAGTCTCAGAATTGCACAAAAATTGGTGAGCATACTCAGGGTGATTAGGAGATCAAAACAGCTTAGCTTTGCAATGTTGAAATTGCAGTCTGAGCTCATTTCCACCTCTGAACACACTATCATAGTGCTTAAAGAGGTAATTTCATCTTTTTGTGCCAAACATATATATAGGTTTTGGTTCGCCAATATAAGCATCTCGAAGTCTACTACAGGTTTAGCAGAACTCGAGAGGGTAATTCTTTTCAACTTTTTGAAACATAGTCATTTTTCTGCATCAAGGTATTTTAATCAATGCCCATGGCTAAAAGAAGTGATGTAATCAGTGTGTTGGCTGTTGAGGATAAGTTCGATGTTACCAAGTACCCATTACGGGCTTATATGATGTATGTATTGGTTGGAAAAGGACTGTGGAATATTTTGCACAATGTTAAAAAACATCCTATTACACCTGCAAACTCAATTGTTGAAGGTGATGCAGATGGCATTGAAGATGGTGATATTCTTCAGATTTCGGTTCTTACTATGGTTCCTACTGCACCTACTATAGAGCAAATTCGTTGGGATGGTAGAGATGCTCAGGCACATTGATTGATAACCTTATCTATCAAATGTGCCATTATTCCTCCACATTCACTCTTGCAGAATAGCTAAGGATGCTTGTGATACACTTTATACCAGGCAAGGAATGAAGCTTGTGTTGCTTATCTCCGAAAAAAGTTGGAGGGTGAGCACATGAATGAAGGAGATTCCATGGATAGTTTTCTGACAAATATCGAAGATTTAAAGGAACAATTGACTTCTACTGATGAAGTATTGCCTCACAGTTCACTTGTGTAGACTGTTCTGAATGATCTTCCTGATTCATATAAGAGTTTTGCTTCTACTCTTCTTTTGATGATGAAAGGAAATCCAAATGCCTTAACATTTGAGGAGTTAGTCTCTACTTTGTTGCAAGAAGATCAATCTAGGCAGAACAAGTCCATTATGTGTGTTGCAGATCAAGCTTTCCTAGCTAGTAAGAAGGGCAAAGGTAAATGGAGCTCTTCTACTAGAAAGCACAAATCTGCCAATTCTGCACAATCAAAGAAGGATGATAGAGATGAGAAAAAAAATAGAAAAGTAGCATTGATTTTGATAATATTGTAAAGGAAATTATCATTTCATAAAGATTTGCCCAACATTGGTTGCTAAAGAGGCTGGAATGGTTGTTGCAGAGGCCTCTACTCCTAAAATAAAGGCTTCTAATCTTGTGTAGAATGAAGAATGGGCATTTACTATTGTTTGCAGTTTTGACCCATCTTCTCATGAACAGTGTATGTCTATAGTAGACTCAGATCTTAGGTCTTTTGATAGTGGGGCAACCAAACATATTACCTTGTAGCACAATTTCTTCAATTCACTCGAGCCTGCCCCTACGAGGAATAATCTCACATGTGCCAACAACTCCTCTTATCCTATCATGGGAGTTGGAAAGATCATTGTGACTACTATTGATGGTAGTTCTTTTACATTGTCAGATGCTTTATTTGTGTTAGGGATCAAGAAGAATCTATTATTAGTTTCAGCTTTAGCTAAGATTGGCTTGGTTGTGAAATTTATTGATAACAGATGTATAGTTCATGATCTGTCAAATGGAGACATCATTATTGCTTTTGGCATTTTATGTCATGGGTTGTATAAGCTCATAGACTATGAAAAATCTATGAATGATTTAGTATGTGCAGTACATGATTCTCAAGCTATGTAAGGTGTAAAGTTTTGGCATGCACGCTTTGGTCATCTAAATTTTTCTAGTATTCTATGCATGCAGAAATCTAAAATGCTGTCCTCTTTGCCCAAACTTGAGGCACCTAGTAAACATGTATGCGAAGTTTGTATTTTGGACAAAATGCACCATTCTCCGTTCCCAAAAGGTGGTTTAGTTTGAGCTACTAAAAAATTGCAGCTTGTACACAGTGATGTCTGTGGTCCTATGCAGACACCCTCTGTTGGAAATTTTCTCTACTTCCTGACCTTCATTGATGAATTTTCTAGGCATGCATGGGTATATCCATTGAAAGCAAAATCCCAAGTTTTTATGTGCTTCAAACAGTTTTTGGTTTTGGTTGAAAATCTATCAGCATGTAAAATGGGAAGCCTCCGTTCTGATCGAGGGGGGGAATATATGTCTTCTGATTTTAATGCATTTCTTGTTGAACATGGGATAAAAGTGGAGTGTACAGTGTTGTATAGACCTCAAAAGAATGGAGTTGGTGAACAGAAGAACAGGTCACTCATGGAGATGGCGAGGTGTATGGTCAAGAGTCAAGCTTTACCACGTAGTTTTTGGCTTGAGATTGTTATGTGTAGCATATGTACTTAACAAGTGTTCCACTAAAGCATTGCATTATATCCCTCCATATAAGGATTGGCATGCTCATAAGACATTTGTTGCTCATCTACATGTTTTTGGTTGCCTAGCATATGCATTAGTGCTTGAACAACAACATAGGAAATTGGATGATAAAGCGGTGAAATGTATTTTTGCTAGGTACATTTTTGAAAGCAAAGGCTATCGTCTGTATCATATATAGGCTAAACACATTTTGGTTAGCCGTGATGTTGTTTTTGTGGAACATGATATTCAACCATTACTTTCATGTACTAAGAAGACATAAGTTAGCTCCAAAGACATGTATGACACTTTGCTGCCTCTTTTTATAGGTGGAAAGTCTAGTGCTAGCCCTAATGAGTCAACTTCTCAGCCTTTACAGGTTTCATGTGATGATGCATATCATTCCATTTTTAATGCAGATTTATTTACATGTTGCACTTGTTGATGAGAGAGCTAATATTTAGGAGGCAAAAATTATGCCAAAATGACTCGTGTAGACTATGTGTGACAGCAAATTAGATGCACATTTGTCATACCGTACTTGTTCAGATTCTCACATTGCTTCTTTTGCATCAGATTCCTATGTTATGGCTACCTCTAGTCTCTATGATGAGAATGAGCTAGTTTCATTTGATGAAGCTCAAAATTCAAAAAATTGGATGGATGCTATGCAATCTAAATATGATGCTACAATGAAGAATGGTACCTGGTCTTTATGTGACTTGCCTCCTGGCAAGAAGGCCATTGGCACTAAGTAGGCATACAAGCTGAAGCATAAGCCTGATGGAATACTTGACAGGTATAAGGCTAGGCTTGTTGCAAAGGGTTATGCTCAGGAAAGAGGCATTGATTTTGATGAGACCTTTGCTCCTCCTTGCCAAATGACTATTGTTCATAGTATCTCTACACTTGTAGCTCATAACGGTTGGAATGTACATCAACTGGATATTAAAACTGCATTTTTGAATGGTGGCTTGCATGAAGAAGTGTATGTTTTTCAGCCTCTTGGCTTTGTGCAGAAAGGACATGAAAACAAAGTGTGCAGATTGAAGAAGGCATTATATGGTTTAAAGCAAGCACCACGTGCTTGGTATAAAAAGATACATGCCTATCTGATTGCACATGGTTTTGATAATAGTCCAACTCAGAGCACCTTATATGTTAAGTGTGAAAATGATGTGCTTCTGATCATTGTTATGTATGTTGATGACATGTTGCTCAATGGTCCTCATGAGAAGCATATTGTTGATTTTAAGGTTGATTTGCATGCCGCATTTGAGATGTCAGTTTTGGGGCATTTGCGCCATTATTTGGTCATTCAGTTTATGCAAGTTGATGACGGAAGAGCTTTGTGTCAAACAAAATATATTGACACATTATTGAAACATTTTAGCCTTGAAGACTCTAAATCGTATGGAGATAGGTTTATGATTGAGTCTTCATGATGTTGGAGATGCTTTTGATGTTGTTCTCTATCAGCAAGCTATTGGATGCTTGATTTACTTATGCGTTACTCCACCAGATATTCAGTTTACTATCTCACATATGAGCAGGTTTATGCATTGTCCAGGTGTCAAACATTGGCAAGTGGTTAAGTGCATCTTTTGCTACTTGAGTGGTACCCGGCTATTTGGACTGTTTTATCCCAAGGGGGGATCATCACCACCAGATTACATGTGTTTCTAACTCTGACTCGATTGGTTGCTATGACACTCGTGTGTGCACTAATGGTCTTTGCTTCATGATTGGTAGCTCATGCATATCTTGGTTGAGCAAGAAGAAGCCTACTATGGCCACTTCTAGTTGTGAGGCTGAGTATAGGGAAGCTTTCACAACAACTATTGAGTGTGTGTGGCTTAGACACCTTATGGTTGATTTGAGTGTTGGTGAGTCTTTTTCCACCACCATCTTCACTGAAACTTAGAGAGCATTGGCAATTGTGAGGAACCCTGTGTTCCATGCTCGCACTAAGCACATTGAGGTGCACTATCATTATGTCAGGGAGAGGTTCTCTCCTGGAGAGATCATCTTGGCATATGTGCCAATGTAGGAGAACATTGTAGACCTTTTCATGAAGGCTTTGCCTAGGGAGAAGTTTGAAGCTTTCCACAAAGCTTTGGGCTTACTTCCTTTTGTGGATTGATTCCACATAGCTTGGCACTTCCTTATACATGAGTGCTAGCTCCTTGTTCATCACATCACTCCCAGGGGGATTTGTTGATATATTTAGGTAGTGATGTATGTGAACACATTAGGATCATCGGGGTAACTTTTTTCCCTCTTCACGAGTTTTTTTTCTGTCGTCTTGTATATATGCCTAGAGCCCTAACGGGTCACTTATCTTTGTACATTCTAGTGGTAATACATTCCGTATTGTGTGTTGTGCTCCAAGATTCTTCTTCTTCCTTGTGTGGTCACGTGCTTCTGTGAATTTTGAAAATCAACATGCATTGCATCACTCTTAAGGGGGATTTTTTTATATATTTTGCTAGTGATGTGTGTGAACACACTTGGGGACACCAGGGCACTTTTCCCCTCTTTAAGAGGTTTTTTTCCCTCTATGTTTATATATGCCTATAACCCCAACATGTCACTTTTCTTTGTGCTTTGTGTGCTTTCATAGACCTTGATCTCCAAGATTCTACAAATTTTTTTAGTTGGTTCGTTGACCTTGCTTACCCACCAGTGTTTAAATAGTCCTTGTATCTACTGATGCTCACGATCTTAAGAAGACCTCTTTGCACATGGGAATTGCCTTTATTGAATCCAATCTCTAGCCGAAAGAGCCTTCTGTAGATATTCCCCCTTCTAACCCTTCAAAGATTCTAGATTTCCTTTTGACCTCTATGCAAGATAGCACGGCTCTGATTGATAGCATTAGTCCAACTCCTAAAAGGAGATGAGTGGTCACTAAAGGCATGTCTCCAAACAATTAAGATTTTGTGTTGAACCAAGGGGGGGGGGGTTATAAGAGAAATCTTCCACCATGTTAAAGTCACCGCAAAGGACATCTAAGGGAAAGAATATAGAGACTAGCATATCTGAATTATCTCTACACTAAATCCTCAAAGGTTAAGGCATTTGAATTTCCTTTCATCATCACATGTAGAGTAGACGAAATCTAACTGTTGCATCTTCTTTTTTAACTATCGATCTCTCTTCTACTTGACAAATAATCCATGCAATTCAAGATGCCTATTGTGGTGGCTCCTAGCCCTGAGTTTGACTTTGAAGTGGTATCTAATAAAGGTAAAACACATGTACAAGTAGATCACCCTATAATGGTTGACTTAGGTAGTCACTTGAGGCTGTGGATAAAAAGACAATAGAAACTTCTTCAACTTAGAGCTAATTTCATATTGGGTAAAAGCATAGTTTTAGCCTTGCCCTTTGGGCCTCATTTTCAAAATCCAACTTTAGCATTTTCTTTTAAGTGAATTTAGACATTAGCACGTACTTGTAAGAATCTTGGAGTCTTGGTGTATTATGTACATGATTATGGGAACTATTTGATGGAAGATAAACATTTCTATATGCAACAAAGTTGGATGAACCCACATAGGATCACTAATTTTGTGCACACAAGCTACTTCAATTGCAAATTCCTTGTAGGTGGTAACTCTAGTAAAATATATCAATTTTTCACTGAGGTTTCAATTGCTTAATTTAGACTAGGTTAGCTCTTGCAAACATCTAATAGAATATAGACTATATTAGTTAACTCACAGTCTACATAGCGCATAGGCACATTATTTCATAAATTGTTGGGTCTACGTATGAACTCTTTCATAAGATTGTCTATACTATCAAATCCTTCTCTCCTTTAGGGTTGAAAATACATAGAGTAGATCCAACGAGTGTAAACGCAAAAGCTTCAAATTGATTTAGCTAGTCTAGTACTTCCTCAGTCATAAGTACTTGTTCGAATTCTACAACATAATTGTATGAGTCCCTTGAGCCATCACCTTGTTTCCTTATGGTTCTGGACACTTGAGAAGGTCTAAGTCTTCTTCTATAGACTTGAGAAGGTTGCACTGCAGAAGTTTGTTGACCCTATCATATGTCCGTATATGGTGGTACATTTAGAGGTTCTCTATAAGATCTTGTACCTTAATGGCTTGGGTTCCAAGTTTTCAAGTTCCTTTGATGAAACTTCTCCACTCCTCTCCTTTGAAGAGGTTTCTTCTTTGGATATTTTTCTAGTTGCATCAATAGTAGGTGGAAAAGAGAAACACCCTATTATGTACATTTCCTTTTCTCCTCTTTCAATATCATGATGCACCTTTGTCCACATTTATCTCAATGCCAAGATGGTACTACATGTAGTGTCAGATTTTGACAAACATATATGGTTTATAGATTGAGGCTTTCTTAGGACCAATTGTACAATTCCAACAAGTTGTGAGATAGACCACAAGGAACTTTTATCATGTCCTCTATATGATAGAAGATGGACTAGGTTTCCTTGGTGATTCTTCACGTTTTTCCTCACCTTCATTCATTTTATTCATATTGTCTCCTCCATCATTCACATTCTAAGGACCACTTGCTAAGACTTATACAACCTCTAACCTATCCTCATAGTAGTCTATATAAAACTTGAAAATCGATAATTCTCACCATATACTTCATCAGTCCATCCTTGTAAATGGTTACTTCTATCTAATTCTCATATCTAGGTCTTTCCTTGAGCTTGAAGCTCTCATAGAACTCATCCCTCCTTCCATTATGTCTATGCTACTTATCTTGGTGCAATGGTCTAACCACTCTCCTAAGTGATATAAAATATAGGGATATTCTCAAGCAAATGGTCTGTGAAGCAAATGACTCAAGCATGAATGCGACATTCATGAAGGTAATGCCACGAGGCAAGCAAATGACTCAAGCATGAATGCAACATTCATGAAGGTAATGCCACGAGGCAAATGCCTCATAGCTGTATACCCAACCCTAGGTGAATGTTACGCAACACAAATGCAATACTCACAAAGTGAATGCTTTAATGGAACAAACGCGAATTTGTGAATGTCATGTTTTTACCAAAGGTAAATTTTGTTTTCTCCATTATGGGAGTCGAAAATTCTCCCTCTTTCTTTCATCTATCCTTTCAAAGCAAAAGAAAATACTCAAAAATTATGTATATGAGACATTCACAATGGATTTGGAGTGAAAACGTGAAGCATAGTTGTTGTCTTTTTTGTTTCTGAGAAAAAGAAATTAAAAGATTTTTAAGGATGTTTATCACAATTCTCGTATAATATTTTGCGACGATTGGATTGCTTTTACATAGCCCCAAACATCTCTCTCTCTCTCTCTCTCTCTCTCTCTCTCTCTCTCTCTCTCTCTCTCTCTCTCTCTCTCTCTCTCTTTCTCTCTCCATGTGCACATTGAAATAACAAAAAAAAAAAAGACTCCCTTGGCCTTCTTCTATACCTATGTGTTTGTGTGGGGGGAGGAAAATGAGGGGAGGAAGGGGGAATGATCCCACCCTTAGGTAGGGTGTAAGGGGTGTTCCATCCCCAAGGACCAACGATAAGGCCTCCAAACCCAAATTTGATAAGGATATACCATACCAAACATATAAAAATGACATAAAGTCAATTTGTTGATTGAACACTATGTCGATGAACCCTACTTATTGCCCACATATGGGAGACAATGAACCTCCTGGATCGAGGGTGGGAAGGTCCACCCCCAAGGGTTGTCTATAAGGCCTCTTGATGACCCCAAGGTCAGCCGGGATACACCTAGTCAAACATGTAAAAAGGACTTGGACTTGATATGTCACTTCAAGAGTCTACTCATCCACAAACCTGCATATCATCCGCATATGTGGAAAATGATCAACCACAAACTACGACCCATGTCTAGCCATCCATGGAAGGCAAGACCTCTCCATTGATTTATTCATAGATGACTTCTTCACTATTCAAGATATTGAGTCTAGCCAACATAGATCCACCTTGTAGTCTCTTCTAGAGTTTGTACAAATCACCATCTAAGCACCAATTGTGCAAGCACATGGGTGGACAATGTCATCATTTTATCTTACTTACAAACGTAAAATTATTGATTCCTTACGTTATCATTTTTTACCTGTTTTCAAAGTAGATTCTAGTGGGCTACATTGTGCAATATTTTCTTTCATTTGTCTCCTTTACAATCTTCCTGCACATTCATCAAGAGCTATCTATTGGTAAAGGAATGGTCATGTTTCTCAACCCACGAGTTGAGATCCCCACAATAAAATTTTCTTTTGAAATTAGAGACAACCTCTCTTATGGTACTTAGAACATTTCTACACTGCTATAAAAAGTTATGACTAAAACTTAAAAAACACACCTATATTCACTTTTTCACTCATGCCAACTCACACAGGAATGGAAACCCCTAGAATAGATACAAGATAAACACCTAAAACAAACAAGTACACCAAAGAGATGCAAAGAAGGGGATAAAATTTTGAAAGAAGCCAAATAACAAGAGCTTTGAGAAAAACAATTTTATCACTCACAAATGGTCTTCAACTAGTCAAAAGGTTCAAAACTTTCATAACATTCTCTTATATAGGTACTCTTCTAAAAATAGTGCTTAGTACCCAAATTTGGACCAAAAAAGTATACATAGACAATATGCCACAATTGAAGGATTTTTTTCATTTAATGGATGGGAGCATCTAGAGGACTTTTGTAGAGCTTCACAATTGTATGAGCTAACAAATTTACAATGTAAAATTACAAAAAGGGGATCCAAAATATAATTTTATATATGTATGTATGTATGTATATATGTATATATGTTTCTATGTATGCATGCATGCATATCTATGTGTGTATGTGTGTGTATGTGTGTGAATGTGTGCATGTTTGTATGAGCATGTGCATGTCTGGATGTACATGTTTCTGTGTGAGTGCCTATACACGCATGCATGCATACATGCATATACACATCAAAACCAAGCACAAGGTAAGGTATTGAAAGATAATGTGAGGGGTTGTGGTATACTTGATAACACAAAAGACATCCGTATTTGAATTGGATAAGAGAACCACTCCAAGTTTTCACTTCATAGTGATCTCACTTGCAGTTTCATGTCATATTGAGCACTGCAAAGGCAATTATTTTGCAACAAGAAAAACTTGCAAGGAAGTTATGTGTCCCATGGGTACCATGCCCATTCACCTGTACAGTGTTCTTTATATTAATTCAGGCTATCAAGGCCTAACTTCCCCCTTTTTTTTAAAGTTATGTGTCTCGCTCTTCTAATGAGACACGGGTCATTAATGAGACGCTTGTGTTACAGTATGATAACTAGATATCCAATTCTCAATGAATTAGACCTTTCACGCAAAAATAAAACGGATAAATGTCTAAGTATCACTTTTAATATGAGATGCTAGAGGAAAGCACATTCACGTTCGCATAACTTAATGATGGGATCCCTACATATATGGTCAAAGAAGGATTTACTTCACAAACACACTACAAATAGTGAGGTTTATCTCATGAATATTTCGCACATTGTGAGTTATGCATACGTGTACTTATGTGGGTGATGCACATTTTGCCTTCGAACGATAAACAAGAACTAACGCTGATCACTTTCTTTCACTTAAAATAATGGACTTGTACCAATGTCACCATTGTCACATGTGTCCACCAATGTGCTGGGTTTCTCTTTCTGCTACTCTTCTTTACTTGTTCACATGCACATTTCATAAACGTATTTACGGGAAAAAGCAAAAGGAAAGCTTTAAATATAAAATCCTTTCGAAGTAAAAGATCCTTCATCCTGGACCAGTATTTCAATGGAAGAATGATCCTGATAATGGTTCGTCAAGCTGGTAAAATTTCTCCTTCACGCACTTTGATTGCAGCAAGATTAAATGTATTAAGACTCTGTTTAGCACGTTAAAAAACATGCAAATAACAATGAATTCTACAAGGTGTCTATTAAAGGATAAATATCTTGGTCTACAATCTAATCTGAGCACCATTATATGTTCCATATCCTCAATAACAACTACATTAATTCTAGCACTCTCATGTAACAGACAATTAACATATCTTTCAATTAAGATTATCTAATTGATTCAAGACCCAAACAATCCATAAGACGACTACACACAATAATACCCCCATTGGAATATTCCTCAGCTGCATTATTTCTAGCACCTTAGTTCAGACGATAAGATATCTTCAAAATTAGGATTGTCTAAATGCTCCAGGTCCCAAATAACTCATTATTAGAGTCTTAGACTACTCCACAGAAGAAAATCCACCTCGGGATGTTACTCAATTATCAATTTTAAAATGGTGAAATTCACATATTTAATCACTTGAATCTATTTCCTTGTATAATAATGAGACCATTGCTACCAAGTCTCTCAGTTCCTATGGCATCCCCCACAACTTTTTGTACACCTATCCCTTAGGCTCTCCAAACAGGTTAGGATTCAAATAGCTTGTCACATACGACTTTTAAGGGCTCTATGATTCTCTTCCTTTTCTCCATCCAAAACACCAAGCTGCACATTACCACCCCATCTAACTTCTCAAGGATCCTGTCACTCCCTTCTTTTATTGGGGGGCCAAAACCAAGCTTGAGAATTTGAACAAGGCTTATACATGAACCATTTCTAAAATGTACACACATCTCCAGTCTAAAACAGCTGAGGACATCTCACACTCAAATCATCAAGCACCATTCAGTCTCAAAAGACACAGGATATATACATACATATCCAGTCTTGAACGATGTGTCATTTCTGTCCTCCTCAGGTGATTCATTATTCAAATTCTTTTCTGAAAGAATAAAATGAATTCATATCCAGTGTCAAACGATGAGACATTTCTGTCCCTCCTCAAGTGATGGATTACCCTTGACTGGTGATAACAAGTAAACGAACTTCAAGTTGATATTCTTTATGCACATCTAGAGTATCAGTAGTGCAACACAAGAAAAAAGGTCACAACTTGATTGCATCATAATGTTATAAGATAAAAGGCCATCATAAATCCACTATGATTGCTTGTCCTCGTAAGAATCACAGTTGCAGAAAATGTTATGACCATTTCTTTTTCCATGAGTCATTTATCTCACTACTACATGTGCTTCCTGAATGTAAGAAAACAATAACAGTGCATTGAAACAAAACATTATTCCTGCAGAGGTTATTCTAGACACATATGGTAAACCACAAGAACAGTTCATGTATATTCAGTTTCATCGCCCTCTCTCTCTATCAAAGCAATCAATAATATTCCATCACCTGTACCAGGTCCTAAACAACAACCAAGCTTGAGAATTTGAACGAGGCTTATACATGAACCATTTCTAAAATGTACACACGTCTCCAGTCTAAAAGAGCTGAGGACCTCTCACACTCAAATCATAAGGCACCATTCAGACTCTAAAATAAAAATAAGAATAAACATAAAAAATAAACAAAAAATAAATAAATCCCATATCCAGTGTTGAACGATGTGTCATTTCTGTCCTCCTCAGGAGATGCATTACACTTAATCAATGATGACAAATGCATTTCAAGTTAAGCCTCTTTGTGCACACATCTACAATATCAATGTTGGCAGCGGAAAAAAAAAAAGGCATGGCCTAAAAGTATCACAAACATCTACAGTATCAATGTTGGGAACAGAAGAAAAAGGTCACGGCTTAAAAGTACCACAGAGATATAACATAAAAGGCAACCATAAGTATAATATAATTAATTTTCTTCCTAAATTTTCACAATTCCAGAGCAATGTCATAACGTCGTCTTTTTTTCGTTCTCACTTAAGCCAGTATATTACCACCTGAGTGTAGAAAACCAATAACATGCAGCTCTACTCTCAAATAACTGAGGAACTATCACATTCAACTCTATGAACGTCATTCAAATCCTTTTCTAAGAAAATGAAATAAAGTAAAATAAAATAATATCCAGTGTCAAAGGATGCAATATTTCTGTCCTCAAATGATGGATTACCCTTGATCGGCGATAACAAGTAAATGTACTTCAAGTTGATACTCTTTGTGCACATCTAGAGTATCGATAGTGCAACACAAAAGAAAATGGTCACAGCTTAAATGCATCACAAAGTTATACCATAAAAGACCACCATAACTCCACTACGATTGCTTGTCCTCATAAGAATCACAGTTGCAGAAAAGTGTCATGACCATTTCTGTCTTCGTTGAGTCATTTATCTCACTACATGTACTTCCTGCATGTAAGAAAACAATAACAGTGCATTCAAACAAAGCATTATTCCTAAAGGGGTTATGCTAGACATGTTCGGTAAACCACAAGAACAGTTCATGTATATTCAGGCACCCTCTCTCTCTATCAAAGCAATCAATAATATTCCATCACATATACCAGGTCCTAAACAACTACTCTTAAGATGCTACAGTTTATTTGGAAGATTCTGCATTAAAATGAGCTAAGAAACCACGCACAGGGGCTGTTTTCAGTACAGCAAAATGTTTATACAGCACTGAAAATCTAAGAAATATAACAGATATTTTTCCATATAATTACTTTGAATCGCAAAGTATCACTAGACCAGACATACAAGCCCTTCACAAAATGCATAGCTTTCTTAAATAAAGGCAGCAGCTTAACCATTCACGTTCACAAGGAATACCACTCTCGACAGGAATACAGGATTTGGCCGCTCATGCATAAAAAGACTTTTCTATTGGCAGTAGATTCAAACAGAATAGGTGCTTTGCAGTAGATTCAAACAGTCGAAAGACCCGAAAATTGTGTCATGTAATTTGACTTGCTTTGAAGTCTTGGAGTAGAAAAACAGAAAAGGAAGAGATAAAAGATGCATTAGACAAATACCTAAAGAAGAATGTACCTCATAATGCCAGTCCTATGTTAGAAATCAAAGTTGGAATACGAATAGCACACAATCCGACCATAAACATCACACTCGACACTTTCAGCACATTAAAACCAGCATGAGGAAATTGAACTCGTTTGTAATAACACAGAGGAGCAGATTCGATGTTAGTTACTTGCACGGCTATGAAGGATTACTCATTCCATGGTACATAACAAGCGTTCAGATTCTGTTGTAATAGAAAAATACTTCGAGACAGTAAAAGAGCAGGATTGTGAATCGACTCTATTATGGATTTCCATCAAATAAGCCCTTTCTTCGATTTGATATGAGCCAAATCCATGCAATTCTATTCCTTTGAACATGTTATCTTTCCAGAGGACAACACACAAGGCACTTTATCGACCCCCAGAAACTCGGACAATGATGGTTAATGGATCATCAACTTTCAAAATGCATTGAAAATTAAACAATAATGTGGCAGGTAATGAGCATCGAGCCACAAAAGAATATCAATACTTTTCTGCGTACAAAAATGTGATATATAACATCTTAATTTCCAAACAACTGCGAGTGCACTAAAATAGCACTAACAAAGAGAAAGCTGTGTAGAGGAGTCCACAACTGTATGCAAGGAGACTCCTGTATTCCTCTGCATGAGGTGCGACCATAACCAGAAGACCCGTGGATGCCCTTGTACACCAAATGACAGCAATGCATGAGATCACAGCGATTGTTAGTCCACTACGTGGCAGAAACAATGAGATTCCAGAGAAAATAACCATTGGCAAGAGACAATATCCTACAATACTCAAGCATCTGTACAGATCTAAACTGCCATTACTCCCTGCCAGCATGTTGAAGACAAAATAGATGAAAATGGATGCAACAGCCAGCCATCCTAGGATGACTCCGAAGTGCAGTTTACCAGCCAGAAGCTGAAAAAGTCCAAAAAGCATGAAGATAACGAAGGGACCCGAGAGATCCGCATCCTCATGTAGATCTGATTTCAGACGAAATGGATTTAATACTGAACGTGTCTTGCGCATTATCTGAGATGTGTCAATGCCCAACTCCTCGAGCAAAGGGGCCTCTTCTTCAAAAAGGCCAGAGTTGTGAAGAATGCCTCCGGTGGAAGGAGGCCCATAACCAGATACGGGCGCAGTGCCTAGGTCGAAAGAGAGAAAGGGAATACCTGTAACACCCGTCGAAGTAGGTACCCCAGCCGCCATGGATGGAGGCCTCATCTGAGGCTGTATTGGCTGGAATGCAGGTTTTCTATGCTGCGGAAAGTTGATGCCCACATGAGAATCTGCAACTCCTTGAGCATCGCGATAGCCGTTCATTTTTGTTCACCAGGAAGCCCCGAGAACGGAGCTACGAATTCCTACACCTTTGATCTTCTGACTTGCGGCTTTACTTCGAATCCTCAGTCGCGACTCGCGACTTCGCAAGCTTCAGCAAAGACCTTGATTCGTGTAACGAATACAAGGAACAGAATCTTGAACCTCGATCAAGATCTCAGCAACGGGAAAACAGTCGCAGTTTTTGTGAATATATTTTAAATGCAAAAATTGGGAATTGTACGGAATAAAAAGGAAAACATTGCTGAACAATCCAGCGGTCGTGGTTTGGCGGATGTACCCCTAACCATATGGCCATAAGCATATAAGCATATGGCCCGGGTTCAAGTCCTCCATAGGGCTGGATGCTTGAGAGTCCCTCAAGATGGGTGCCTCTACCTTATAAAGTTGGGTGTGTGTCTCTTTCCAATTCATTGTACTCTCAAAAAAAAAGACAAAAAACATATTTCTTAACTGCTTAAAGGTTTTAGAATTAAATTCTCCCGCCCTCAAACGACATTGAGGAAGGCTTCACACGAACTATGTTAGCAACAAATGTGAGGATCCTTAGTGTAGTGAACACTTTCACCCTAGGCCTTCACAAATCTTAGGTCGGATTCACATAGTGCCGGTGGAACTCATAAGAAAAATGTATGTTTGTCACCCAGAAATGCAAAGAAGAGGTATGTGGTGCCAGTGAGCTATTCACATAGGACTATGGACCCTTAAGAGCACACCTTTGTATTCTCCACCTTATGTGAAGCTAATGCAAAGCAGAAGGTGTGGAGGAATTTTTCAAATTAGCTTGATAATAGACATTCTGAGAACACACTTCATATGTGTGATTCCACGTGTCATCTACTAGTGAAAGAACACGCTTTGGGGCAGCAAATGGTATTGGCACATTTTTTAGTGAAATGTGTCGTGACTTGGCATCTCAAAACTCAGAGGGTTCTACCATGTACAACCAATTCAAACTTTGAAGAAACACATAAACTTGCGATGAGTCAAATTCTAGATGTTTCAAGACATCAACTGCTCAAAGATCTGTTTCAACAAGGTATTGAAACAATTTATCTATCTTTAAGAGAAATAAATTAGATTCTCAAAAAGATTCTTGGAGTTAATCTAAACATCATCCAACCACAAGACACTAGTGTGATATCCAACATCAATGTGTCCACCCATTAAGATTCTATTGATGATATTTTACTCAAATAATGCTTCACTACTTGAGACTAAGTTCTTGCCTAGATTCAATCTTTATGACTTCTTACTAGGAATGCAATTCTTGTGCATTGCTTTAAGTCAAAGGATTGAATTTACCGATTTACATTAGGAACTTGGTGCTTGACTTAGTCAGTCTAATCCTTAGTTAAAAGGATCTTTTCAATGTCAAAGTCCTACATTTTCAAATATTTATCAAATATTTTTTATCAATAAATTTTATCTTGAAGTGTTTTGCTGATATAGTTCGGTAGTGATGTGTGTGAACACACTTATGATCCCTAGGGCACTTTTTTCCCTCTTTAGGAGGTTTTTTCCCCCAACTTGTATATTGTTGATATATTTAGGTAGTGATGTGTGTGAACACTCTAGGACTGACGAGGCACTTTTTTCCCTCTTTAAGAGGTTTCTTTATCCCTAGCTTGTATATACGCCTATTGCCCTAACGGGCTACTTATCTTTGTACATTATAGTGGCAATATGTTCAGTGTTGTGTGTTGTGCTCCAAGCTTCTTCTTCTTCCTTGTGCCGTTCGTGTGCTATCAGAATCAAGATGAGCTCGTTTTGGCCTCCGAACACACTATCGCAGTGCTTGTGCAGGCTATTTTATCTTTTTGTGCCAAATATATATACCAATTTCGGTTCGCCAGTATAAGTGTCTCAAAGTCTGCTACATGTTTAGCAGAGGTCGTCAGGGTACTTATGTTCAACTTTTTCAGATACAGTCATTTTTCAAGGTATTTTAGTTAGTGGACATGACTGAAAGTAGTGATGTATTTCGTATGTTGGTTGTTGAGGATAAGTTGGATGGTACCAATTACACATTGTGGGCTTATATAATGCGACATGTATTGGTTGCAAAAGGATTGTGGAACATTGTGCAGGGTGTTGAAAAATATCCTATTACACCTACAAATACAAGTATTGAAGCTGATGCAGATGGCATTGAAGATGAAGATATTCTTCAGATTCCTGGTCGTGTTGCAATTTTTGATGCACCTACTGTAGAGCAAATTCATTGGGATGGCAGAGATGCTCAGACACATGCATTGATAGCCATGTATGTCGAACGTGCCATTATTACTCACATTCGCTCTTGCAGAATAGTGAAGGATGCTTGGGATACACTTACCACATTGTACCAGGCTAGGAATGAGGCTCGTGTTGCTTACCTCCAAAAACAGTTGGAGAGTGACCATATGAATGAAGGTGATTCTATGGATAATTTTCTAACAAAGATCAAAGACTTGAAGGAACATTTGATTTTTGCTGATGCAATTATACCAGATAGCTCACTTGTGTAGACCGTTCTAAATGGTCTTCCTAATTCATATTAGAGTTTTGCTTCTACTCTTTGTTTGATGATGAAAGGCAATCCAAATGCCTTGTCATTTGAGGAGTTAGTTTCTGTTCTGTTGTAGGAAGATCATTCTAGGCAAAACAGGTCTATGATGCTTGTTGCAGATCAAGCTTTCCTTGCTAGTCAAAAGGGTAAAGGTAAATGGAGCTCATCTACTAGTAAGCAAAAATCTGTAAATGATGCACATTCAAAGAAGGAAGACAAAGATGAGAAGAAATCAGAAAAGCAGAAATTGTTTTGCTAATACTATAAAGAAAATGATCATGTCATTAAGAGTTGTCCAAAATTGTCTACTAAACAGACAAAGAAAAAGGAGGCTGGAATATTTGTTGCAGTGGCCTCTGCATTGAAAACAGATTCTGCTAATCTTCTGCAAAATGAGGAATGGGCATTTACTACTCTTTGCAGTTTTGACCCTTCTTCTCATGAGTAGTGTATGTCTGCAATAGACTAAGATGTTTGGTATTTTGATAGTGGGGAAACCAAACATATTACCTCGCAGCACAGTTTCTTCACTTCACTCGAGCGTGCCCCTATAGGGAATGCTGTCACGTGGGGCAACAACTCCTCTTATCTTGTCATGGGAGTTGGTAAGATCATTCTGACTACTACTGATGGTAGTTCTTTCACTTTATCAAATGCTTTATTTATGCCAGGGATAAAAAAGAATCTGTTATCAATTTAGGCTTTAGCCAGTTGATATATTTAGGTAGTGATGTGTGTGAACACTCTAGGACCGCCGGGGCACTTTTTTCCCTCTTTAGGAGGTTTTTTTCCCCCGGCTTGTATATACGCCTATTGCCCTAATGGGCTACTTATCTTTGTACATTCTCTAGTAATACATTCAGTCTTTTGTGTTGTGCTCCAAGCTTCTTCTTCTTCCTTGTGTTGTTCGCGTGCTTCCGCAGACGTCTAACTCCAATAATAGGAACATAGACATCACTATGCACAAGCTGCAATTTTTAAGTAGCCCAAACTGAACCATCTTTTGGGAAGGAGGAATGTTGCATTTTGACCAAAATACAGCCTTCACATACATATTTACCAGGTGCCTCAAGCTTGGGCAAAGAGGACACTATTTCAAATTTTTGCAAGTGTAGCAAACTAGCAAAATTCAGATGACCAAAGCGTGCATGCCAAAGCTTTGCATCTGACATAGCTTGAGAATCATGTACTCCACATGCTGAATCATTCACAGATCTTTCATAGTCTATGAGCTTGTACAACCCACGACATAAAATGCGAGAAGCAATAATCACATTGCCATTTGATAGATCATGAACTGTACACTTGTCATCAAAAAATTTCATAACCAAGCCAATCTTGGCTATGTTGGAGTTAGACGTCTGCGGAAGCACGTGAACAGCACAAGGAAGAAGAAGAAGCTTGGAGCACAACACACAAGACTGAATGTATTACTAGAGAATGTACAAAGATAAGTAGCCCATTAGGGCAATAGGCGTATATACAAGCCGGGGGGAAAAAACCTCCTAAAGAGGGAAAAAAGTGCCCTGGCAGTCCTAGAGTGTTCACACACATCACTACCTAAATATATCAACAAATCCCCCCTGGGAGTGATGCGGTGAACAAGGAGCTGGCACTCATGTATAAGGAAGTGCCGAGCTATGTGGAAATCACTCCACAAAAGGAAGTAAGCCCAAAGCTTTGCGGAAAGCTTCAAACTTCTCCCTAGGCAGAGCCTTCGTGAAAAGGTCTGCAATGTTCTCCTGTGTGGGCACATATGCCAAGCTGATCTCCCCAGCAGAGAACCTCTCCCTGACATAGTGATAATGCACCTCAATGTGCTTAGTGCGAGCATGGAACACAGGGTTCCTCGCAATTGCCAATGCGCTCTGACTGTCAGTGAAGATGGTGGTGGCAGAAGACTGGCCAACACCCAAATCAGCCATAAGGCGTCTGAGCCACACACACTCAACAATCGCTGTGAAAGCTGCCCTATACTCAGCCTCACAACTGGAAGTGGCCACAGTAGGCTGCTTCTTGCTCAACCAAGATATACATGAGCTACCAAGCATGAAGCAAAAACCACTGGTGGACACACGAGTGTCATAGCAACCAGCCCAATCTGAGTCAGAAAAAGCATGCAAATCTGGCGGTAGTGATCCCCCCTTGGGATAAAACAACCCAAGTAGCCGAGTACCACTCAAGTAGCGAAAGATGCGCTTAACCGCTTTCCAATGCGTGACTCCTGGGAAATGCATAAACCTGCTCATTTGTGAGATAGCAAACTGAATATCTGGCCGAGTAATGCATAAGTAAATCAAGCATCCAACAGCCTGCTGATAGAGAACAGCATCAAATGCATCTCCAGCATCATGAAGACTCAATCGTAAACCTGTCTCCATAGGAGTGGCAATAGGCTTACAGTCTTCAAGGCCAAAACGCTGCAATAATGTGTCAATATATTTCATTTGACACAAAGCCATTCCACCATCAACTTGCATAAACTGAATGCCCAAATAGTGATGCAAATGCCCCAAATCAGACATCTCAAATGAGGCATGCAAATCAGCCTTGAAATCAGCAATATGCTTCTCAAGAGGACCAGTGAGCAGCATGTCGTCTACATAGACAACAATGATCAAAAGCACATCATTAGCACGCTTAACATATAAGGTGCTTTCAGTTGGACAGTTCTCAAAACCATGTGCAATCAGATAGGCATGTATTTTCTCATACCAAGCACGTGGTGCTTGCTTTAAACCATATAACGCCTTCTTTAACCTGCACACCTGGTTTTCATGCCCTTTCTGCACAAAGCCACGGGGCTGAAAAACATACACTTCTTCATGCAAGTCACCATTCAGAAATGTTGTTTTAATGTCCAACTGATGTACATTCCAACCATGATGGGCTGCAAGTGCACAAATGCTCCGAACAGTAGTCATACGGCATGTAGGTGCAAAGGTCTCATCAAAATCAATGCCTCTTTCCTGCGCATAACCCTTTGCAACAAGCCTAGCCTTATACCTGTCAATTGTACCATCAGGTTTACGCTTCAGCTTGTATACCCACTTAATGCCAATGGCCTTCTTGCCAGGAGGCAAGTCACATAAAGACCATGTACCATTCTTCATTATAGCATCATATTCAGATTGCATAGCAGCCATCCAATTTTCTGAATTTTGTGCTTCATCAAAAGAAACAGGCTCATTCTCATCACAGAGACTAGATGCAGCCATAGCATAGCAATCTGATGCAAAGGAGGTACTATGAGAGCCTGAACGAGTACGATATGACAAAGGTGCATCTAATTTGCTGTCACGCAAAGTCTGCACCAGCCATTTTGGCATAGTTTTTGCCTGTTCAATATCAGCTCTCTCATCAACAAGTGCATCATGTAAATCTGCATCAGAAATGGAATGATCTGCATCATCATATGAAACCTGCAAAGGCTGAGAAGTTGCCTCATTAGGACCAGCGCTAGCCTGTCCACCTGTAAAAAGAGGCATCAAAGTATCATACATGTCTTTGGAGCTAACAGATGTCTCCTTAGTACATGAAAGCAATGGCTGAATAGCATCTTCCACAAAGACAACATCACGGCTAACCAGAATGCGTTTAGTCTGTGGATGATACAGACGATAGCCTTTACTTTCAAAACTGTACCCAACAAAAGTACATTTTACTGCCTTATCATCCAATTTTCTGCGATGTTGTTCAGGCACTAATGCATATGCCAAACAACCAAAAACACGCAAATGAGCAACAGATGGCTTGCGGTCATGCCAAGCCTCATATGGAGTGATAGACTGCAACACTTTCGTGGGACACCTGTTCAGTACATATGCTGCACACATGACAGCCTCAAGCCAGAAACTATGTGGTAAAGCCTGACTTTTGACCATGCACCTCGCCATCTCCATGAGTGACCTGTTCTTTCGTTCAGCAACTCCATTCTGTTGAGGTGTATACGGCACTGTACACTGGTGTTTTATCCCACGTTCAGCCAGAAATGCATTAAAATCTGAAGACATATATTCCCCCCCTCGATCAGAACGGAGGGTGCCCATTTTACATGCTGACAGATTTTCAGCCAAAACCAAAAACTGTTTGAAGCACATGAACACTTCGGACTTTGCTTTGAGTGGATATACCCATGCATGCCTGGAAAAATCATCAATGAAAGTCACGAAGTAAAGGTAATTTCCAAAAGAGGGTGTCTGCATAGGACCACAGACATCACTATGTACAAGCTGCAATTTCTGCATAGCCCGAACTGAACCATCTTTTGGAAAGGAAGAACGCTGCATTTTGCCCAAAATACAGCCTTCACAAACATGTTTTCCAGGTGCCTCAAGTTTGGACAAAGAGGACACCATTTCAGATTTCTGCAGGCGTAACAAACTAGCAAAATTCAGATGACCAAAGCGTGCATGCCAAAGCTTTGCATCTGACATAGCCTGAGAATCATGAACTGCACATGCCGAATCATTCACAGATTTTTCATAGTCTATGAGCTTATACAGCCCACGACATAAAATGCCAGAAGCAATAATCACATCGCCATTTGAGAGATCATGGACTGTACACCTGTCATCAACGAATTTCACAACCAAGCCAATCTTGGCTAATGCAGAAACTGATAACAGATTCTTTTTGATCCCTGGCACAAATAAAGCATCTGACAAAGTGAAAGAACTACCATCGGCAGTAGTCAGAATGATCTTACCAACTCCCATAACAGGATAAGAGGAGTTATTGGCGCATGTGACAATATTCCCTGTAGGGGCAGGCTCGAGTGAAGAGAAGAAACTGCACTGCGAGGTAATATGTTTGGTTGCCCCACTGTCAAAGTACCAAACATCTGAGTCTACTGCAGACATGCACTGATCATGAGAAGATGGGTCAAAACTGCAAACAGGAGTAAACGCCCATTCTTCTTCCTGCACAAGATTTGCAGACTCTATTTTTGGTGTAGAGGCCTCTGCAACAACCATTCCAGCCTCTTTCTTCTTTGCCTCTTTAGCAGCCAGTTTTGGACAGTTCTTTATAACATGATCATTTCCTTTACAGTACTTGCATAACAATTTCTGCTTTTCTGATTTCTTCTCATCTTTATCCTGGTTCTTCGATTGTGCAGCATTTGCAGATTTCTGCTTACTAGTAGAAGAGCTCCATTTTCCTTTGCCCTTCTGACTAGCCAGGAAAGCTTGATCTGCAACACGCATAATGGACCTGTTCTGGCTGGACTGAACTTCCTGCAACAGAACAGAGACTAATTCCTCAAATGACAAGGCATTCGGATTGCCTTTCATCATCAATCGAAGAGTAGAGGCAAAACTCTGATATGAATCAGGAAGGCCATTCAGAACGGTCTGCACAAGTGAGCTATCTGGTATAACCTCATCAGCAGAAATCAATTGTTCCTTCAGGTCTTTGATCTTTGTAAGAAAACTGTCCATCGAATCACCTTCATTCATGTGCTCACTCTCCAACTGTTTTCGGAGGTAAGCAACACGAGCCTCATTCCTAGCCTGGTACAAAGTGGTAAGTGTATCCCAAGCATCCTTTGCTGTTCTACAAGAGCGAATGTGAGGAATAATGGCACGTTTGACAGACAAAGCTATCAATGCATGTGCTTGGGCATCTCTGCCATCCCAACGAATCTGCTCTGCAGTAGGTGCAACAGAAACAGCAGCACGAACAGGAATCTGCGGAATATCATCTTCGACACCATCTTCATCAGCTCCAACACCTGTATTTGCAGTACCTGTCGTTACAGGTGTAACAGGACGTCTTTCAACACCCTGCACAATGTTCCACAATCCTTTTGCAACCAGTACATGTCGCATCATATAAGCCCATAATGGGTAGTTGGTACCATCCAACTTATCCTCAACAGCCAACATACGGAATACATCACTGCTTTCAGCCATGGCCGGTGACTAAAATACCTTGATGCAGAAAATTGACTGTATCTCAAAAAGTTGAACAGAACTGCCCAGACGAGTTCTGCTAGACCTGTAGCAGACTTCGAGACTCTTAAACTGGCGAACAGAAACTGGTATATACCTTTGGCACAAAAGGACGAAATAGCCTGCACAAGCACTGCGATAGTGCGTTCGGAGGCCGAAACGAGCTCAGATCGCGATTTCGGCACCACAGAACGAAGCTGTTTTGATCTCGGAAACACCCTGAGTATGCTCACCAAATTTTGTGCGAATCTGAGACTGCAAACGAAGGAGTGTCGACGGCGCCCTAGAAGAAGCAACGACCTGCTCTGATACCAATTGTTGGAGTTAGACGTCTGCGGAAGCACGCGAACAGCACAAGGAAGAAGAAGAAGCTTGGAGCACAACACACAAGACTGAATGTATTACTAGAGAATGTACAAAGATAAGTAGCCCATTAGGGCAATAGGCATATATACAAGCCGGGGGAAAAAAACCTCCTAAAGAGGGAAAAAAGTGCCCCGGCGGTCCTAGAGTGTTCACACACATCACTACCTAAATATATCAACACCTATGTAGACACCGTCTTTTGTGAATTATCTTTACTTCATGACTTTCATCGATGATTTTTCTAGGCATGCATGGGTATATCCATTGAAGGCAAAGTCCGAAGTGTTTATGTGCTTCAAACAATTTCTCGTTTTGTTTGAAAATCTATCAACATGTAGAATGGGCACTCTCCATTTTGATCAAGGATTGGAATATATCTTCTGACTTTAATGCATTTTCTAGCCGAATATGGAATAAAACATCAGTGTACAGTGTCATATACACCTCAACAGAATGGGGTTTCTGAAAGGAGGAACAGGTCACTCATGGAGATGGCGAGGTGTATGGTCAAGAGTCAGGCTTTACCACATAGTTCTTTGCTTGAATTTGTCATGTGTGCAGCATATGTACTTGATTGGCATCCCACTAAAGCACTGCAGTCTATCACTCCATATGAGGCTTGGCGTGGCTGCAAGCCATCAATTGCTCATCTGCATGTTTTTGGTTGCCTGGCATATGCATTACTGCCTGAACAACATAGCATGAAATTGGATGATAAAGCAATAAAATTTATTTTTGTTGGGTTTAGTTATGAAAGCAAAGGCTATCGTCTATATCACCCACAAACTAAATGCATTTTGGTTATTTGTGATATTGTTTTTGTTGAAAATGCTATTCAACTTTTACTTTCATGTACGAAGGAGACATTTGTTAGCTCCAAAGACATGGATGATACTTTGTTGCCTCTTATTACAGGTGGAGAGTCTAGTATTGGTCCTAATGAGGCAACTTCTCAGCCATTGCAGGTTTCATGTGATGATGCAGATCATTCTATTTCTGATGCAGATTTACATGATGCACTTGTTGATCAGAGAGCTTATATTGAGGAGGCAAAAACTATGCCAAAATGGCTAGTGCAAACTTTGCGTGATAGCAAATTAGATGCACCTCTGTCATATCGTACGCGTTCAGGCTCTCATAGTGCCTCTTTTGCATCAGATTTCTATGCTATGGCTGCATGTAGTCTCTGTGATAGAGTGAGCCTATTTTGTTTGATGAAGCACAAAATTTTGAACATTGGATGGCTGCAATGCAATCTGAATATAATGTTATCATGAAAAATGGTACCTGGTCTTTATGTGACTTGCCGCATGGCAAGAAGGCCATTGGCAGTAAGTGGGTATACAAGCTTAAGCATAAAACTAACAGAACAATTTAGAGGTATAAGGCTAGGCTTGTTGCAAAGGGTTATGTGCAAGAAAGAGGCATTGATTTTGATGAAACCTTTGCACCTACATGCCGAATGACTATTGTTCATAGCATCTGTGCACTTGTAGCTCATCATGGTTGGAATGTACATCAGTTGGACATTAAAACAACTTTTTTTAATGGTGACTTGCATAAAGAAGTGTATGTTTTTCAATCCCGTGGCTTTGTGCAGGAAAGGCATGAAAACCAGGTGTGTAGGTTAAAGAAGGCATTATATGGTTTAAAGCAAGCACCACGTGCTTGGTATGAAAAGATACATGCCTATCTGATTGCACATGGTTTTGAGAATAGTCCAACTCAAAGCACCTTACATGTTAAGTGTCCTAATGATGATGACATGCTGCTCACTAGTCCTCATGAGAAGTATATTGATGATGACATGCTGCTCACTGGTCCTCATGAGAAGTATGTATACGTTGATGACATGCTGCTCATTGGTCCTCATGAGAAGTATATTGCTGATTTTAAGGCTGATTTACATGCCTCATTTGAGACATGTGATTTGGGGCATTTGCATTATTATTTGGGCATTCAGTTTATGCAGTTTGATGGCAGAATAGCTTTGTGTCAAATGAAATATGTTGACACATTATTGCAGCATTTTGGCCTTGAAGATTGTAAACCTATTGCCACTCCTATGGAAACAGGTTTATGATTGAGTCTTCATGATGTTGGAAATGCATTTGATGTTGTTCTCTATCAGCAGGCTATTGGATGCTTGATTTACTTATGCATTACTTGGCCAGATATTCAGTTTGCTGTCTCACAGATGAGCAGGTTTATGCATTGCCCGAGTGTCAAGCATTGGTAGGCGGTTAAGTGCATCTTTTCATACTTGCATGTGTTATCGGCCGCCAAACTGGAAGTTGTATAACTAAATCTTTTTTCGCACACGCGAAAGGTTGTTACGCAGACACCTTGTAATCTTTATTTCAAGCAATGAAAAAGAGATGCATAGTGACGTTCCGAGAGATCACCAGATTCTCTGTCTGGGTGATTGACTGAGTGTTGCTATAGTGTTGTTGAAGCCATTCTGAGTATACAGTAGTGTATGGTTCTGATTTTGTTCTGTTGTCTATCGATACCTGTTTGTTGTGCGTTTCCTCGACATCCAACAGATCGCCGGACTGTTGTCTGGGTGAGTCGTTTGCGATTCTTTATTGTGATTGTTGTGTTAATTACGCATATCGTGGTATTACTCTTTCTTGGAATGTTCTGTCAGTTGTTTGGTGAAGTCTGTGTAGCTGTGGTAGTGTTTCTGGTATTCTGATCTGTATTGTGTTGTCTTCGGTGTTGAGGTCTATCTTCATACGGCAAAGATTAAGCTACAATAAGGGTCTTCCTAAGTTGGGTACTGAATCTTCAGTACTGTGTGTCTGAAACTATTGAGTTCTCTGTCTCTTTGGTGTTGTCTGATTGTTTGTGCCTATTCGGTAAAGGGTTGAATTACTGCTATTGTCTCTGGTATTTCAGTAAGTTTATGTGCAGAGCAGTATAGCAATTTAGTGTATTCGGTACACTTTGGACGGGTTTTGATCGAGAACTGTAAAGCTCCTAAGCGTAACGAAGTCTTAATAGAGTTCTGTGCACCCGTATGTTGTTGTATGGGAAATGGTTAGTTTGGGAACCAAGTATAGGGCCTCTGTCTAACAGACCCCTACCACCCCCAAGAACCTAATTAGGTGGTTAAACACGTTTTTGATAGTTAGTCTCGCGTTTAATGTTTAACACTGGCGCCGTCTGTGGGAAGGTGGCAACATATTAGATTGTTGCAAATCGATTGTGGTAACGCGACTATAGATTGTAAATCAACAATAAAGTACGCGATTAGTACAAAAGATGATATATGCTGGTTACTCGATCCGGTGAGTCATATCCGAAGAACCGACAGCCTTGGGTACCTAATTTGCTAAGGACGCCTCCAGGAGGTAGAAGTGCAGAAAGGTCTTACCCAGTTGTCAAGAAAGAGAAGAACGTTAGTAGTGATTCCAGTCATATTCCGGTGGAACGTACTACATCTCTGGTAGATTCCGGTGCGATTTTGGCACAGTCTGTCGAAGATATAGTAACTCCAGAATCTATCGGGACGCAACATGAAGTTAGTTTAACACCATTAGGTAAAGATTCGAATTTGTTTACGAATAGAGACGTCTTAGCCAAAGAAACCAGTGAAGGAGAAGGAGCACTTTGTTTTGGTGAAAAATCGACACCTTCTGGTGTTATTTCGGTACAAGTTACTGAGAATTCACAGTTTTTCGGTGACGGTTTACCATTTCTTGGTGAATCTTTAGTCCAGTCGCCGCTATTGGGAGTAAGCTTCCCTACAATTGACATCAAGAAGGAAGGTAGCTTGTTCGAAACTAAGATTCGAAACATACTGAACAAGATTATTGAACCAGAAAGTGCACAGACTGACGATATAGATTCCGACGATTTAGATATTCCGCCTCGGGATACAGAGTGTAGTCGCAATACAACCGCCAGCACGATGAGTGGGCAACAACAACAACAACAGCAACAACCACATCGACATCTATTTCCACCACGGCCAACTCCAACAGGAGTAACGTACACTAAATTCGGTGGATTTCCAGGAGATGACCCAGATGCTCATGTACGCACATTTGAGATAAGTTACGCAATGCTCAATCATCCACCCGATCCGGCGTATAAAGCTATTGTCTTCTAGTCTACATTGGTTAATGAAGCAGCCAGATGGCTTACAGAATATGATATTAACCACTTCGGCACCTATGAAGCAGTAAGGGATGCATTTTTGCAGAGATTCAGGCTAAAGAAGAATCCAGCCGAAATTTTCGACTACCTGCAAAACAATAGACAGAAGATAAATCAAATTCAGAACTCATTTGAGGCAATTACCACGAGCACATGCCAATCTGCCGGATGACGTTATCACGCAATGGTTTATCAATGGATTGACTCCGCAACTTAAACAAATTATGATCATACGCTGTGTAGGAGCTATGACACTAGATGCAGTGATTGCAATGGCTTTGCAGCTTGAAAACAAGGTTGGAGGATAGAAGATTTGGAATGGTTAAAAGCAAATAAAAATGTTGCAGAAGATCCAACCAGACAGATGTACTGCACCACATGCAAGAATTCAGGGCATACTAGTGCCACTTGTGCACTTAATCACTTGTTTTGCGCTATCTGCAACACGACCGGACATACCACTGAAAACTGTGCATACAACGCCAAAGTGCAGGGAACCGCAACAGTGAATGTAATTATACAAGAACCCGGGCAACCAACCAATCATTATGTACCTCCGCAAATGAGAAACAACCAGCAACAAGGCTATCGAAATTACAGAGGACAAAGAAATAATAACTACAATGCAAACCGCTGGCAGGCCAGACCAGCACAGGAAAATCCCAATTTGCCACCACCGCGTTGCCATTTTTGTGGTGAATTTGGTCACATTAGAAGATTTTGTAAGGATGCAGCTGAGTATGATCAGAGGAAGAAAGAACGTCAAAACCCAATGACTAATATGGTACAAATCACACCAGTAGAAACGCAAGCTGCAATAATTCAGACCCGATCCGGTAAGCAACTGCAACCAGCAGCAGAAGTATTTGAGCCCGGCATACGTGAACAACAAAGGATGTATGATAAGGCCAGTAAATGGACCACTGCTGAACCTCCAGTGTTTCCAGATCCTCTTCCGGTGACCCAGGCTCCGCTAACCAGGGAAGGAACACAAAAACAAGATTCTAATTTAGTAGCAGGCACATCATCTTCAGCAGATACATCATCGTCAGCCGGCGCATCATCTTCAGACTCTGTGGAAAACACAATTCAATCACATAAGGCCTAGGAAATTTTAGCCAAAGCGTCCATTACTCTTCCTCTTGGCCAATTATTTGCACTAGTACCAGGCATTCGGCAACAATTCCAACAATAGTTCAGTCATGTACCCTCTTGCATTCCAGCAACAACAACAGTGCAACCGGAACCTGACTCTACGGTTGATCATTCAGTTTCTTTAATTACGGTATGGTATAAAAATCATAAAATTACACAGGTACTAATTGATGGAGGGTCTGGTGTCAACATTGCTACTGCTGCACTGTGTAAGAAGTTAGGATGGACCAAAATCGAACCAGTTCAGTTCTTTGTTAGAATGGCCGACCAGTCAAGGGTCCATCCAGTAGGACTTGTCCGAAACGTGCCAATAACTTTGCAGGGTACCACATTTAAAATGACCTTTGTCGTCCTAGAATTACCGGAATCCACCCTTGATTATAATCTTCTTTTTGGCCGTCCTTGGCTGAAGCAAGCTAAGGTTATACAAGATTGGTCTGCACAGGAACTCACTTTCAAAGACAATAATTGTAAATATGTTGTAAAATTAGATGCTATACAGCCTTGCGAATTGCATGCTAGACCGTATTTTGCAGAACCATTTCATATGTTAGATGGGTTGTCAGATGATGAAGAAGAAGATTTTTTAAAGAATAATATTGACTTGATCTCCCTAGGAACTGTTGATCTACAATCTGTTGTAGATAATTGGAATCCCGCAGTTTGTACGATGATGTCTGTAACAGAAGAAGATAAGAAAGAAGATACCACTGCTATAGATGACGTTGGTCTACACCAACTTTTTAAGCCAGCTGATGATGCAGAGAAGTCTCGACAATTCTATGTTCCAGAAGATCAGTTGATCACTTATAATTTAGGAGATGAGGACCATCCGCGTCCTGTCAAGATAAAGGAAAGCTTACCAGAAATATTTCAAGCAGACTTAATCCAGCTACTCCGAGAGTTCTCTGGCGTTTTTGCATGGGATTACAAAGATATGAAAGGTTTGGACCCTCGCATATACCAACATAGAGTCATGTTGAAGCCGGAAGCAAAACCGATCAAACAACCCAGCTACCGGATGAATCCGAACTATGCATCACAGGTAAAGGCAGAGCTTGATAGGCTACTCAAAGTCGGATTCATTGTACCAGTAGAGCATGCCAAATGGATCTCACCAATTGTTATTGTTCCTAAAAAGAATAAGCAACTGTGAATCTGTGTGGACTACCGGAAACTGAACGCAGGTACGGTGCCTGATCCATTCCCACTACCTTTTCTTGACATGATGCTTGACAGAGTAGCAGGACATGAAATGTATTCATTCCTAGATGGATACAGTGGGTATAATCAAGTTAGAATGGCTGAGTAGGATATACCGAAGACCGATTTTATTACCAATTGGGGTGTTTTTGCTTGTACTGTTATGTGGTTTGGATTAAGAAATGCCCCAAGTACTTTCCAGAGGTGTATGCAAGAAATATTCTCCCCTTACCTTACCTCGTTTATGCAAGTTTATCTTGATGATTTTTCGCTATTTGGTAAAATGGTCGCACACTTGTTCCATTTACGGTGTTGCTTTGAGAAGTGCAGAGAATACAGACTCTGTTTGAACCCAAAAAAATCTGTGTTTGCGGTTTCATGTGGAAAGCTACTTGGCCACATTGTATCTGCACAGGGTATACAGGTGGATCCAGATAAAATTACAGCTGTGTTAGAAGCACCTGTGCCCACTACACCTAAGGAAGTAATGCCGCTTCATGGGCCAAGTAAGATGGCATGGTCAGCACTTACGGTGGCTTGCTCATTTGGCGATACCACTGAACCGGTTAACAACTGAGACTCCTCGACAATTTCAGTGGACTCACGAATGTCAAATTACTTTTGATCGTCTAAAGGGATTACTAACACAAGTTCCAATCTTACAGCCTCCTGACTGGGATCGCCCATTTCATATATTTGTTGATGCTTCAGACATAGCAATTGGGAGTGTTCTAATGCAACAAACCGATAAGTGGTTTCGGCCAGTATACTAAGCAAGTCGAAGGCTTGCCCCTGCTGAAAAGAATTACTCTATAACTGAAAGGGAATGTCTGGGTTTAGTATACTCTGTCAAGAAATTTAGGCATTATTTACTTGGCCGCAAATTTACTTTTCATGTAGATCATGTTGCACTTGTCTATCTGGTTCGGCAACAGCATTTAGGTGGTCGATTAGCGCGATGGGTTCTGCTCTTACAAGAATTTGAGTACGAAGTGATTCATAGACCCGACAGTTCACATGCCTTAGCAGATTTCCTTTCTCGTTTAGATTCCAGTGAAGCTCCAGTCGGTGTTGATGACACCACACCAGCAATTTACAGCACTGAACCAACTAATGATGAAATTGCAGATCCTCCTATGACAACTGATTATTATGATCAGTTGTTAACTTTTTTGACTCATGGATGCCTTCCTTCTCACACTTCTCCTGCAATACGAAGGAAAATTGCAATTTTTAGTCGCCGATTTTAGCTGATTGCTGGGGAATTATACTATATGGATCACACTGGAATTTTACTTCGTTGTATTCCTCCACACGAAATTAATTCAGTCATTATGTTGGCTCATTCAATTCCATCCGACGGGCATTTTGCTGCAGATTTAACACACCGGAAAATTATGCAGAGTGGGGTTTGGTGGCCTACTATGTACAGGGATGTATTGCAGTTTGTCAAAAAATGTGATAATTGTTAGAGGTCTGGACAGCCCCTACAACGTCATTTTTTCCCTCTACAACCTATCTTGCCATTGGAGCCTTTTCAGAAGTGGGGCCTAGATTTCATTGGACCTATTAGACCTCCGGCAATCCTCAGTAATAATCGTTATATTCTGACCTGTACAGACTATGCAACCAGATGGGCAGAAGCTTGAGCCTTAAGGTCTGCCACAGCTGTTTCGGTGGCAAAATGTCTAATGAAAGATGTCTTTCCGCGTTTTGGCTTACCTCTAGAGCTTGTTACAGATCAGGGCACTCATTTTGTCAACAATTTAATGAAATTACTTACACATTCTCTTCAGATCACGCACAAATGCAGTTCACCATATTATCCTCGTGCAAATGGTTTGACGGAAAGTACAAACAAAACCTTGTTGAATATGCTTCGAAAACTCATTCTGGAAGCACCGGATAGATGGGATCAACTGCTACCTGCAGTATTATGGGCATACCCGACTACATACAAAGCAGCAACAGGATTAACCCCTTTCAAATTGGCTTATGGATTGGAAGCCATAGCACCCATGGAAATTATTGTGCCAAGTTTACGTGTAGCCATCACTCAGAAACTGTTACCTGAAGAATCTCTGTCCTTTTGGTTGGATACACTCAGAGAACTCGATGAGCACCGATGGCAAAGTTTTTTGACTATTCAGGAAGTACAGATAAGACAAGCTCAAACACATGATCGATATCTAAAGACTCCAGTTTTTATGGTGGGACAACTTGTACTCTTTTACAATGCAAAGTTGAATCGCTCTGCTAGCAAATTCAAGATACGATGGTTTGGCCCCTACAAGATTTCTGAACAAGTGGGCCCAGCAACTTTTCGGTTGCCTACTTTGACCGGAATTCCTCTTCCAAAGGTGATAAATGGATCAAAGCTGCAGTCGTATCAACAAGCATCCGATCCACACTGAAACGTTCTGCGGATGGTCCGCGTATTTTGCGTTTTCTTATTTCTCTTTTTCTTTTCTTTTGTTTTGGCGCGATTAATAAAATAAGTCTGTAAATATCCGCGTTTTGATACCTAATTATGTCAACAGCCACCCTGCCCTTTCCAGCTGCTCATGCATGCACACCGAAGTTAAGAAGCTATCATCTCAATGTCACATGATGATTAGTGATTTTGATTTCTCTCCACTGCAGCGCGTCTACTTAACCTTTTTCGTTTCGCCAAAAATTGCTATTGTGTTTGCGTGTTGTGTGTGATTGTGTAAACCTTGTACGTATTGTGTCTTATGCTTGCGTTTCTATGTGCGCCATGGAAGCTCTAGCAAACTATGCCGCTTTCCGTGATGGACTCCCTGCGATGTAGGAGAGTTCCTACGCATACGTGGGTTGGCCAATTTTGCTGAACTGTCGTGGCATTCAGTGGAATCCCACTCGTTCTTTGCCCAGATAATCGCTGCTATCGCTAACACACCTACCACCGAACAAAGTTGGATGATCACAACCTACCCTCCCGTACCGTAATCACTTTCCAAGCTTTTGCTGAGGCGTTTAAACTCCTTCAGCAAGGTCGGGAAAGTGGCCCGAATCTGCCAATAGCCACCATGAACCAACTATTCCCTAGGAGTTCCTCTAACGAATATGCAATCCTCTATCGTCCTGAACCTGAGAGATCCGCGCTACAATTCTTAGTAGCCATCCTCAATCTCCAAAAGCGCACATATGGAATATCTCGTCCCTTCTACTCTGCCATAGACTTAGCTACCCGAGAACCTATAAATTTTGCATCGTACTTCTTCCACCGCATTCACAGAGAATGCGTTTTCATCATCAAACAGGTAAACAAGGGAGGAATGCCAAGATCCAGACTGCCACACATCATATCTTTCCTTTTTCGGGCCATTCTTGCAGCGCAACCACCACCTAGAGGCCCGGTCCTGCACCATGAAGAGTCGGCCCAATTATTGGAAGATGATGAAGAAGACGAAGAGGAACTCAATCAACTCTTCCGTCGGAAAAGAATTAGAATCAGTTCATTTGAAAGTGAAGCACAAGGTTCAGCCGAAGGAAATAAAGAACATGACAAAGAAGAAGAAAAACAGGACAAACAAACCTTCCATGACACCGCAACATCTATGCAGCACGAATCATCAGCACCGTCTTCGTGAGAAGGGCAACAAGAACAGGAGGATCACACCGATTCTAACACAAGCTCGTCACAACAAGCATCCCAGTAGCAATCTGAGCAGCAACAACAAGAGGAAGGAGAACATGTCATTAAAGAAGTTTTCGAAGAACTTCTTAAAGCAGTCGAGTCCACAGCCGCCGACACCGCCAACACTACACAACAAACCACAGAAAAGGTAACAGAAACTAACCTTGTTTTTCCCACTCCTCCACCGGAACCCCCACTCGAACCCATCATCCCTATCCAACCCATTCACCCTGACGAACCCTCTGCCTCTTCTTCCTCATCCCCAAATTACTCACCACCGAACTCCCAGCAACTCCTCACCGCATCCTCATCTCAACCTCGTCATCATCTTCCACTCCCGTCCACGCCCGTATTTTCGGAGTTAGCATCAATGGGTCAACTGCTAATCAAGTTATCACAACAATTGCCACAACAAATGAAGCAAGTCACAGATATTATTCGCGATGACTTTCAACACAAATTGGAGGTACTGGAGGCAGATATCACTCCCCTCCAGGAGGAATTACAGGCAGTAAAGGCTGAAAATCATGCGCTTAATGAACAAATTAAGCAATTGCAGGCAAGACTTCAAGCGCAGGAAGTAATTACAACTCAACGAGATGAGGCCCTGGCAGCAGCACAAGAGAAGGAGGAATTGCTGAATGTTGCAGATGCAGAGATAATTAACCTGAAGCAATTACTCCAGGATAAAGATGATGCAAGAATCGCCTTAGGGAATCTATTGGAAGAAACAAGACAGCAGCTAGATGAAGTAGTATAGCAAGACCAAGAACAACATAATCTGGCTATGAAAATAGCTGAAGAACTCGAGAGATGCAAGATCAGTTTATCAGAAGTTAACAGCATTCTCAAACGAAAATTGACCGTAGAAGCTCAACTGCAAAAAGTAATATCATATCTTCGCAGAGAACGGGACGCTTACTCAAGAACAATTCAATTCCAGAATCAGGAGATCAACAGAAAAGACAACCAACTCGACAATCAGAAAGAAAGATTGGCCAAGATGGATAAACAACTTGCAGAGATGAAGATTTCCATAGATGCAACCTTATCAAACCATTTCTACTTACAAGAGGCTTTTCTGCAAACGCAAGCAGAAATTTTGCTGACCGAAGCTATTGCATTAAGTTCTGTAAGAGTAGATGCACAATTAGTAGAACCGGATACTCTCAAACAAATGTTAGAAGCTTTGAAAAAGAAAATCGCCCGAACCTTTAGATTAGCCAGAAACATGTATTTAGACGGCATTATAGAAGAACAATAATTTTGATTAACCTGCGGGTTCGAGTCCACCGTGCGTGCCAGTGTTATTGGCCGCCGAACTAGAAGTTGTATAACTAAATCTTTTTTCGCACACGCGAAAGGTTGTTACGTAGACACCTTGTAATCTTTATATAAAGCAATGAAAAAGAGACACATAGTGACGTTTCGAGAGATCACCAGACTGTCTGTCTGGGTGATTGACTGAGTGTTGCTGTAGTGTTGTTGAAGCCATTCTGAGTATATTGTAGTGTATGGTTCTGATTCTATTCTGTTGTCTATCAATACCTATTTGTTGTGCGTTTCCTCGACATCCAGCAGATTGCCAGACTGTTGTCTGAGTGAGTCATTTGCGAGTCTTTATTGCGATTGTTGTGTTAATTACGCGTATCGTGGTGTTACTCTTTCTTGGAATGTTCTGCCAGTTGTTTGGTGAAGTCTGTGTTGCTGTGGTAGTGTTTCTCGTATTCTGATCTGTATTGTGTTGTCTTCAGTGTTGAGGTCTATCTTCATACGGCAAAGATTAAGCTACAGTAAGGGTCTTCCTAAGTTGCGTATTGAATCTTCAGTACTGTGTGTCTGAAACTATTGAGTTCTCTGTCTCTTCGGTGTTGTCTGATTGTTTGTGCCTATTCGGTAAAGGGTTGAATTACTGCTATTGTCTCTGGTATTTCAGTAAGTTTATGTGCAGAGCAATATAGCAATTTAGTGTATTCGATACACTTTGGACGGGTTTTGATCGAGAACTGTAAAGCTCCTAAGCGTAACGGAGTCTTAATAGAGTTCTACGCACCCGTATGTTGCTGTATGGGAAATGGTTAGTTTGGGAACCAAGTATAGGGCCTTTGTCTAATAGACCCCTACCACCCCCAAGAACCCAATTAGGTGGTTAAACGCATTTCTGATAGTTAGTCTCGCGTTGTCGGGAAGATTTGCATCTTCCAGTTGATAACCAGAGGAAATAAAAGCAACTTAATTGGTGAATTCTAAACCTCTTTTTCACTGTTGATTAGTTGTTCTGGATTACATTAACTATTTTTGAAGTGTTTGCAGATACAGGAAATGATAAAGAATACATGTTCGTATTAGGGTTTACCCTAATTACTCAATTAATGAATATTTTACATTTATACATGCATGATTCATGGGTATTTAACCCTAGGGTTTTCTAAGTTCATATGATTTTATGTCAATTAGGTTCATCTGAAGGGTCTCAAAAGATTCTAATGGGTTCATGTTAGGGTTTACAAGGGATCAGAAAGATTTTAATAGGTTATCAATGATTTCCAAAGGGTTTTAATAGGGTTTTGATGGGTTTTAAGTAGGTTTTCTAAGGGTTTAGGATGTTTCAAGGGTTAAAATAATTAACATTTAATGAAATTGATCTATATCTAAACATTGATTAACTTACAAAAATAAATTATGGTTTAATTTATTAATTAAATAGTGTATGTACCTTTATTTCTAAGGTTCTAAAAAATTAAAATCATAAACTAAGGTTAATTTAAATGAATTATTTAATTAAGCAATTTAGGATAATTCAATTAAAATGAAAAAGAAGTGGATAAATAATGAATGGTGTATGTAAGTAGTGATTAAAGTGTGGTGTGGGTTAAGTGTGTAACTAAAGTGGTTAAAGTGAATAGTTTCAAAGTGTGGTAGTTGTGAGTGCAAGTTAAAAGAGTGGTAGAAAAAAAATATGCATTTAAAGTGTAAAAAAGGTGTGTACAAAGAGTGGTGAGTGTGAGGGTAATTAAAAGAGAGGTTGTGTGAGAAAAGTTAATTAAAGTGTGGTGAATGTTAATGGGGAAAAGTGAGGATGAGGAAATAAAGTAAAATCAAAGGAATGGTTTACAAATGAGTTGTGTGTGTATATATATGAGTATGCTGTGCTAGTTTCTTCTAATGTTTTCTTGCAGGTACTCATTCTCCTTTGTCTTCTTTTCATCTATTCCTTGGTCATTTTCATTATGCTTAGTTTAGCTAGTTATCTATTCCGGTGGAGAGAAAACGATGTAGGCGTTGCTATTAACTCTGCAGTAGTATAGAGAGAGAGTCTGTTGAGCGTTATGTGCCTTTTACAGGTCTGTGTGTTGTCCCTTCAATGGCAGATTCGTGACCTGGATGGCCATATCGTGATTCTTCTATGCTTCATCACTATACTATACTCTCAACTTCTGATGGTTTAATCTCTGGCATTCATCACTGACAGAGATTAAATTCTCCTTCCCTGGGTAATGTGTGTGCGTATATGTGATGTGTTATGTGTGATGTGTGTATGTGTGTATGTGATGTGATGTATGTGTGTGAAGTGTGTGTATGTGATGTATGTGTGTGTGTGATGTGTGTGTGTGTATGTTATGTGTGTATGTGATGGGTAATGTGTCTGTGTATGTGATGTGCACGTGTGTGTGTATATGTGATGTGTATGTGTTATGTGTGATGTGTGTATGTGTGTATGTGATGTGATGTATGTGTGTGAAGTGTGTGTATGTGATGTATGTGTGTGTGTGTGATGTGTGTGTGTGTATGTTATGTGTGTATGTGATGGGTAATGTGTGTGTGTATGTGATGTGCACATGTGTGTGTATATGTGATGTGTATGTGTTATGTGTGATGTGTGTATGTGTGTATGTGATGTGATGTATGTGTGTGAAGTGTGTGTATGTGATGTATGTGTGTGTGTGTGATGTGTGTGTGTATGTTATGTGTGTATGTGATGGGTAATGTGTGTGTGTATGTGATGTGCATGTGTGTGTGTGTATGTGATGTGTGTTATGTGTATGTGCATGTATGTGTGTATGATGTGACGTGTGTGTGTGTTTGTATGATGTGTGAGGTGGCGCTGCGCGCAGCAGCGCGCATAGAGAGAGAGAGAGAGAGAGAGAGAGAGAGAGAGAGAGAGAGAGAGAGAGAGAGGCAGGCAGAGAGAGAACGGGGAAGAGAGAGAGAGAGAGAGAGAGAGAGAGAGAGATAGGTAGGCAGAGAGAGAACGGGGAAGAGAGAGAGAGAGAGAGAGAGAGAGAGAGAGAGAGAGATAGGAGAGACTCTCCCTCCCCTCCTCTGTCAGTGCGGCAGCGCGCAGACAGAGAAGGAGAGAGAGAGGGGAGAGAAGGAAAGAGAGAGAGAGAGAGAGAGAGAGAGAGAGAGAGAGAGAGAGAGAGAGAGAGAGAGAGAGAGAGAGAGAGAGAGAGAAAGAGAGAGGAGAAAAAGAGATCCGATTTATTTTTCTTTTCATGTTTTGTGATATAAAAAGTTAATTTAAGATAAATTCTAAGTTAATTAATTAGTTAATGCAAATTGATTTTATACTCAAGTAAATAATTAATTTAGTAATTAGTTTAGTTTAATTTTATAGTTAATTCATTATAGTTTATTAATTGATTTAGTTTCTATGCATATACTTGTAGTTATAAGACTACACATGCATAATGGTAGTATAAGTCTATGTATATATATAAGTGCATAAATGCATGTATGAATGTGAGATGAATGTAAGTGCATGAATGAGACGTATATGTGTGCATGATTGTATGCATGCAAGTGAGAAGTGAATGTATGTATGCATGATTGTATGCATGCAAGTGAGAAGTGCATGTATGCATGAATGTATGCATGTAAGTATGCATGTATGTTAGTGCATGTATGTTAGTGACAAGTGTGTGAATGTGAGTGCATATGTGCATGTATGTTAGTGACAAGTGCATGAATGTGTGCATATAAGTGTGTATATGAGTGTGCATGTATGCATAAGTGAATGTGTGCGTGTACATGTATGTTAGAGTTTTAATGTATGCATGAACATATGCATGTGTATGAAAAATGTATGAGAAGAATGTCTTTTATGTTTCTCATTAATTTCTTGTTAGATTACTAATATTCCTAATGTTTTCTTGCAGAAACATTGAAGATTACAATCAATTAGAGTGAAGTGAAGACAATTGAAGTGAAGGGGCAGCCTAAAGATCCATTTAAATCTTATTTCTCATTTAGTAGTTAACTATCCAATTGACTAGACATTTATCCAATTGTTTAGGCCTTCCAGTTGTATTAGAATTATTAATTCGAACCATTAGCATATCGATTAATTCATTCAAACAGTTTAGCATCATATTGTTTCATTAGTTTTTCCATTACTTTCCTTGATGTCTTCTAAGTTAGTTCATGAGTCTGAGCACAATACTATTGAAAATCTTGAAAATATTGAAAATATTCCGCCAACTCTAGACAGACCAGAACCCTCTAGCTTACCTGAAAGTTTAGTAGAAGAACCCATTATGGAAGTTTCAATCTCATATCAGGAAGTTGTTGCTATGTACGAGGCTGCCCGTCCTTACGGTCCATAGCTAATTAAAACTATTTACTTTTGATAAGAGAACTTTAGTTTCAGTCATAGAATTAGGTAATTTAACTTGTTTTATCATTAGAACCCTTATTTTCATAAGCCTGAGTTTGCTACAGACACCCCGCGTGTGCCGAACGATTTAGGCGGATGACTTGATCCACCATCCGAGCATCGCTCACGACCGACAGCGTTTAACGTTTAACACATCGGGTTGTTTTATCCGAAGGGGCGATCACTACTACCAGATTTGCATGATTTTTCTGACTATGACTAGGTTGGTTGCTATGGCACTCATGTGTCCACTAGCAACTTTTGCTTCATGCTTTGTAGTTCATGTATATCTTGGTTGAGCAAGAAGCATCCTATTGTGGACAGTTCCAGTTGTGAGGCTGAGTATAGGGCAACTTTCACAATGATTGTTGAGTGTGTGTGGCTCAGAAGCCTTATGGCTAGATTGGGTGTTGGTGAGTCTTCTGCCACCACCATCTTCACTGACAGTCTGAGCACATTGGAAGTTGCAAGGAACCCTATGTTCCATGCTCGCACTAAGCATATTGAGGTGCATTATCATTATGTCAGGGAGAGTTTCTCTGCTGGAGAGATTAGCTTGGCATATGTGCCCACGCAGGAGAACACTATAGACCTTTTTACAAAGGCTCTACTTAGGGAGAAGTTTGAAGCTTTCCGCAAAGCTTTGGGCTTACTTCCTTTTGTGGATTGATTCCACATAGCGTGGCACTTCCTTATACATGAGTGCCAGCTCCTTGTTCACGGCATCACTCTCAGGGGGATTTGTTGATATATTTAGGTAGTGATATGTGTGAACACTCTAGGATTGTTGAAGCATTTTTTTCCCTGTTTAGGAGTTCCCTCCATCTCACTTGTATATATGTCTATTGCCCTAACAGGCTACTTATCTTTGTACATTATTATGGTAATACATTCAGTATTGTGTGTTGTGCTTTAAGCTTCTTCTTCTTCCTTGTGCCATTTGCGTGCTTCCGCAGACGTCTAACTCAAACATATATATATGCCTATAACCCTAATGAGTCACTTATCTTTGTACATTCACTTGGTATACATTTAGTATTGTGTGTTGTGCTCCAAGATTCTTCTTCTTGTGTTTTTCGTGTGCTTCCCTATAGCTCAAACTCCAACAATTGGTATCAGAGCAGATAGTCGCTTCATCGAGGGCATCATTGACACCCCTCTAGTCACAATCTCATAATCGCATGAAATTTGGTGATCATACTCAAGGTGATTGGTAGTTCAAAATGGATTCGCTTTGTGGTGTCAAAATTTTGATATGAGCTTGTTTTGGCCTCCAAATGCACTATCATAGTGCTTGTTCATGCAATTTTGTCTTTTTGTGCCAAACATATATACAGGTTTCCGTTCACTAGTACAAGCACCTCGAAGTCTGCTACATGTTTGGCAAAACTTGATAGGGTATTTTTGTTCAACTTTTTGAGATACAATCGTTTTTTTGCATCAGGATACTTTAGTCAATGGCCATGGTTAAAAGAAATGATGTATTACATATGTGGGCTGTGGAGGATAAGTTGGATGGTACCAATTAATCATTATGGGTATATATGATGCATCATGTAGTGGTCTCAAAAGGACTATGGAATATTGTGTAGGGTGTTGGAAAACAACCTAACACGTGTAAATACAGTTATTGAAGGTGATGTAGATGGCATTGAAGATAATGATCTTGAGGTTCCTGCTTGTGTTGTGATTCTTGTTGCACTTAATATAGAGAAACTTCATTGGGATGGAAGAGATGCTCAGGCACATGCATTGATAGCCCTGGCTATCAAACGTGCCATTGTCCCTCATATTCACTCTTGCAAAATAGGAAAGGATGCTTGGGATACACTTACCACTTTGTACCAAGCAAGAAATGAGGCTCATGTTGCTTACCTCCGAAAATAGTTGGAGAGTGAGCATATGAATGAAGGAGATTCTATGGATAGTTTTTTGACAAAGATCAAAGATTTAAAGGAGAACTTGATTTTTGTTGATGAAGTCTTGCCAAATGACTTGTGCAGAATGTTCTGAATGGTCTTAAAGATTCATATCAAAGTTTTGCTTCTACTCTTTAGTTGATGATGAAAGGCAATCCAAATGCCTTGACATTTGCAGAGTTATTCTCTATTTTGTTGTAGGAAGATCAGTCCAGGTAGAACAAGTCGATCATGCGTGTAGCAGGTCAAGCTTTCTTAGCTAGTCACAAGGGCAAAGGTAAATGGAGCTCATCTACTAGTAATTAGAAATCTGCTTATTCTTCATAGTCAAAAAAGGAAGACAAAGACGAGAAGAAAACAAAAAAGAAGAAATTGTTTTGCAAATATTGTAAAGGAAATTATCATTTCATAAAGAGTTGTCCAACAGTGGTTCAAAAGAGTCTAAGAAAAAGAGTCCAGAATGGTTGTTGCATAGGCCTCTACACCTAAAACAGAGTCTACTAATCTTGTGCAGGATGAAGAATGGGCATTTACTTTTGTTTGCAGTTATGACCCATCTTCTCATGAGTAGTGTATGTCTACAGTAGACTCCAATGTTTGGTACTTTGACAGTGGTGCAACCAAACATATTACCTTGCAATGCAATTTCTTCAATTCACTTAAGTCTACCCCTATAGGAATACTATCACATGCACTAACATCTCCTCTTATCTTGTAATCAGAGTTGGTAAGATCATTCTGACTACTATTAATGGTAGTTCTGTCACATTATCAAATGCTTTTTATATGCCAGGCATCAGGAAAAATATCTTGTCTGTTTCAACATTAACCAAAATTGGCTTGTTGTCAGTTTTTTTTATGACAGATGTACAATTCATGATCTGTCAAATGGTGAGGTTATTAATTGCTTCTGACATTTTATGTCATGGGTTGTATAAGCTCACAGACTATGCAAAATGTGAATGATTTAGCATGTGCAGTTCAAGATTCTCAGGCCAACAATTGGTATGAGAGTAGGTTGTCGCTTCATCTAGGGCATCATCGACACCCCTTCGGTCACAGTCTTAGAATCGCACAAAAATTTGGTTCAAAACAACTTTGCTATGTGGTGTTGAAATCGCGATTTGAGCTCGTTTCAACTTCAGAATGCACTATCATAGTGCCTGTGTAGGCAATTTTGTCTTTTTGTGCCAAAGATATATATAGGTTTTGGTTTGCCAGTATAAGCATCTCAAAGTCTGCTACATGTTTAGGAGAACTTGATAGGGTAGTTTTGTTCAACTTTTTGAGATACAATCATTTTTCTGCATCAAGGTATTTTAGTCAGTGGCCATGGCTAAAAGCAGTGATGTATTTGTATGTTGGATGTTGAGGATAAGTTGGATGGTACCAATTACCCATTGTGGGATTATATGATGTGTCATCTATAGGTTGCAAATGGATTGTGGAATATTGTGCAAGGTGTTGGAAAATGTCCTATTACACCTGCAAATACAATTATTGAAGGTGATGAAGATGGCATTGAAGATGGTGATATTCTTCATGTTCCTCTTTGTGTTGCAGTTCTTGCTACACCTACTGTAGTGAAAATTCATTGGGATGGTAGAGATGCTCAGACACATTCATTGATAGCTTTTTCTGTCAAAGGTGCCATTATTCCTCACATTCCCTCTTATAGAACAACAAAGGATGCTTGGGATACACTTACCACTTTATACCAGGCAAGGAATGAGGCTCATGTTGCTTATCTTCAAAAACAATTGGAGAGTGAGTGTTGGGGATGTAAGGGTCATGTGACCTTACCCCCATATTTATATATATACATCATATATAGAGCATTGCCTCAAGAGAGATCATTATGTGGGTTTCGAGGCTCCCACGCATATCCGCGCGTCGTTCCTCTCTTCTCTCTCATTGCATGTCCTCCTTTCTCCTCTTGTTCGGCACACCGAAGCCCTTCATTGGTATCAGAGCATGCTGAAGGCTGGTGTGCAAGAAGCTTCAATGGAAGCTTAAGTGAGAAGAGGTAGAAGTGCAGGTCGGCATCTCTTGACAGCTGTTCAGTATTTCGGTCATAACTCGAGCTAGGAAGCTCGGATTGACGCGTTTTAAAGTTCTGTGCGTAGCTAACACAGAGAGTTACAACTTCACAGAAGGGCGCAAAACCTGGTTCGGACTTCTGAAGTGCCGAAAATTCAAAAAACGCAGAGAATTGTAGAAGGCGAATCTACATTGAGTAGGACAGCAGGTCGGTTTTTTTGTCATAACTTGAGTTCTACAGCTCGGAATGCGATGATTCAACTTGTTGCTTGTAGCTTGGAAAGATAGCTACAACTTTGTAGAAGAACTCAGATCCAGATTCTGAGTTTTAGGTTGCCGAAATTGCAAAATACAGAGCAGTACTGTTGTAAGTGAAATTGAAATTGACAGCAGGTGCTTGTCTTAAGCATATCTTGAGCTACGCACCTCCGATTGAGGTGTTCTTTATGTCGTTACGTAGCCAAGAAGTGGATCTTGAAGTTTGCTAAAGACCAAAAGTTCAGATTCAGAGGTTATCACCTCTGAAACAGCAAAACACAGAGCAGTACAGTTTTGCCCAAACAACCCTAATTGCACTTGGAGGTTGAATTTGCTTTGGAACTTCTTCGAGAGAGAATTTATGGTGTGCAAGCTCTTATTTTCAGAGCTTCAAGACATTGTACATGTATGATCATTGTGTTAGCTCCTCCATATGAGAGTAGAGCATGATCTTGTCACGTGTTTGGCATGTAAGATGACATTGTGGTATACTCTTTTTGAGGTTTATGTCATCATGAGTTTGATCATGGATGTATAGTGGCATTGTGGTCTATATATCTTGCTTATGCCACTTGGTTACTTGCACATACTTTTGTGAGAGTTGACATTGGATCTTGATTGGTACTTGTATCTTTGTTTTCTTTGCAGGTACGTGATCCAGATTGGAGCCTCAGTTACACGTTCGTTTGTCACCGTTATTAGCATTTGGTCATTGATTGATATATATTTGCCAGTGTGATTCTTGGCATATGTGGATGGTGATTCCCACATGGTTATTTTGGTTCTAGAGTCCATTTTACAGAGGAGATGCTGCCGAAATTTCATCGGCTTTTATGCTAGAAAGGAGCTCTTGTGGATCTTGAAGCTTTTGTGATAGCTTTGGATCATTGACTATCTCCATTCACTTGGACTTGGTCACAGGTTGTTTGTGACAGGTTGGACCATCTTGCAGGATTTATTCTTGAGTGGGAGTTGTATTGCCATTGTATTGGCGTGTATTGCCATTAGTTTTTTGGCACATGTAGTTGCCATTATCTTCTTGATTTATATCAGTGACAGGTGGTGACAGATTATTCATTGTTCTTTGCTGATTGGTTATCTTGTTTGATTGCTCAGTTTACAGGGGATACTCTGTCGAATTTTTCCCAGGATTCTTCCACATCTATTTGGTCACTTTGGAGACTTGGTGAGCAGGCTTATGCTCATGGTTTTATATGCATGCTAGATGCATGGTTATGTGACAGGTGGTTCACATAGTTCCTTCTCCATCGAGACATTTGTGATATGACTTATGCATATGGATATGCAGGTGTGATCCTATTCAGGATAGAGTATTGTTTCTAGTCTCTTGTTATATTGCTAGTCTATTGGATTGCCAGCATGGTGTCTTCTCGATTTGATGGCACTGACTTTCCGAGATGGAAAGCTCAGATGTGGCATACATTGGTTCGTGCAGGGTTACACATGTATGTGCATAGAGATGCACAGAGGCCTTGTGACATGCCCGATCATGTATGGATGGATATGGATGCATTGGCCAGCTCCACTATCCGATTACAGCTTGTGGATTCTATATACGAGTCTGTTATGTATGAGGAGACGAGTAGTGCATTATGGCAGAGACTACATGATATGTATGCGAGTCCATTGACTCATGTGAGACATAGATCATATCGACGACTTCGATGTTGGCATTGTGGTCATGAGGGCCATATTCGACGACGTTGCTTCAGGCGGATGCGACGACGACGTCAAAGATATGCATGTGATGCAGGTCAGGTAGTAGTTTCAGGAGAGTCTACGGCAGTTGATTATGCCAGTGATGGTGATATCACTTTCTCCTATGGTTCATCTTTGGATTCCTCTTATTCATTGGATGGCACACATATGGCTTGGTTGCTTGATGCATTAGCCACTTTTCATGTTACTCCATATCGTGAGTGGTTTTGTCGATTCTCAGGTGAGAGTCGTGGATGTGTGCACTTGCTTGATGGTACATCATATGACATTGAGGGTGCAGGAGATATATGCCTTATGCTACCTAGTGGAGCATCACTTATACTCAGACATGTACGCTATGTGCCTTCATTCCCTATGAGCTTGATTTCAGTTAGCCAGTTATAGGAGAGCAGATATTATGCATTCCTTGGTGAGCATCATTTTCAGTTGCAGTTGGGACAGCTTATGCTTGTCAGAGGTGCCAGGGTTGGGCACAGGTATCCACTACAGGTACTTCATGTGAGAGACAGTCTCGTCTCAGTGGGAGTTCAGCCTTATGTGCGATGTGAGACTCGTCATGTCTCATTCTGTCTACCTATAGATAGTTCTATGGACATTCTTGATGCACATGTATGGCATGATTCAGATGCTCAGATGGATGCACATGTAGAGCATGTTTTGGATGCTCATGATGCTTATATAGAGCATGGTTTTGTTGATTATGTGGATGCTCATTTGGAGCACACTTTGGATGATCAGTTGGATGCTTTAGAGCATGATGTGGATACTCATGTAGAGCATTGTGATGATACTCAGTTAGAGTTAGATCATCAGTTTGATCTTTGTGTTGATGTTGTGCAGTTAGCTCATGCGGAGCATGATGATACACTTAGTGTGGTAGAGCACGATAGCTCTCATGATACACAGTGTATGGTAGAGCATATTAGCTCTCAGGTTGCACACCTAGACACATCCTTGGTTGATAGGATGACTGATTTAGATGCTGAGGAGTCAGTTATTATGCAGTCATTCTTGGATTCGCTCATGCCAGATGTTGACATAGATATATCAGGACATGTTGATCTTGATGATGGTTCTTTGGATGCCTTGGATACAGGCATGGCCGACATACTTAGGTTAGCCAGGATAGCACATGTTTCGTCAGCATTCGGGAGTCTGATGTACGAGTTGTTATGCTCGAGACCAGACATTGCAGTTGCTATTGGAGCATTTGCACTTGGAGTTGTCAGTCGTTCGATGATTGACATAGGCATAGAGCGAGTGGGAGCTTTGCAGGAACTTCATCAGTTCTTGCATCATTCAGATATGAGCTCGACTCTTATCGATATGAGTCTAGAGCAGTTTGAGGTGCATGGATACACCTTGTTTGAGGCGGTTGGTGTAGGCTGATCTGGTATGGGTTGAGATCCGGACTCTTCCTGTACATTATTGTATAGTCCTACATCATTCTTTGTATATGTTACCACTTACGGTCACATTGACCCTTAAGTGGGAGATTGTTGGGGATGTAAGGGTCATGTGACCTTACCCCCATATTTATATATATACATCATATATAGAGCATTGCCTCAAGAGAGATCATTATGTGGGTTTCGAGGCTCCCACGCATATCCGCGCGTCGTTCCTCTCTTCTCTCTCATTGCATGTCCTCCTTCCTCCTCTTGTTCGGCACACCGAAGCCCTTCAGTGAGCACATGAATGAAGGAGATTCCATGGACAATTTTTTGACAAAGATGAAATATTTGAAGGAGCAATTGATTTTTGTTGATGAAGTCTTACCTGACAATTCACTTGTGCAGACTCTTCTGAATGGTCTTCCAGATTCATATCAAAGTTTTGCTTCTACTCTTCGATTGATGATGAAAGGAAATTCAAATGCCTTAACATTTGAGGAGTTAGTCTCTGTTCTGTAGCAGGAAGATCAGTCTAGGTAGGATAGGTCCATTATGCATGTTGCAGATCAAGCTTTCTTGGCTAGCCAAAAGGGCAAAGGTAAATGGAGCTCTTCTACTAGTAAGCAGAAATCTACTAATTCTGCACAATCAATGAAGGATATCAAAGACAAGAAGAAAATAGAAAAGCAAAAATTGTTTTGCAAATACTGTAAAGGAAATGTTCATGTCATATAGAGTTGTCGAAAACTCACTGATAAAGAGGCAAGGAAGAAAGAGGCTGGAAGGGTTGTTATAGAGGCCTCTTCACTCAAAATAGAGTCTTCTAATCTTGTGCAGAATGAAGAATGGGCATTTACCAGTGTGTGCAGTTATGACCCATCTTCTCATGAATAGTGTATATCTATGGTAGACTCATATGTTTGGTACTTTGATAATGGGGCAACCAAACATATTACCCTGCAGCATAGTTTCTTCACTTCACTCGAGCCTCCCCTATAGGGAATACTGTGGCATGTGCTAGGAACTCCTCTTATCCTATCATGGGAGTTGATAAGATCATTCTCACCACTACTGATGGTAGTTCTTTTACTTTGTCAGATGCTTTATTTGTGCTAGGGATCAAGAAGAATCTGTTATCAATCTCAGCTTTAGCCAAGATTGGTTTGATTGTGAAATTTGTTGATGATAGATGTACAATTCATGATATGTTAAATGGCAACGAAATTATTGCTTCTGGCATTTCATATCATGGGTTGTTTAAGCTCATAGACTATGAAAAATCTATGAGTGATTCAACATTTGCAATACATGATTCTCTGGCTATGTGAGATGCAAAGCTTTAGCATGCATGCTTTGGTCATTTGGATTTTGCTTGTATTTTGGGCAAAATTCAACATTCCTTGTTCCCAAAAGATGGTTCAGTTCGAGCTACTCACAAATTGCAGGCTATTCACAGTGATGTCTGTGGTCCTATGTAGACACCCTATTTTGGAAACTATCTTTACTTCATGACTTTCATTGATGATTTTTCCAGGCATAAATGGGAATATCCATTGAAAGAAAAGTCCGATGTGTTTATTTGCTTCAAACAATTTCTGGTTTTTGTCGAAAATCTATCAACATGTGAAATGGGCACCCTCTATTTTGATCAAGGGGGGAATATATGTCTTATGATTTTAATGCATTTCTGGCTGATCATGGGATAAAACATTAGTGTATAGTGTTGTATACACCTCAATAGAATGGAGTTGCTAAAAGGTAGAACATGTCACTCATGGATATGGCGAGCTGTATGTTCAAGAGTCAAGCTTTAGCACATAGTTTCTGGCTTGAGGTTGTTATGTGTACAACATATGTACTTAACAAGTGTCCCACTAAAGTTAGCTCCAAAGATGATATGTATGACACTTTGCGGCCTACTTTTACAGGTGCATAGTCTAGTGTTGGTCCTAATGAGGCAACTTGTCAACCTTTACAAGTTTGATATGATGATGCAAATCATTCCATTTCTGATGTAGATTTACATGATGCACTTGTTGATGATAGAGCTGATATTGATGAGGCAAAAACTATGCCAAAATGGCTCGTGCAGACTTTGCATGATAGCAAATTAGATGCACCTCTCTCATATTGTACTCGATTAGACTCTCATGGCGCTTCTTTTGCATCAGATTGCTATGCTATGGCTGCCTCTACTCTTTGTGATGAGATTGAGCCTGTTTCATTTGATGAAGCAGAAAATTATGAAAATTGGATGGTTGCTATGCAATTAGAATGATGTTGGATTTGGGGCATTTGCATCATTATTTGGGCATTCAATTTTTGCAAGTTGATGGTGGAATAGCTTTGTGTCAAACAATGTATTGACACATTATTGTAGCATTTTGGCCTTGAAGACTGCAAACTTATTGCCACTCCTATGGAGATAGGTTTATGATTGAGTCTTCATGATGTTGGAGATGCATTTGGTGTTGTTCCCTATCAACAAGCTATTGGATGCTTGATTTAGTTATGCATTACTTGGCTAGATATTCAGTTTGCTATCTCACAGATGAACACCTTTATGCATTGCCCAAGTGTCAAGCATTGGCAGGCAATTAAGCGCATCTTTTGCTACTTGAGTGGTACCCGACTACTTGGATTGTTTTATCCCAAGGGGGGATCACTACCGCTAGATTTACATTTTTTTTTTACTTTGATTAGGCTAGTTGCTAATATGACACTCATGTGTCCATCAATGGTTTTTACTTCATGCTTGGTAGCTCATGCATATCTTGGTTGAGCAAGAAGCAGCCTATTGTGGCCACTTCTAGTTGTGAGGCTAAGTATAAGGTAGCTTTCACAATGACTGTTGTGGCTCAGAAACCTTATGGTTGATTGAGTGTTGGTCGTCTTCTACCATCACCATCTTCACTAACAATCAGAGAGCATTGGCAATTGGGAGAAACCCTATGTTCCATGCTTGCACTAAGCACACTGAGGTGCACTATCATTATGTCAGGGAGAGGTACTCTGCGAGAGAGATCAGTTTGGCATACGTGCCCACACAGGAGAACATTGCATACCTTTTTACAAAGGCTCTACCTAGGGAGAAGTTTGAAGCTTTTCGCAAAGCTTTGGGCTTGCTTCCTTTTGTGGATTGATTCCACATAGTTTGGCATTTCCTTATATGTGAGTGCCAACTCCTTGTTCACTACATCACTCCCAGGGGGGATTTGTTGATATATTTAGGTAGTGATGTGTGTGAACACACTAGGACTATCGAGGCACTTTTTCCCTCTTTAGGAGGTTTTTTCCCCCGAGCTTGTATATATGCCTATGGCTTTAAGGGGTCATTTATCTTTGTACATTCTAGTGGTAATGCATTTAGTACTGTGTGTTGTGCTCCAAGATTCTTCTTCTTCCTTGTGTTGTTCGTGTGCTTCCGCAGAACTCAAATTCCAACATTTTAGCCCCATGGTTATGTGCAAAAAGGGCATGAAAAAAAGTGTGCATGTTGAAAAAGGCATTAACTGGTTAAATCCATGAAGATTACTTTGATGGTACTAGAGACCCATACGATCACATTGTAGAGTTTAGACAAGTACTGAGATCAGAACATGTTGATAACTTGTTCACTCAATATAATGCCTTTGGCCTAACTCTGAAAAACACAGCCTTGACGTGGTTTCAACCACTACATCAGGGACAATTTAGGAACATTGATCAACTACTAGAAGCCTTTATCATGGAGTTCTCCAAGAGTGGCATCAAACACAATACCTCATCCTTGATCCACAGCTTCAAGCAAACACTCGAGGATTTTAGACAAGTAATGAGAGCAAAACATGTCGATGACTTGTTCACTCAATATAATGCCTTTGGCCTCAATCTAAAAAACACAGCCTTGACATGGTTTCAACCACCACATCAAGGATAATTCAAGAACTATGATAAACTGCTAGAAGACTTCATTACAAAGTTCTCCAAGAGTGGCATCAGACATAATACCTCATCCCTAATCCACAGCTTCAAGCAAACACCCCAAGAGACGGCTATATTAATAGAAAGAAGATTTAGACAATACCTAGAGAGATGCCTTATTCAAGAAGTACCCACACCAACCAAACAAGTGGTGTTGTTCTTCGATGGTTTGATAAGTTCCAAATTGATATCATATGTGTATCTAAAAAGAGTCTAGAACCATAGAGCAATGCATTTGTATGTGCATTCATGTTGGAGTTTGTGGTCTACAAAAGCACACAAATAGCACAAGGAAGAATAAGAAGCTTGGAGTGTAACACACAATTATGAATGTATTAGAATGTACAAAGATAAGTAGCACATTAGGTTAATAGGCGTATATACAAGCTAGGGAAAAAAACCTCCTAAGAGGGAAAAAAGTACTTGGCGGTCCTAGTGTGTTCACACACATCACTACCTAAATGTATCAACAAATCCCCCCTCAGAGTGATGTGGTGAACAAGGAGCTAGCACTCATGTACAAGGAAGTGCCAAGCTATGTGGAATCAATCCACAAAAGGAAGTAAGCCCAAAAATTCGCGGGGTTGAAAGACATACACTTCTTCACGCAAGTCACCATTAAAAAATGCAATTTTAATGTCCAATTGTTGCACATTCCAACCAACATGAGCTACAAGTGCACATATGCTATGAATAGTAGTCATTTGGCAAGCAGGAGCAAAGTTCTCATCAAAATCAATGCCTCTTTCCTGAGTATAACCCTTTGCAAACAAGCCTAGCCTTATTCCTATCAACTATTCCATCAGGCTACACTTCAGTTTGTATACCCACTTAGTGCCAATGGTCTTCTTGCCAAGAGGCAAGTCACATAAAGGTCCATTCTTCATTATAGCATCATATTCAGATTGCACAGTAGCCATCCAATTTTCTAAATTTTGTGCTTCATCAAACAAAATAGGATCATTCTCATTATAGAGACTAGAGGCAGCCATAGCATAGAAATTTGATGCAAAAAAAGCACTATGAGAGCCAAAACGAGTATGATATGATAGAGCTACATATAATTTTCTATCACGTAAAGTCTGCACCAGCCATTTTGGCTTGGTCTTTCCTCCTCAATATCAACTCTCTCATAAACAAGTGCATCATGTAAATCTACATCAGAAGTGGAATGATCTACATCATCACATGAAACCTGTAAAGGCTGAGAAGTTGCCTCACTAAGACTAGCACTAGACTATCCACCTATAAAAAGAGGCAGCAAAGTGTCATACATGTCTTTGGAGCTAACTGATGTCTCTTTAGTACATGAAAGTAATGGTTGAATAGCATCTTCCACAAAAACAACATCACGTCTAACCAAAATGTGTTTAGTCTGTGGATGATATAGATGATAGCCTTTTTGCTTTCAGAACTATACCCAACAAAAATACATTTCACTGCTTTATCATCCGATTTCCTACATTGTTGTTCGGGCACTAATGCATATGCCAAACAACCAAAAACACATAGGTGAGCAATAGATGGCTTGCAATCATGCCAAGCCTCATATGGAGTGATAAAATGCAATGCTTTAGTGGGACACCTATTAAGTACATATGCTACACATATAACAACCTCAAGCTAGAAACTATGTGGTAAAGCTTGACTCTTGACCATACACCTCACCATCTGCATGAGAGACCTATTCTTTCATTTAGCAAATCCATTTTGTTGAGGTGTATATGACACTATACACTGATGTTTTATCCCACAGTTAGCTAGAAATGCATTAAAATCAAAAGACATATCCCCCCCCCTCAATCAAAATAGAGGGTGCCCATTTTACATGCTGATAGATTTTCAAACAAAACCAAAAACTGTTTGAAGCACATAAACAGTTCAGACTTTACTTTCAATGGACATACCCATGCATGCTTAGAAAAATCATCAAGGAAATTCACGGAGTAAAGATAGTTTCCAAAAGACGGTGTCTACATAGGGCCAAAGACATCACTTTGAACAAGATGCAATTTCTAAGTAGCTTGAACTAAACCATCTTTTGGGAATGAGGAACATTGCATCTTTCCCAAATATAGCCTTCATAGACATGTTTGACAGGTGCCTCAAGTTTGGACAAAGAGGACACTATTTTAGATCTCTTCAGGTGTAGCAAACTAACAAAATTCATATGATCAAAGCGTGCATGCCAAAGCTTTGCATCTAACAAAGCCTGAGAATCATGTATTGCACATGTTGAATCATTCACAGATTTTTCATAGTCTATGAGCTTATACAACCCATGACATAAAATTCCAGAAGCAATAATGACATCACCATTTGACATATCATGAATTCTACATCTGTCATCATTAAATTTCACAACCAAGACAATCTTGCGTAAAGTTGAAACTGATAACATATTCTTCTTGATCCTTGGCACAAATAAAGCATCCGGCAATTTAAAAGAACTACCATCAGTAGTAGTCAGAATGATCTTACCAACTCCCATGATAAGATAAGAGGAGTTGATGGCACAAGTGATAGTATTCCCTACAGGGGCAGGCTCGAGTGAAGTGAAGAAACTATGCTATGGGGTAATATGTTTGGTTGCCCCACTATCAAAGTACCAAACCTTTGAGTCTACTGCAGACATACATTGTTCATGAGAAGATGGGTCATAACCACAAAGAGTGATAAATGCACATTCTTCATTCTACACAAGACTAGGAGACTCTATTTTGGGTGTAGAGGCCTCTGCAACAACCATTCCAAACTCTTTCTTCCTTGTCTCTTTGGTAGCCAATTTTGGACAACTCTTTATGACATGATCATTTCCTTTAAAGTATTTGCAAAACAATTTTTGCTTTTCTATTTTCTCGTCTCTAACATCCTTCTTTGATTGTGTAGAATTAGCAGAATTTGGCTTACTAGTAGAAGAGCTCCATTTACCTTTGCCCTTGTGACTAGTCAGGAAATCTTGATCTGCAACATGCATAATGGACCTGTTTTGTCTAGAGCATTCTTTCTACAACAAAATAGAGACTAAGTCCTCAAATGTTAAGGCGATTGGATTTTCTTTCATCATCAAATGAAGAGTAGAAGCAAAACTCTAATATGAATTGGGAAGACCATTGAGAATAGTCTACACAAGTGAACTATCAAGCAAGACTTCATAAGTAGAAATCAAATGTTCCTTCAAATGTTTGATCTTTTTCAAAAAAATATCCATGGAATCTTCTGCATTCATGTGCTCTCTCCAACTATTTTCGTAGGTAAGCAACACATGTATAAAGTGGTAAGTGTATCCCAAGCATCCTTAGCTATTGTGCAAGCACGAATGTGAGGAATAATGACACGTTTGATAGACAAGGCTATCAATGCATGTGCTTGAGCATCTCTGCCATCCCAACAAATTTGCTTTGTAGTAGGTGCAGTAGAAATCATAACACGAACAGGAATCTAAAGAATATCATCATCTTCAATGCTATCTCCATCACCTTCAACAACTATGTTTGCAGGTGTGATAGGATGTTTTTCAACACCTTACACAATATTCCACAGTCCTTCTATGCATTAGTACTCACAAGAATTCCTCCAAGAGATTCAAGAAGAGAAATGGGCCAAGGAGAGTGAAAATCCTCCCCCCATTGAGCTAGTAGATGATCTTCATGATCAGTTTTTGTAAGACATTCCCTCCATCTATGGAGAACAAGACGATGCCTATTCTAGTTGACGTTTAGACTTTGAGTCTAATTCCTTGCAAGAATTGCCTCATTTCACGGGCCCATGGGAGTCTAGGTCTATCAATATGAGAGCACCCATGTTCATGGTAAGCCTTAGTTGTACCTAGAAACACTGATGTAGTGAACAGCACCAAAGTGCAATGTCATTTCACTTTGGAGGAGCTACTCAAAATTAAACCAGGACTCTAGAAACACATAGCTAAAGAAGTGCCAGAAGTAGCTAAAACTCATTCCTAGGTAGAATCACATAAGACAATACCTGAGATGCCCTTGGATACAATAGATGAAATGAGTGTTGGTGCAAGTCAACCACCAATTGATGTTTTGGATGAAGACTTGAAGTCAAAGGATTAAGAAAAGATTAACAATTGAAGATTGAAGATAGAGTATATCCAACAAATGAAGACTTGTATACATATGTACATTAATTTGTAGTTAGCTCACATATACCTTTTGTATGGTCATGAGCTTGTACATATATGCCTATATATACAAGTAAAAATTCAGGGCAAGTATGAGAGAGCATGTGAAGAGAAGATTTACAAGTTGTAAGAGTCATTAGACATTTTAGAAATGAGGAAAATCTCTCTCATCACTCAGATGTAAAACTTTTCAGAAAAGAAGAAAATTAGCACCCCATCTTTTGCTTAGTACTCCTTCTCTATTTCATCTTTTCTAATTATATAGTTTATTGACTTTTGTACAAGTTTTCAGATCCTAATTGTGATCGAGGTGAGAGAATTGAGTGTAGGAACATTTACATGTGTAAATGTGAAGAAGTGGAGTTGCAACAGGTGCAAAATTTGATGTTAATGTTTTGGTCAGTTCTCCTTCCACAGTGTAAAGTTTTGAGCAAGCAAGCAATCATTCTTTACTTTGGAACGTAAGCTACCTATGGCTAAAAGCATTTGGATAAAGGGGTTGTAATTTGGGAGAACTATGTGTTAAAAGTTACAGGTGTCAAAGTCAACTTTAGAGAAGTACAATTTTAAACATAGGTGAATTGTTTAGATCATTTCTCAAGATCTACTAAGTATTTTGAGATGATCTAACTTGGAGAAGGTGCGCAAACATTAGGCAACACTTTATACAAAGTTTCATAAGAAACTTTACATTTTGATTAGTCAATTAAAGAGTTATGTGCAACATACTTTTTTGAGTTGTGACTCTCTTCACAGTTAGTTCAAAATTTTGATAATCTAGTATTGATCCTCAAAATTGGTAAAGGTTTTGAGTTATTCTTGATATATAGGTACTCTAACATCAAGTAAAACTTGTTCTTTTGGAGATTAACACTCTCCATCAGTGGTATAAGAGCAGGAATCATCAAAAGAGAAGAAAGGAGGACCCCGACTGCTGCAGTTATACAGAAGTTAACATTTGAAGGTTCAAAAGGTGAAAGCTTTAAAGGAAATCTTGAGAAGGAGGCCTGAAGCTATCACGAAGTGTTGAAATTTATGGTACATGTGCAAGATCCAATTGTGAGGCTTGGCACATACTCAGCTCTCATTTATTACCTCTTCATCATTTATGCATTTGTTGTAAGCCCAAAATGAAGCTAGGCCTTGAAAACATAAACCCTACACTCTTAACCTTAGAGTAGAGTGTTAAGAATTAAAAAAGAAAAATGTATTTATGGTTTGGATAAAAGCCCAAATATGCTTAGCAAGATGGAATACTCAAGAAGTACGTGACCTTATCCATATGGAGTGATTTGGAGCATCAAAAGTCACCCAAGCAAATGGAAGGACAAAGGACATGAAGTGAAAGGTCAAGAGGTGAGAGAAGATGAAGGGTAGGTGAAAAGTCGCATACCCATAGCTCTATATATAGAGCTCATTTGAACGTTAAAATTTGTGGGGATGACAAGGAGATGGTGTAGAATCATATGCTGGTCATTCTCTCACCAATGGATATCAGAAGGTACCTCATTTGGATGCTAGAAGGCACAAAGGTATTCTAGCTACATACCTTGTTTGTACACAGCCACCTTGTGAAGGTCATATCTCTCTATGTACTTGTCCAATTAATGCATATGATATCTTGTTGGAAATCTTATCTCTCATACTCTCTGTATCTCAAATATCTGTGTCAGATCATTCTCCAGTAGTTACTGGGAGAATTTCTTGTGAACCTCAGTTTTTTGCTATACCTGAGTTGACAGGTAGTCTAACTTTGTGCAGTCGTTTACCTAGTCATATGCAATCCAAATGGAGTGTTCTTTATCTTGTTAGAAAGCTATAAGAGTCTACTATGTGTGGAAAAAATTCAGAGCCATTGGATCTCTGAGTTGTGACTGAATCAGGTTTTAGTAAGCATATGTCTTACATGGCAGATTCTAGAAGAGGTTCTCTAACTTCCACTACGTGTATTGGAGTGTATTAGAGTGAAGTTTCTCCACATTTTGGTATCAGAGCTTTGGTTGCAGAGCATTGGGAGTGGAGCCCATGGATTCACAAAGAGATCTTGAAGAAGATGCAGAGATGTCAAAGGAAAGGCTTGAGCTATCATGCTCATTGAAAAGCTATGGAGATGAAGCTTTTGGTATGTAAGAGAATTTTGTTGGTTTATGCTATTTGAAGTGATACACTCTCTTATCCTACTCTCTAATGAAGATGTTTGTTCATTGAGGCATGCTATAAGTGATGGTAAACACTTTGTTGAAGATTTGTGAGCAATCTATAGGAGGAGATGAAGGTTCAAGCAAAGAATCTTGGATGCACAACTACAAGTTGTATGTGAGCATTGTATGGATGCTTTGGACATTGCACTCAATTGAATGAAGTGCAAGTTTTGATTATGTACATGGCTGAAGGTTTAAGCCTTTATGTAAGTTTGATGATAGCATTATATGCAAATGAATGAAGATGCTTATGTATGCATGCTTGTGAAGTTTATGCTCAAGATGAATGTGAGTTTTGGACAGCCATGCTAAGGCTGAATATAAAGTGAATTTAGAGTTTATGATTGATGTCTAACATGCAAGAATGTATGCTTATGTGTCCAAGGAAGATATATACACATGTTGATGATGTGTGAATGAGTAATAGGCTATTTTATAAAGCCTATACAAGCTGATTTTTTTGCGGTTTGATGTAGCCATATGAATTGGCACAAAGAGAGCTGAATATATGCTCCAATAATTGGTGATTTGCATGCATGATTATATGTGATGGTTAGTGTGATATTGAAGCACTAAAGGTTGGTCATGTTCAGCCATACATGAGCTGAAAGTAAATATGTTTGGATGCCATAAAGATTGGTAAGATGTAAGGCTGCTATGTATGAAATTTGTGGATGTATCTTGTTGTGGATAAAAACCATTGAGGTAAAGTTGAGAAAGCAAATGTGTGCTTATATCATAATGACTAAATGTGTTTGATTTGAGTTTAGATATATCAAGTGAATGAAATGCTCCTATTTATATAAGCCAAAGTTAGGTGAACAAAGGTTGGATGAAGGAAGGATGCAAAGCTTGGAGCCAAAGCAAAGGAAGGAGCCCAAGCTCAAAGGTTGTCAAACACATAGTGTGTGCACTTGAAGATTGAACCCAAGCTGAAGGTGACCAAGGCAAGGAGGAGTAGAAGACTCCAAGGAAAGGCTGCCATAAAGTGTCAAAGAGTACACAAGGACTTGAAGACACCCCCCAAGGTTGCATGGAGCAACAAGCAAACGACAAGAAGGTAGAGACACTCATGAGAAGTGTGACAACATGGCTGAAGTTGATTGAGGTAAAAGAAGGTAAATAAGTGCATTTGCAAATCTAAAGGCTGATGTTAATTGTTGAGAAAAAAATCAACATTGTGTGTGGTGGTAAGTTCCAAGCAAAGTCTATGTGAATGTATTGTCAATGTTAAATGTTTAATGTTTAATGTGTTAAACGTATCTCTTAGATTGGAACGTCTCTGACTATCCGAAAGTCGTTACCAGACCAAGTGGGTTCTTGGGAGTGGTAGGGGTCTGTTAGACAGAGGCCCTGTACTTATTTCCCAAATCTTCGTCACAACAACACAAGCCCTAATACGCGTCTTAGCTCAGTTACTAACATCAATTGGACAATACGCGATTTCTGTGTCCTGGGTGCCGAACTTCTTCAGACTGACCTGCTATTGGAAAAGAGCAGTAGTCCGATCTACAGACTCAACAGTATGTAGTAAATCAACCAGAGATAACACTATAGCTGACAGATTCATTCGTCACAACACTTTACAGTGATCTTCAGATAAAAGGTTCACGTTACCCGAAGGTACTAGTTATTCCTCGTATTCGGAGTTAACAGATAATAACACCGAATGCAATGAATCAGGTAGAACAAACAGGATACACTACAACAACGCTTCAAGTCGCCTATTCGAACTCACACCGTAATATCACTACTCAGACTGACTCAGAGTACTTAAACAACTGAAGAACACACAACAACGCAACACGATGATAGTAATCAGACACACAATCCGTTACTCAAACACTCGCTACGGTGAACTACAGTATGAGCAGACGATGCAGAACGTACTCAATACCAACAGTTGTCAAGACTTCACAATAGTGTTAAATAACGTTCCCACACATATTCAGACGACCAGTCTGGCAATTCCAGAAAAAGCGTCTCTCTCGACCATTCTCTTTACATTGCTTTATATAGATTTTACAAGATGCGCGTACCAACTTTTCGCGCGTATTTGCAAAAACTCCGTTACATCTGGCATCCGTTACATGTGTCCCACTCCGGCGGCCACTAACACTGGCACGCATGGTGGACTCGAACCCGCAAGCTGTTTACTGTTCGGCTACTAATCCTTCTAAGTACATGTTACGGGCTAGCCTAAAAGTTCGGGCAATTTTCTTCTTAAGTGTTTCTAACATCTGAACTAAGATACTAGGCTCTACTAATTGGGCATCGGTTCTAGCCGAGCTTAACGCTATTGCTTCGGTTAATAAAATCTCGGTCTGTGTTTGCAAAAAGGCCTCCTGTAAATAAAAATCGTTGGATAGGGCAGCATCCCGTGCAATCTTTAGATCTTCTATCTGTTTCTGCATGTTGATCAATCGTTCTCTTTTATTTGCGCACTGGTTCTCTCTTCGTTCGATTTCCTGATTTTGGTACTGGATTGTCCTTGAGTAGGCATCGCGTTCTCTTTTGATATCTTTGATTAATTTCTGTGTTTGAGCCTCTTGTGCTAGCTTTCGTCGTAATATGTCATTGACTTGGTCAAAATCTATCTTGAATCTCTGTAATTCTTCAATACTCTTCATTGCTAAATCGTGTTGCTCTTGTCCTTGTTTGACCACTTCATCCAGCTGCTGTCTTGTCTCTTCTAACATATTGCCGAGTGCAATCCTTGCATCCTCCTTGTCTTGTATCTCTGTCTTCATTTGCTGGATTGCGGTCTGTGCTTCGATTAGTAATTTGTCCTTTGCGGCTAGTTGTTCCAGCGCTATGTCTTTTTGTTGGATTAACAGTTGCTGTTCGGCCAACTGAGCCTGGAGCTGGGAGACCTGCGCCTGGAGCTGGTGGTTTTCGGCCCTGACGGCGTCAACCTCCTCCTGGAGTGGTGTGATATATGCTTCCAGTAAATCTACTTTGTGCTGCAGGTCATGTCGAATAGTGTCTGTGACTTCACGAATTTGGACAGGGAGCTGCTGGGAGAGGTTAATGAGCAATTGTCCCATTGACGCAAGCTCAGAGAATACCGGAATTGATGGGAGGAGAAGAGGGTTCCGTGGTTGTGAAGAGGAGGTGGTGTCAATCTGTTGGGAGGTCGGTGGAGAATAATTGGGGGATGAAGTGGAAGATGCAGTGGGCTCAACAGGTGCTATGGGAGGTTCCGACGGTGGAGTGATAGTGGTAGCGACAGATTGGATTACCTTTTGTTGTGTTGCTTCGGCGTTGTCTACGGTGTATTCTACGGCTTTGAGCAGTCTGTCGAAAGCTTCATGTTCCTCAGTTTGCTGTTCTTGCTCGGTATGTTGCTGAGAGACTTCTTCGGTCGAGATGGGTTCTGTTTTTGTTTGTCGTTCTTGTTCCTGGTTCTCGGATGATGTGGATTGTGCTGTCGAGTCATGTTGTATGGACGTGGCAGTGTCGTGGAAAGTTTCATCTTTGGCTTCCTTGTCTTGTCCGGCAGAATTCTGTATGTCACTTTCGAAGGAGCTGATTCTAATGCATTTTTGGCAGAAAAGCTGTTGGATCTCCTCTTCATCTTCTTCTTCGTCGTCTGCTAATGGTTGGACAGATTCTTCGTGTCGTAGGACGGGGCCTCTGGATGGTGGTTGAGCTGCTAGAATGGCCGGAAAGAGAAAGGAAATGATGTGGGGTAATCGAGACCGAGGGGTAGTTCCTTTATTAACCTGTTTCACTATGGCTACACATTCTTTATGGATCCGGTGAAAGAAATAGGAGGCGAAGTTAACGGGTTCTCGAGAAGCTAGGTCGATGGCGGAGTAGAAAGGGCAGGATATGCCGTAGGTGCGTTTCTGGAGGTTCAAGATGGCGACTAAGAACTGGAGTGCAGTTCTTTTGGGTTCAGGGCGACAGAGGATGGCGTACTCGTTCGATGAATAGCGGGGGAAAAGTTTTATCATGCGGGCTACGGGGATGCTTGGGCCATTCTCGCGGCCTTGTGGAGTGAGGCGGAAGGATTCGGCAAAGGCTTGGAAGGTTACTACGATTCGAGATGGCAAGGAGAGGAAGATCCATTTTCACTCAGTGATGGGGGATTGGGCGATGGCAGGTATGATCTGCGCAAAAAAGGGATGGGCTTCCACTGAGTGCCAAGGCAGCTTAGCGAAGTTGGCCAACCCACGGGTGCGCAGGTATTCTCCTACCTCGTGTTGGAGAAACACTCACTAATTGGACATATATTTGAAGGTCAAATCTTAGGAAGAAAACCCCATGCCTATGTGAAGGGACAAATTCACAAATGTATCATATTTGTAAAGTTAGTTCACTTTAGTTCTAGAAGTTTTTTAAAATCATGAGAATACAAAAATCTATATAAGTTAGTTTGTATCAACAGACACGGCGAGAGAGAGAGAGAGAGAAGAAGTGGAAGAGAGTGATAGAAAGAGAGAAGGAGTTCATTTTATACGACGGAGTATAGTCGGGCTTCTCTGAGTGAGAAAGCATCTGTAAAACTTCTGAGTTTTCATAGCTATGAGAAAGAACTGAGTAAAGTTCTGTGTATGAGTCTCTCTCCATCCTCTCCATGCTTGCCTACTGTGTGATGAATTCAAAGTTCAAGTTTTCCAAGCAATTCGATGCCTGGCATCGAGTTTGTGCTGATAAGTCATTATTTTCATTCTTTGTGTGTTAACTATTGTTGAATCTTTTAAAAACATGAGATTTGTGGAGCAACTTGATGCCTGGCATCGAGTTTCAGCATAAAGTCGATGCCCGGCATCGACTTCTAGCATACAAGTGGTCTTCTTCATGTGTGTGTAAAAGAAGCTATTTCTGGTGCAAAAAAAGAGGCAAAAAAAGCTCAAAGTCGATGCCCGACATCGACCTTGACTGAAATTCGATGCTAGGCATCGAATTTTTTATTTTTAGACACCCAGGATTACTAAAACAAGAAAAAATTCCACTTTTGGAAGTTATACAGGGTGATCTTGTGAAGGCCATAACTTGAGTTCTAGAGATCCGTTTGATGCATATGATAGCTTGTTGGAAAGCTCTATCTTCTAGTTTCATCCTATAAAGTTTCATGGAGAAATAATACTTGAGCTAAGAAAAATTAGCAAAATACTAAAGGTATGTCATTTTAGTGACTAGAAAAATCTGAAGAAGCAAAGTTCTTGGTTTCGGTTATCATTTCTCAAAGTTTGGAGTGGCAATGAGTTAATGGTGACCATAGAGGTGTTCTAGTGTCACATTAATTCATTTCTTGTGGTGTTTCATACATCAACAAGTGGTATCAGAGCAGAAAGATTCTCAAGAGCAGAAGACGACAAAGGTACGAGAAGTTTTGTAAAGTTTTCCATTAAAGTTTGAAAGGTGAAGCATTTGAAGACACAAGGCATCAAAAGGTTACTTCAAAAGTATCCTCATACACAAAGAACTTCAAAAGGTATTATCCTTTATCCTTTAATCTCACAGGTTGCAGCAGAAGGAAAGAACTATGGCAGATCATATCTCCATTGACAAACTGGACAGAGATAATTACCCCGCATGGGTAATGAGAATGGAAGCCTTACTTATGAGTAAGGATCTCATGGTATATGTAACAGGTGAAGAAGAGAAGCCAGTATTTGAAGATGAAATCCGACCAAAGAAAGAGGAACTTGATGCTTTAAAGCATTGGCAGAAGAAGGATGCAAGTGCGAAAGCATACATCTACAATACAATCTCTAATCATTTGCTTCCACACATCAGAGGATTGGAATCATCTGAAGATATATGGAATGCATTGGAGTATCATTTCCAAAGTACTACTTAAGCACGGAAATCAAGTCTATGGTCAGAGTTTACAACATTCAAGAAGAAGCCAAGTCAAACCATTAGTGATTATGTCACTAAGATGAAGGATCTAGTAGATAGTCTTGGATCCATAGATGAAGATGTTGAAGATCACATATTAATTGCTCAGCTACTTGCAGGTTTGAGAGGGGATGAAAGGTGGAAACCTTTTGTCTTATCAACAGAACTTTTATTAAATCATTATGTTCCAGATTTGAACCAGTTGCTTGGTTTGATGCTCACATATGAGCAAGACTTGAAGGGAGATGGAGATAAAGGACAAAGTTCTGCAATGTACATGAAGAACAAGAAGAAAGGAGATAAAGGTAAAGCAAAGGATGAAGAGGAGTCTAGTTCTCAAGCTTATTATGCAAGAGGTAAAGGCACTGGTAGAGGAAGAGCAAGAGGTTTTGGAAGAGGTAGAGGTAATCAAAATAACAATAAGAAGGCTTGCTGGATCTGTGGATTGAGTAATCATTTGGCTCATGACTGTTGGCACAATCAACAAGGATCAAACTAGAATCAAAACAACAATAGCAGAGGTCGAGGTGGAAGATATCAAAGTAATTTCCAAAGAGGTAGACAAAGTCAAAGAGGAGGCTATGTTAGAGGTGGAGGAAGACGTTGGGGACAGAATCAATCCTACAACACCACCTACTACAACTATGCAAATGACACACAGAATGAAAGTCATACATCATTGATGATGAATTCAATCAGCACATCAGATAAAGAAGATCTAAAGGTATTTTACATTGACTCAGGATGTTCTAATCATTTGTCAGGAAACATAGAATTGATGTCAGAATTGGAAAAAGGCATTTCTAGCCATACAGTTCAAACATGTGACAATACAAGACATATTGTACATTCAATTGGAAAAGTGAAATGCAAGAGTGGAGCAGATTTGCTAACCAATGTTTTGTATGTTCCTACAATACCTAAAAACTTGATTAGTGTGGGACAGATAGTTGAAAAAGGTTTTCAAGTGAGGTTTACAAATGAAGGAGTGTTTGTGGAAGATCCAGAGAATGGATATAATCAGATTGTCTCTGGTAAGAAAGAAGGTAGACTCTTTACTTTAAGAGTGCAAGGGAACATTGATCAAGCTTTGCTCACACATGGTGAAGCAGTGATTACAGAACTTGATCTCTGGCATAAGAGATTAGGTCATTTCAATGAAAGAGGAATTAAAGCTATGGTTGCTAATCAGTCTGTACTAGGATTACCAAATGTGCAAAGTCAACATATGGTTTATAAATGTGAAGCATGTCAAATGGGTAAAGCACACAGGTTACCATTTCAAAAGAAAGGATTCAAACATGATGGATTACTAGAGCTCATTCATACAGATGTATGGGGACCAACAAAAGAAGGATCTATCAGTGGCTCAAGGTACTATGTTCTTTTTATTGATGATGCTACAAGATGGATAACATTATATGTTTTGAAGGAAAGATCAGAAGTGTTTGGAGCTTTCAAGCATTTTCATGCATATGCAGAGAGAGTCACTGGTCAAAAGCTTAAGAGACTGAGGTCTGATGGAGGGGGAGAATACTTCTCCCAAGAGTTCAATGATTATCTTTGGAATGCAGGTATTAAGAGAGAAATAACTTGCAGGTATACACCACAACAAAATGGTGTAGCGAAAAGAAGGAACAGGACTCTGGTTGAGTTTGCTAGAGCTATGCTAAAGGAGAAGAATTGTCCAAATTATCTTTGGGCTGAGGCTGTAAATACAGCTACATACCTTGTGAATAGATTACCATGTGCAGGCTCTAAATGGAATGACTCCATATGAAGCTTGGTGGGGTAAGAAACCAACACTAGATCATTGTAGAGTGTTTGGATCAATTGCATATGCTTATGTGCCATCACAGCTTAGGCATAAACTTGAACCAAAGGCAGAAAAATATGTGTTCATTGGTTATGATGAAAAGCAGAAGGGTTACAGATTGTGGAATCCTCTAACCAAACAATTTATTGTTTCTAGAGATGTTACATTTGATGAACAGAAAAGTTGGTATGCAGATCAAAGTCATACAGTTGAAGAATTTGAAGAAGAGGTAAGAAGATGTGAGAAAGGAAAATCAATTGTGCAGGTGAATAGAGATGAAGACTATATGCAAGCAAGTACATCCAGAAGTGGATTAACAAGAAGGAATGAAGAAGCTCCTATATTTGATGAAGAGGTGTATCTAGAAACTTATGAAGAATGTGAACCAAGAAGGTCAAGTAGGACAAGAAGACAACCAGAGAGGTATTCTTATGACACTTCTTACATAACTCAGAAGAACTATGCATATATGGTCAAAGATGATGAAGAACCTCAGAACTATGATGAAGCAAAAGGTAAGAAGCAATGGGAAGAAGCAATGAAGGAAGAGTTCAATGCACTGGAGGAGAAAAAGACATGGGAACTTGTTCCTAAACCAAATGGTAAGAAAGTAATTGGAAATAAATGGGTTTATAAAGTGAAGAAGCTTGTAGATGGAAGTATAGCCAGATATAAAGCTAGACTGGTGGTGAAAGGCTATGCCCAAACCTATGGCATAGATTATGATGAGACATTCACTCCTGTAGCTAAGATGTCAACTATAAGGACAATCATCGCTATTGCAGCTTCAAAAGGATGGACTCTAAGTCAATTGGATATAAAGAATGCATTCTTGAATGGATACATATCAGATGAGGTATACATGGAACAACCTCAAGGGTTTATAGATTCCAGGTATCCAAATTTTGTTTGCAGGTTGAGAAGAGCATTGTATGGATTGAAGCAAGCTCCAAGAGCTTGGAACTATAGACTGGTGAAGTATCTCAATGACCTTGGATATCAAAGTTCAAAAGCAGATCCAAGTTTACTCATCAGAAGAACAGAGGAAGGTACAATCTACATTTGTATTTATGTAGATGACATTATAATCACAGGTACTTCAGATGAAGGAATCAAGGAGGTAAAGAGATTACTTGAAAAAGAATTCAAGATCAGTGACCTAGGAAAGTTGTCATACTTTCTTGGAATGGAAGTCACTTATACAGATCATGGAATATATGTATCACAAGAAAGGTATCTTCTGAACTTGTTGAAGAAGTTTGATATGGAAAATTGCAGAGAAGCTTCAACTCCACTTGAAGTTAATCACAAGCTCAGTAAATATGATGGTGCAGAATACAAAGATATGAGGAAGTATCAATCTCTTGTGGGTAGTTTGATTTATGCTACACTAACAAGACCTGATCTTAGTTATGCAGTGGGAGTTTTGTCACAATTCATGCATTGTCCAAAGGACCCACATTGGATTGCAGGTCAAAGAGTTCTCAGATATATCAAAGGAACTATAAAGGAAGGATTATATTATCCTTTTACATCAGATTTGAAGTTGAGAGCCTACAGTGACTCAGACTGGGCAGGTAACCAAGATGACAAAAGATCAACTCATGGCTACATGATATACATTGGTGATAAGCTTGTAAGTTGGTGTTCAAAGAAACAACATACAGTAGCATTATCATCAACTGAAGCTGAGTACAAAGGACTTATGGAAGCAGCTAAGGAGGTCATATGGATGTAGACATTGTTCAAGAGCTTAGGCATTGATCAAGGTACACCTACAATACATGGAGATAATATGAGTTCACTTTATCTTGCAGCAAATCCAGTTTTTCATGCAAGGACAAAGCACATAGAGATACAGTATCATTTTCTCAGAGAAAAGGTAATGGAGAAGGAGATTGAAGTGGAGTACATTTCTACTAAAGATCAGATAGCAGACATAATGACAAAGAGCTTGGATGGTGTGAAGACCAGTAGATTCAAAAGCATGGCAGGAGTGAAAGAAAAGAAGAAGATATGAAGGAACAGAGAATGTCAATTAGTGATTGAGGGGGAGCTGTTGGAGAAACACTCACTAATTGGACATATATTTGAAGGTCAAATCTTAGGAAGAAAACCCCATGCCTATGTGAAGGGACAAATTCACAAGTGTATCATATTTGTAAAGTTACTTCACTTTAGTTCTAGAAGTTTTTTAAAATCACGAGAATACAAAAATCTATATAAGTTAGTTTGTATCAACTGACGCGGCGAGAGAGAGAGAGAGAGAAGAAGTGGAAGAGAGTGATAGAAAGAGAGAAGGAGTTCATTTTATACGACGGAGTATAGTCGGGCTTCTCTGAGTGAGAAAGCATCTGTAAAACTTCTGAGTTTTCATAGCTATGAGAAAGAACTGAGTAAAGTTCTGTGTATGAGTCTCTCTCCATCATCTCCATGCTTGCCTACTGTGTGATGAATTCAAAAGTTCAACTTTTCCAAGCAATTTGATGCCTGGCATCGAGTTTGTGCTGATAAGTCATTATTTTCATTCTCTTTGTGTTAACTGTTGTTGAATCTTTTAAAAACATGAGATTTGTGGAGCAACTCGATGCCTGGCATCGAGTTTCAGCATAAAGTCGATGCCCGACATCAACTTCTAGCATACAAGTGGTCTTCTTCATGTGTGTGTAAAAGAAGCTATTTCTGGTGCAGAAAAAGAGGCAAAAAAAGCTCAAAGTGGATGGCCGACAGCAACCTTGACTGAAATTCGATGCTAGGCATCGAATTTTTTATTTTTAGACACACAGGATTACTAAAATAGGAAAAAATTCCACTTTTGGAAGTTATATAGGGTGATCTTGTGAAGGCCATAACTTGAGTTCTAGAGATCCGTTTGATGCATATCATAGCTTGTTGGAAAGCTCTACTCTTCTAAGTTCAGCCTATAAAGTTTCATGGAGAAATAATACTTGAGCTAAGAGAAATTAGCAAAATACTAAAGGTATGTTATTTCAGTGACTAGAAAAATCTGAAGAAGCAAAGTTCTTGGTTTCGGCTATCATTTCTCAAAGTTTGGAGTGGCAATGAGTTAATGGTGACCATAGAGGTGTTCTAGTGTCACATTAATTCATTTCTTGTGGTGTTTCATACATCAACACCTCGGTAGGGATACCATCACGGAAGGCTGCGTAATTCGCCAGTGCTTCCATGGCACACATGAAAACAGAACACAGAACACGGATACACAGAGCACAGTGGGCGCACAAATTACAAACACAAAAACACATTAGCGATTTTTGGCGCAACAGAAGAGATTAAGTAGAGACATTACGGTGGGGGGGGTAGGAAGTGATGGTTATCATTGTGCGGTGTTGGAATGATACTGCTTTCAATTTGGTGTACATGCTTGAGTAACTGGTAAGGAGGGCGGCTTATGACATAAAGATTTTCGTGCTTTTAAAAACGCGGCTATTTACAAAAAGAAAAGGAAAGAACAAAAAGAAAAGTAAAGTAAAAACCAAAAAACGCGGTCCACCGCCGAATGTTTTAATGCGGGCTAGCAGCGTGTTGATACGACCGCAGCTTCGAACCGTTGATTGCTTTTGGAAGTGGGTTTCCGGTCAACGTAGTCAACCAAAAAGTTGCTAGACCAATTTGCTCTGAGATCTTGTAAGGACCGAACCACCATAATTTGAATTTGCCTGCGGATCTATTTGACTTTGCATTATAGAAAAGTACAAGCTGTCCCACCGAAAAAACTGGAGTCTTCAAGTGTCGATTGTGTGTCCTAGCCTGTCTTAGTTGGACTTCGTGCATGGTTTAAAAACTGAGCCATCGATGCTCGTCTAACTGTCTGAGTGTGTCCACCCAAAATGACAGTGAGTCTTCCGGTAGCAGTTTCTGGGTAATGGCTACACGCAGACTTGGTATAACTACTTCCATTGGTGCTATTGCTTCTAAGCCATAAGCTAGTTTGAAAGGTGTCAATCCTGTTGTTACCTTGTAGGTAGTCCGGTAGGCCCATAACACTACAGGTAGCAGTTGATCCCATCTTTCCGGTTCTTCCATGATCAATTTTCGAAGGATATTCAGCAGAGATTTGTTTGTGCTTTCGGCCAAACCATTAGCACGAGGATAATAAGGAGAACTAAATTTATGTGTGACCTGGAACGACTGAGTAAGTGCCTTCATTAAATTGTTTACAAAATGAGTGCCTCGATCTGAGACAAGTTCCAGTGGTAAACCAAAACGTGGAAAGACATCGGTTAGCAGACATTTTGCTACCGCAACTGCTGTAGCAGATCGTAAAGCCCAAGCTTCTGCTCATCTGGTTGCATAGTCTGTACAGGTCAGTATGTAACGGTTGTTACTGAAGACTGCTGGAGGTGTAATCGGACCGATAAAATCTAGACCCCACTTCTGGAAAGGTTCCAATGGTAAGATGGGTTGCAGAGGAAAAAGGTGACGTTGCAAGGGCTATCCAGATCTTTGACAAGTATCACATTGTTTGACAAACTGTGATATATCTCTGTACATAGTTGGCCACCAGAGACCACTCTACAGAATTTTCCGGTGAGTTAAGTCTGCTGCAAAATGGCCACCGGAAGGAATCGAGTGAGCCAAAGTAATAATTGAGTTAGCTTCATGCGGTGGAATACAGCGAAGTAGGATTCCGGTATGATCTACATAATATAGTTCTCCAACAATTAACCGAAATCGGCGGCTAAAGACTGCAATTTTCCTGCGTACTGCCGTAGAAGTCTGAGATGGAAGACAACCTTCAGTGAGAAAAGTCAGGATCTGATCATAATATGTAGATGGTGTATGTGGGTCTGTAATATCATCATTCATTAGTTCAGAGCTATAGATCGCTGGAGTTGTATCATCTATACCTACCGGAGCTTCACCGGAATCTAAGCGGGATAAGAAATCTGCTAAGGCATGTGAATTGCCTGGCCTGTGAATGGCTTCATAGTCGAATTCCTGCAAGAGTAAGACCCATCGTGCTAATCGACCACCTAGATGTTGTTGTCGAACCAGATAGACAAGTGCAGCATGATCTATGTGAAATGTGAATTTACGGCGCAACAAGTAATGTCTGTATTTCTTGACAGAATATACTAGCCCTAGACATTCTCTTTCTGTTACAGAGTAATTCTTCTCAGCAAGGGCTAATCTTCGACTTTCATAATACACTGGTCTGAACCACTTATCAATTTGTTGCATCAACACACTTCCTATTGCTATATCTGAAGCATCAACAAATACATGAAATGGGTGATCCCAGTTCGGCGGCTGTAATATAGGAACTTGTGTTAATAAATTCTTTAAACGATCAAATGCTATCTGGCATTCCTGGGTCCATTCAAATTGTCGAGGAGTCTTGGTGATTAGCTTATTTAGTGGTATAGCCAAATGAGCAAGCCACCGTAAGTGTCTTCCATGCCACCATACTTGACCCATGAAGCGCATAACTTCCTTTGGTGTAGTGGGCACCAGAGCTTCTAATACTGCCGAAATTTTATTTGGATCCACCTGTATACCTTGTGCAGATACAATGTGGCCAAGTAACTTGCCACATGAAACCGCAAACACCGATTTGTTTGGATTCAAACAAAGTCTATACTCTCTGCATTTCTGAAAGCAGCACCGTAAATGGAACAGGTGTGCTATCATCTTACTGAAAACTGAGAAATCGTCAAGGTAAACTTGCATAAAAGAGGTGAGGTAAGGAGAAAATATTTCCTGCATACATCTTTGAAATGTGCTTGGTGCGTTTCTCAATCCAAACCACATTACAGTACAAGCAAATACACCCCAGTTGGTAATGAATGCAGTTTTCGGTATATCCTGTTCAGCCATTCTAACTTGATTATAGCCACTGTATCCATCTAGGAATGAATACATCTCGTGGCTTGCTACTCTATCCAGCATAATATCTAAAAAGGGGATTGGAAAGGGATCCGATATGGTTGCTGCGTTTAATTTCTGGTAATCTACACAGATTCGCAGTTGCTTGTTTTTCTTTGGCACAATCACAATCGGAGAGATCCATTCAGCATGCTCTACTGGCACGATGAATTCGACTTTTAATAACCTGTCAAGTTCTGCCTTTACCTGAGATGCATAATGGGGATTCATCCGATAGCTGGGTTGCTTTATCGGTCTTGCTTCTGGCTTCAGCATGACCGTGTGCTGGTAGATGCGGGGGTCCAATCCTTTCATGTCCTTGTAGTCCCATGCAAACACATCGAAAAATTTGCGGAGTAGTTGGATTAGATCAGCTTCAAATCATTCCGGTAAATTTTGCTTTATCTTTACAGGGCGCGGGTGATCTTCATCTCCTAAATTGTAAATGATCAGCTGATCTTCGGGGACATAGAACTGTTGAGATTTCTCTGTGTCGTCTGTTGGTTTAAGAAGTTGCTGCAGTTCATCGTCATGTGTCGAAACAGTATCTTCCTTCTTAGCCTCTTCTGTGATGGGTATTACTGTACAGACTGAAGCGTTCCAATTATCTACAACGGACTTTAGATCAACAGTTCCTAAGGAAATTAAGTCAGCGTTACTCTTCAGAAACTCTTCTTCTTCATCATCTGACAATCCATCTAGCATATGGACTGGTTCAGCAAAATACGGTCTAGCGTGTAGCTCGCAAGGTTGTATAGCATCTAATTTTACCACATATCTACGATTGGCATCCTTAAACGTAAGCTCTTGTGCAGACCAGTCCTGTATTACCTCCGCATGCTTCAGCCAAGGTCGACCGAAAAGAAGGTTGTAATCCAAAGTGGATTCCGGCAGATCTAGTATAACAAAGGTCATTTTAAAGGTCGTACCTTGTAAAGTGATGGGTACATTCCGCACAAGCCCTAAGGGATGGACTCTTGATTGATCTGCCATTCTGACAAAAAATTGAACTGGTTCGATTTCGGTCCATCCTAACCTTTTGCATAATGCCGCAGTTGCAATGTTAACACCAGAGCCTCCATCAATTAGTACCTGCGTAATCTTATGATTCTTATACCAAACTGTAATCAAGGGAACTGAATGATCCACCATAGAGTCAGGTTCCGGTTGAACTGCTGCTATTGCTGGAATACAAGAAGGCACCGGACTGAACTGTTGTTGGAACTGCTGTCGAATTCCAGGCACTAATGCCAGTAGTTGGCCCAGAGGCAGGGTGATAAATGCCTTAGATAAGATTTCTCAGGCCTGTTGAGATTGGTTGACAGGCTCTACCGATGTTGAAGTTGATGCCTCTACTGATGCAGAGGTGTCTACTGTTGGTAATGTGTCTGCTACTGATGATGTTCCCGCTGCTGACTCCCGTGGTTGTGTTCCTTCCTTTGTTAACGAGGGCTAGGTTACCGAAATAGGCTCTACGAAGACTGGTGGTTCTGCTGTGGTCCATTGACTACCCTTGTTGTACATTCTGTGTTGTTCACGTATCCCTGGTTCAAATAATTCTGCTGCCGGCTGTAGTTGTTTACCGGATTAGGTCTGGACTGCAGCAGCCTGTGTTTCCACCGGTGTGATTTGTACCATGTTGGCCATTGGATTTTGACGTTCCTTCTTCCTTTGATCATACTCAACTGCATCCTTGCAAAATCTCCTAATATGTCCATACTCACCACAAAAATGGCAGTGCGGTGGTGGTAAATTGGGATTTTTCGGTGGTGGTCCGTTCTGCCATCGGTTTGTATTATAGTTGTTATTCCTTTGTCCTCTGTAATTTCGATATCCTTGCTGCTGGTTGTTTCTCATTTGCGGAGGCACATAGTGGTTGGCTGGCTGCCCTTGTTCCTGGATAATTGCATTGACAGTCGCTGTTCCCTGTACTCTAGCATTGTATGCGCAGTTTTCGGTGGTATGTCCGGCAGTGTTGCAGATAGCGCAGAATGTCTGATTAAGTGCACAATTGGCACTAGTATGCCCTGAATTTTTGCATGTGATGAAGTATACTTGTCTGGTCATATCTTCGGTAACATTTTTGTTTGTTTTTAACCATTCCAGATCTTCTGTAAATCCGCCGACTTTGTTTTCCAGTTGGAGAGTCATTGCGATGACTGCATCGAGTGTCATAGCTCCGACACATCTTATGATCATGATCTGCTTAAGTTGTGGAGTCAAGGCATTGATGAACCACTGAGTGATAACGTCATCTGGTAAGTTAGCATGGGCCGGTGGTAGCTGCCTTAAGTGCGTTCTGAAGAGGGTAGCATACTCCTGTACAGTTTGATTTGCCTTCTGTCTGTTGTTCTGTAGATAGTCAAAAATTTCGGCTGGATTCTTTTTCAGCCTGAATCGCTGCAGAAAACCATCTCGTACTGCTTCATAGGTGCCGAAGTGATTAATATCATATTCTGTAAGCCATCTAGCTGCTTCATTGACTAGTGTAGCTTGAAAGACAATAGCCTTATAGGCCTGATCCGGTGGATGGTTGAGAACTGTGTAGCTTATCTCGAAAGTGCGTACGTGAGCATCCGGATCATCTCCTGGTAATCCACCGAATTTCGTGTACGTCACACCTGTTGGAGGCGGCCTAGGTGGACATAACTGTTGTTGTTGTTGTTGTTGTTGTTGCCCGTTCATCGTGAGTGTATTATACCTTCCTTATCTATCTGGGGGCTGAATATCTGAACTATCGAAATCTGTATCGTCGAATGGTGCACTTTCCGGTGCGATGATCTTGCTCATTATGCTTCGAATCTTTGTCTCGAACAGCTTTCCTTCCTTCTTGATGTCCAATGTAGGGGAACTCACTTGAAAAAGTGGTGGCTGTGCTGAAGATTCACCAAAAAATGGTAAACCGTTGCCGAAAAACTGTGATTCTATTATCGAAATATCACCGGAATGTATCGAAATATCACCGGAATGCACCAAAATTTCGCCAAAATAAGGTGTTTTTTCGCTTTCGTCAATTTCTTTGGCTAATGTGTTTCTACTCGTAGACAAATTCGAATCTTTATTCAAGATTATTAAGCAACTTCAGACTGCGTTCTGGTAGATTCTGGAGTTACTATATCTCCGACAGACTGTGCCGAAATAGTACCATAATGTACCAGAGGCGTAACAAGTTCCACCGGAATATGACCGGAATTAGTTCTAACGTTCTTAACTTTCTTGACAACTGGGTCAGACCTAGTTGTACTTCTACTTCCCCGAGTTGTCTTTAGTACATTAAGTACTCCAGGCTGATCTTCTTGGGGTACGTTTCACCGGATCGAGTAACCGGCATGTATCATCTTTTGTACTAATCACGTAGTATTACTAATGAAACAGTTTGCAACAATCTGGTTCTATTGCTACTTCCAATCGAACGATAATCTGGATGTTCGATTCTGACAGACGACTGGCAATCTTGATGCCACCTTCCCACAGACGGCGCCAAGTATTAAATGTTAAATGTTTAATGTGTTAAACGTATCTCTTAGATTGGAACGTCTCTGACTATCCGAAAGTCATTACCAGACCAAGTGGGTTCTTGGGAGTGGTAGGGGTCTGTTAGACAGAGGCCCTGTACTTATTTCCCAAATCTTAATCACAACAACACAAGCCCTAATACGCGTCTTAGCTCAGTTACTAACATCAATTGGACAATACTCGATTTCTGTGTCCTGGGTGCCAAACTTCTTCAGACTGACCTGCTATTGGAACAGAGCAGTAGTCCGATCTACAGACTCAACAGTATGTAGTAAATCAACCAGAGATAACACTATAGCCGACAGATTCATTCGTCACAACACTTTACAGTGATCTTTAGATAAAAGGTTCACATTACCCGAAGGTACTAGTTATTCCTCGTATTCGGAGTTAACAGATAATAACACCGAATGCAATGAATCAGGTAGAACAAACAGGATATACTACAACAACGCTTCAAGTCGCCTATTCGAACTCACACCGTAATATCACTACTCAGACTGACTTAGAGTACTTAAACAACTGAAGAACACACAACAACGCAACACGACGATAGTAATCAGACACACAATCTGTTACTCAAACACTCGTTACAGTGAACTACAGTATGAGCAGACGATGCATAACGTACTCAATACCAACAGTACTCAAGACTTCACAACAGTGTTAAATAACGTTCCCACACATATTCAGACGACCAGTCTGGCAATTCCAGAAAAAGTGTCTCTCTCGACATTCTCTTTACATTGCTTTATATAGATTTTACAAGATGCGCGTACGAACTTTTCGCGCGTATTTCAAAAAACTCTGTTACATCTGGCATCCGTTACATGTGTCCCACTCCGGCGGCCACTAACATCAAGGATGAGGCTAGTAAGACCACCAAAAGAGAGTGGCAAGCCAAATGTAAAGGCAAGTAAGACCACCAAAGAGAGTGGCAAGCCTATGGCGAGTACAACCATTCAAAGAGGAATGGCAAGCCATATGTAAAGGCAAGTAAGACCACCCAACAGGAGTGGCAAGCCTATGGCAAGTAAGACCATTCAAAGAGGAATGGCAAGCCTATGTGAGGGAAAGTAAGACCATACCAAGAGGAATGGCAACCCTTGTTAGGTGGAAGAGGCACCATTGATCACATTCACAATTTCTTGTGTTGTTTTGTAGGTGATGAAGAAAGCTTGGAAGATGTGGAAGCTATGATTGCTTCACATGAAGAGGAACTCATGAAAGAGTTCATGTATGATCAGCCCATTTTTTATTTTGTAGGTATAAACCAAGAACGAAGAAAAGATCATGAAGCAAGGGGGAGTTAGCTTTCAAGGATTGGAAGATCCAAGATTAGTCCAAAGAAGAGAAAGTGGAGTCAAACCAAATTTCAAATTTGGAGGAGAAGAAGCCAAGCTCAAACAAGAGCAAGAGCAGCCATCAAAGGTAAATTGAAAGCATGAGGAGGAACCACCTACATTGAAGGAGCATCTAGAAGGGAATGAGCAGCCATGATGCACAAAAGGAGTCATGAAGTTAGAAAAAGGAAGCATGACAACCATGACGACATCAAAGAAGGAGATGCAAAGAGTGCACCCAAAGACAAAGTCAAAGATGATCCAAAGACAAAGGAGGATCAAAGAGAAGCATGCAAGCCTAGAAGACATGAAGCCATGAAGCTATGAAGTCTCAAAGAGAGGACAACAAGCAAAGAAGAGAGTGAAGCAACAAACATAAGTACAAGCCAAGGTGATCTCATATTATAAACATATGTATGAAGAATGTTTCTTGATAGGTGTTGAAGGAGAGCTCTTGTGAAGAGCCAAAGAAGCAAGGATAGAAGCAAGGATGAAGCTAAAAAGAAGCTAAGGAGGCTTCAAAGCAAAGAAGGAAGATCACCAACCTAATCAAAGGAAGAGATACAAGGGCGATAGAAGCAAAAGGCGAAGATGAGGAGAATTGGAGAGTAGCATGGACTCCCAATTGTAGCTTGAGGGGGAGTGTTGAAATTCATGGTACATGTGCAAGCTCCAATTGTGAGGCTTGGCACATACTCACCTCTCATTTATTACCTCTTCATCATTTATGCATTTGTTGTAAGCCCAAAATGAAGCTATGCCTTGAAAACATAAAACCTACACTCTTAACCTTAGAGTAGAGTGTTAAGAATTAAAAAGGAAAAATGTATTTATGGTTTGGATAAAAGCCCAAATATGTTTAGAGAGATGGAATACTCAAAAAGTACGTGACCTTATCCATATGGAGTGATTTGGAGCATCAAAAGTCACCCAAGCAAGTGGAAGGACAAAGGACATGAAGTGAAAGGTCAAGAGGTGAGAGAAGATGAAGGGTAGGTGAAAAGTCCCATACCCATAGCTCTATATATAGAGCTCATTTGAACGTGAAAATTTGTGGAGATGACAAGGAGATGGTGTAGAAGCATATGCTGGTCATTATCTCACCAATGGATATCAGAAGGTACCTCATTTGGATGCTAGAAGGTACAAAGGTATTCCAGCCGCATACCTTGTTTGTACACAGCCACCTTGTGAAGGTCATATCTCTCTATGTACTTGTCCAATTAATGGATATGATATCTTCTTCGAAAGCTTATCTTTGATACTCTTTGTATCTCAAATATCTCTATTAGATCATTCTCCAGTAGTTACTGGGAGCATTTCTTGTGAACCTCAGTTTTTTGTTATACTTGAGTTGACAGGTAGTCTAACTTTGTGCAGTCGTTTACCTAGTCATATGAACTCCAAATCAAGTGTTCTATAGCTTGTTAGAAAGATATAAGAGTCTACTATGTGTGGAAAAAATGTTAGAGCCATTGGATCTCTGAGTTGTGACTGAATCAGGTTTTAGTAAGCATGTGTCTTACACGGCATATTCTAAAAGAGGTTCTCTAACTTCCGCTGCATGTATTGGAGTGTATTAGAGTGAAATTTCTCCACATGAAGATCAAAAGGAATTTCATTCAAAGTAAAGGTACACTTATTCCTCACAAAGTTTGAAGAATTTAATACACAGGTGAAGAAAGGATGGGAGATTCTCTTCAGATACAGAAATTGGATAGAGAAAACTATCCAGCATGGTCAATGAGGATGGAAGCTCATCTCATGAGCAAAGACCTCATAGGTTACATCATAGGTGAAGAAGAAAAACCACAATTCAGAGATCCTAGTGTTCCAAATAGGGATGAACTCTCAGATTTGAAGACTTGGATGAAGAGAGATGCTCAAGCAAGGAGCATCATCTACATGGGAGTCAATGACTACTTGCTACCTCATATTAGAGGTCTTGAAAGTGCAAGGATATATGGAATGCTTTGGAGGAGCATTTCCAAAACACTACAAAGTCAAGGAAGGTATCTTTATGGCCAGAGTTTACCACATTCAAGAAGAAGGCTTCTCAATCCATTTCCGATTATGTAACAAGGATGAAGGAAATTGCAGATGCATTAGGAGCAGTTGATGAAGATATTGAGGAGGATAAACTAGTAAGGCAAATCCTCACAGGTTTGAGAGTAGATGAGAAATGGAAGCCATTCATTTTGTCTATTGAATTGTCACTAGATCATTTCACTCCTGATTTAAATCAGTTGCTAGGGCACATGCTAACTGTTGAGCAGGATGTCAAAAGTGATGGTCATAAGAGTGCAGGTCAAGCAATGTATTCAAAGGATAAGAAGAAGAATAGCAAAGGTAAACAACAAGTAAATGAAGAAGAAGGTTCAACTAGCCAAGCCAACTTCCTAAGAGGAAGAGGCAAAGGAAGAGGAAGAGGCAGAAGCAATAAAGATGGAGCAAAATCTTGCTGGATTTGTGGTAAGACAAATCATTTAGCTCATGATTGTTGGCATAATAATCAGAATAATGGAGGATATAGTCAGAACTTTAATTCCAGAAGAAGAGGTGGTAGAAACCAAAGAGGTAATTTTAGAGGTAGAGGTAGTAGAGGTTACTTTGGAAGAAATGCCGGTAGAGGATTCCAAAGTCAATCCTACAACAATACCTACTACAACTATGCTTCAGATCAGAAGGAGGATTCAACCTTGTTTATGAATGCAACTTGTGAAAGGAAAAGTGAAGACCAAAGAGCCTTCTACATTGACTCAGAGTGTAGCAATCACCTGAGTGGTAACATAGCTTTGATGATTGATTTGGAAAATAAGGTAACTAATCATGTAGTTCAAATAGGTGATAATACAAAGCAAAATGTGAAGTCAATTGGATCAGTGAAGTCCAAGGAACTCTTTTGAGTACGGTTCTGTATGTTCCTACAATTCCAAAGAATTTGATAAGTGTAGGGCAAATTGTTGAAAAAGGTTATGAAGTAAGGTTCACTAATGATGGTGTTTTTGTGGAAGACCCTAGCAATGGGTATAAACAAATTGTTTCAGGGAAGAAAGAAGGAAGACTCTTCACATTGAAGATTCAAGGTAATATTGGTCATGCCTTGTTCACTTATGGAGGACATAAGATCTCTGAGTTAGATCTTTGGCACAAAAGGCTTGGACATTTCAATGAAAGAGGTATTAAGGATATGGTATTAGTGCTTGGATTGCCTAATGTTGCAAGTCAACATATAACATACATATGTGAGGCATGTCAATTAGGTAAGGCTCATAAGCAATCATACAATAAGCATGGATTTATGTATTCAGAGAAGCTTGAGTTAGTACACACAGATGTGTGGGGACAATCAAAGGATTTGAGTATAAATGGCTCAAGATATTATGTGATTTATGTTGATGATGCTACCAGGTGGATCACTATCTATGTGATCAAAGATAAATCAGAGGTATTTAATACATTCAAACATTATCATGTGTATGGAGAAAGAATTACAGGTCAAAAGTTGAAGAGACTAAGGTCAGATGGAGGGGGAGAGTATTTCTCTAATGAGTTCAGTGATTACTTATGGAATGTAGGTATAAAAAGGGAAGTTACTTGCAGGTACTCTCCTCAACAAAATGGTGTAGCAGAAAGGAGAAATAGAACTCTTGTTGAGTTTGTAAGATCAATGATGAAGGAGAAAAATTGTCCAAATTATTTGTGGGATGAGGCTGTAAATACAACTACATATTTGGTTAATAGGTTACCATGTAAAGCTTTGTAGGGTATGACACCATATGAGGCATGGTGGGGTAAGAGACCTACCTTAGGTCATTGCAAAGTATTTGGATGTTTGGCTTATGCATATATGCCATCTCAGTTGAGGCATAAATTGGAACCTAAAGCTGAAAACTATGTGTTCATTGGATATGATGATAAGCAGATGGGATATAGATTGTGGAGTCCATCCACAAAACAATTCCTTGTATCAAAGGATGTTACACTTGATGAGAAAGGCACTTGGTATGGAGGTACAATCAATATTCATGCAGGTGATGAAGAAGTTTTGAATAAGAAGAAAGGTAAATCAAAGGTTCAGATATTTGATGAAGAAGAGAACAATGAAGTATAGGTTGAAGTTGAAGAAGTGCCAAGGTTTGATCCAGAATGTGATGAACCAGAAACTTCAAGAAGTGGAGAACTCAGAAGGTCATCAAGACACAAGTGGGACCTACAAGGTATAGCTATGACACTTCTTTTTTTGACTACTAAAGAGTATGCTTACATGGTGAAAGCAGATGAAGACCCTTCTACATATGAAGAGGCAAAAGGTAAGGAAAATTGGGAGAAAGCTATGCAGGAAGAGTATGATGCATTGATGGAGAATGAGACATGGGATTTGATTCCTAAACCAAATAGTCAGAAGATCATTGAATGCAAGTGGGCCTACAAGACAAATAGGTATGCAGATGGAAGTGTGTGTAGGTATAAATCTAGACTTGTTGTGAAACGGTTTGCTAAGACATATGGTATAGACTATGATGAGTCCTATAGTCCTGTGGCAAAGATGACAACCATCATGACACTCATAGCTATTGCTGCATGTAAAGGTTGGAGATTATGTCAATTAGATGTGAAAAATGCTTTCTTAATGGTTATATTTCAGATGATGTTTTCATGGAGCAACCACAAGGATTCAGAGATAAAAGGTATTCATAATATGTATGCAAGCTCAAGAGAGCTTTGTATGGTTTGAATCGGGCCTCAAGGGCATGTAATTATAGACTTGTGAAGTTCTTGAAGGAACTTGGTTTCCAAGTATCTAAAGCTGATAGTAGCTTGCTTGTCAAAGCAAGTGATGATGGGTTCATTTATATGTGCATATATGTTGATGATATAATCCTTACAGGTACAGATGAGAAGGGCATACAAAGCCTCAAGAAGCAAATGGAGAAAGAGTTCAAGATTAGTGACTTAGGAGACTTGTCATATTTCTTGGGCATGGAGATCTCATATACTCAACATGGAGTGTATGTAACTCAAGAAAGGTATTTGAAGAACTTGTTGATCAAGTTTAAAATGGAAGATTGCAGGGTAGCACCTACTCCAATGGAGGTGAATCACAAGTTAAGCATATATGGAGGAGAATAATTCAAGGACATGAAGCTATATCAAAGTCTGGTTGGTAGTCTAATCTATGCTACATTAACTAGGTCTGATTTGTCATATGCAGTTGGAGTGTTGTCTCAATTCATGCATTGTCCTAGGAAAGAACATTGGGTTGCAGGACAAATAGTGTTGAGATACATTAAGGGTATACTCAAGGAAGGTTTGTATTATGGTTTTACATCAGATACAAACATCAAGATATATAGTGATACAGATTGGGCAGGAAATCCTGATGATAGGAGATCAACATATGGATACTTGTGTTATGTGGGAGATATGTTAATCTCTTGGCGCTCTAAGAAGCAACACACAGTTGCATTATCATCTATAGAGGCAGAGTATAAAGGTATGGTTGAAGCTGCAAAGGAAGTCATATGGTTAAAGACTCTCATGAAGAGTTTTGACATCATTCAGATTACACCTACTATTCATGGAGATAACATGAGTTCATTATATCTAGCAGCCAGATATAATGAACTCATATTATCTCCATGAATAGTAGGTGTACTCTGAATGATGTCAAAACTCTTCATGAGAGTCTTTAACCATATGACTTCCTTTGCAGCTTCAACCATACCTTTATACTCTGCCTCTATAAATGATAATGCAACTGTGTGTTGCTTCTTAGAGCGCCAAGAGATTAACATATCTCCCACATAACACAAGTATCCATATGTTGATCACTTCTTAAGAGAGAAGGTGATTGATAAAGAGATTGAAGTCATACATACTTCAACAAAAGATCAGATTGCAGATATGCTAACCAAAATCTTGGATGGACCAAAGCTACAAAGATTTAAAGACATGGCAGGTATAAAGAAGATAGATAAAACCTTAATTGATGATTGAGGGGGAGCTGTTGGTGCAAGTCAACCACCAATTGATGTTTTGGATGAAGACTTGAAGTCAAAGGATGAAGAAAAGATCAACAATTGAAGATTAAATATAGAGTATGTTCAGGAAATGAAGACTTGTATACATATGTACATTAATTTGTAGTTAGCGCACATATACCTTTTGTATGGTCATGAGCTTGTACATATATGCCTATATATACAAGTAAAAAGTCAAGAAAAGTATGAGAGAGCATGTGAAGAGAAGATTTAGAAGTTATAAGAGTCATTAGACATTTTTGAAATGAGGAAGATCTCTCTCATCACTCAGATGTAAAACTTTTCAGAGAAGAAGAAAATTAGCACCCGATCTTTTGCTTAGTACTCCTGTTTTTAATCTTTTGTGAAATGCTTTTATCCAAGTCTAAGTCTATAGTTGATTGACTTCTGTACAAGTTTTTAGATCCTAATTGTGATCGAGGTGAGAGAATTGAGTGTAGGAACATTTACATGTGTAAATGTGAAGAAGTGAAGTTGCAATAGGCACAAAATTCGATGCTAATCTTTTGGTCAAGTCTCCTTCCATAGTGTAAAGTTTTGAGCAAGTAAGCACTCATTCTTTAAGTTGGAAGGTAAGCCACCTATGGCTAAAAGCATTTGAATAACGAGTTGTAGTTTGGGAGAACTATGTGTTAAAAGTTATAGGTGTCAAAGTCGACTGTAGAAAAGTACATTTTTAGACATAGGTGAATTGTTTAGATTATTTCTCAAGATCTACTGAGCTTTTTGAGATGATTTAACTTGGAGAAGGTGTGCAAACATTAGGCAACACTTTGTACAAAGTTTCATCAGAAACTTTACATATTTGATCAGTTAATTTAAGAGTTATGCGCAACAGACTTTTCTGAGTTGTGACTCTCTTCACAATTAGTTACAAAATTTTGATAATCTAGTATTGATCCTCAAAATTGGTAAAGGTTTTGAGTTATTCTTGATATAGAGGTGCTCTAACATCAAGTATAACTTGTTCTTTTAAATTTTAACACTCTTCTTCAATGAGTGAGGGAGAAGAAGGAAATACCTATCTCCTTATCACTTATCAAGGCTACACAACAAAAGCTATTTTGGACTCAGGTGCGGGTATCACTATTACAACTACCTCCTTATGGAAGTGTTGGGGAAAGCTGACACTTAGACTGACAAGAATGAAGTTACAAATGGAAGATGGCCACATCGAGAAATCTCCAGGATTTTTGGAAGGAATAATTCTTACCACTTGTGGTGTGGAGTTTGAGCATACTTTTGCCATATGTGAATTTGGCAAGAACCATGCATATGAGATGATCTTAGGTATATCGTTCATGAGACAATTGCAAATAGTGCAAGATTGGGGAACCAATCCTTTGTACTTGCAACATTTAGGAGTCAGCACTAAAGCCAATCTCAAGGAATACTCATATAGATACATGCCCCCTATACAATGGAACCCCATCCATAGAGTATCAAATGAAATGGAGTTAGTGCACTCCATAGGATCAGGGTCCTCTTGGATGCAAGAAGATACTCACTTATGGATGTGCAAAGTTGTAGTTGAAGAAGAGAAAAGATTATTTGCATGAGGAGTAGGTACAGAGAAGCACCCAAGATCAGTTCAAGACCCAGCCTATGTACCCATAGTGTTCCCACATCAAGAATTTGAACCTCATGGCTAGGTAGAAATTCTAGCCACAATGGACATTTTTTTCATAGTCTATGAGCTTATACAGCCCACGACATAAAATGCCAGAAGCAATAATCATGTCGCCATTTGACAGATCATGAACCATACATATGTCATCAACAAATTTCACAACCAAGCCAATCTTGGCTAAAGCTAAAATTGATTATAGATTCTTCTTGATCCCTTGCACAAATAAAGCATCCGACAATGTAAAAGAACTACCATCAATAGTAGTCAAAATTATCTTACCATCTCCCATGATAGGATAAGAGGAGTTGTTGGCGCATGTGACAGTATTCCCTGTAGGGGCAAGCTCGAGTGAAGTGAAGAAACTGCACTACGAGGTAATATGTTTGGTTGCCCCACTATCAAATTACCAAACATCTAAGTCTACTATAGACATACATTATTCAGGAGAAGATGGGTCAAAACTACAAATAGTAGTAAACACCTATTCTTCATTCTACACGAGATTAGAAGACTCTATTTTTGGTGTAGAGGCCTCTGCAGCAACCACTCCAGCCTCCTTTTTCTTTGCCTCTTTTTCAAACAATTTTGGATAATTTTTTATGACATGATCATTTGCTTTACAGTACTTGCAAAATAATTTCTGCTTTTTTGTTTTCTTAGCTCTCCATCATCCTTCTTTGATTGTGTGGAATTAGAATATTTTTGCTTACTAGTAGAAGAACTCCATTTACCTTTGCCCTTCTAACTATCCAGGAAAGCTTGATTTGCAACACGCATAATGGACCTGTTCTACCTAGACTAATTTTCTTGCAACAAAATAGGGACTAACTCCTCAAATGTTAAGGCATTTGGATTGCCTTTCATCGTCAAACAAAGAGTAGAAGCAAAACTCTGATATGAATTGGGAAGACCATTCAGAACAGTCTGTGCAAGTGAACGGTCAGGCAAGACTTGATCAGCAGAAATCAACTGCTCCTTCAAATCTTTGATCTTTGTCAGAAAACTATCCATGGAATCTCCTTCATTCATGTGCTCACTTTCCAATTGTTTTCGGAGGTAAGTAACATGAGCCTCATTCCTTGCCTGATATAAAGTGGTAAGTGTATCCCAAGTATCCTTAGCTATTCTGCAAGAGCGAATGTGAGGAATAATGGCACATTTAATAGACAAGGCTATCAATGCATGTGCCTGAGAAATCTCTACCATCCCAATGAATTTTCTCTATAGTAGGTGCAGTAGAATTCGTAGCACAAACATGAATCTGCAGAATATCACCCTCTTCCATGCCATCTGCATCAGCTTCAGTACTTGTATTTGCAGGTGTAATAGGATATTTTTCAACACCCTTCACTATATTCCATATTCCTTTTGTGACCAATACATAATGCATCATATAAGCCCATAATGGGTAATTCGTACCATCCAACATATCCTCAACATCCAACGTATGGAATACATCACTACTTTCAACCATGGCCATTGACTAAAATACCCTAATGTAGAAAATTGAATGTATCGCAAAAAGTTGAACAAAATTACCCTGTCAAGTTCTGCTAAACATGTAGGAGACTTCAAGATGCTTATACTTGTGAATCAAAACCTATATATCTCTTTGGCACAAAAAGAAAAAATAGCCTACACAAGCGTTGTGATAGTGCCTTTGAAGGTCGAAATGAGGTCAGATCGTGATTTTGGCACCAAAGAGCGAAATCGTTTTTATTTTCTAATCACCCTGAGTATGCTCACCAAATTTTGTGCTATTTTGAGACTGTGATCAGAGGGGTGTTGATGATGTCCTAGATGAAGCTGCAACCTACTCTAATACCAATTGTTGGAGTTTGAGGTCTATGGAAGCACGCGAACAACACAAGGAAGAAGAAGAAGCTTGGTGCACAACACACAATATTGAATGTATTACCACTAGAATGTACAAAGATAAATGACCCATTAGGTTAATAGGTGTATATACAAGCCAGGGGAAAAAACCTTTGAAAAAGGGAAAAAAGTGCCCAGGTGGTCTTAGTGTGTTCACACACATCACTAGCTAAATACATCAACATTCTTGAATAACCTGGATGTGCAAAAAAGGTTGCATCATGAAAATCATTGATATTTGAGCTTTCAATGGAAACTCAGAAGATATGCATAATCAATTGTTATAATATAAAGATCCATTCTACAAATGAAATTTCTCTTGATACCTCAATCCTCTATTTGCATGCAAAAAATTCAAGATAGGTGCATAAAAAGAGTCATGTTTCAATTCTTCTTGAATTTGATTTAGGAAATCAGAATTTATACACAGAAAGGATATTACATAAAGGTTTTTGACTCAATGCATTAGTGGCCTTATTTTCTTTCCTAGCCAAATACGTAATGTTGAAATCATACATGCTTAATAATTCAATCCAAAACTTTTGTATATTGTTAAGCAATGGTTGTGTGAAAATGTATTTTAGAATTTGTTGATTTGTTTTCAATTCAAACTTAACCCCTAACAATAAATTTCTCTAATGTTGCATGTACAATAGCAAGCATTTCAAGATCACAGGATAATTAAGTTCATGTTTTCTTAATTTTTTGGACTCATATGCAACCAGCCTACCATCCTGTGAAGAACATATCTTAAGAGAGAAGGTGATTGATAAAGAGATTGAAGTCATACATACTTCAACAAAAGATCAGATTGCAGATATGCTAACCAAAATCTTGGATGGACCAAAGCTACAAAGATTTAAAGACATGGCAGGTATAAAGAAGATAGATAAAACCTCAATTGATGATTGAGGGGGAGTTGTTGGTGCAAGTCAACCACCGATTGATCTTTTGGATGAAGACTAGAAGTCAAAGGATGAAGAAAAGATCAACAATTGAAGATTGAATATAGAGTATGTTTAGGAAATGAAGACTTGTATACATATGTACATTAATTTGTAGTTAGCGCACATATACCTTTCGTATGGTCATGAGCTTGTACATATATCCCTATATATACAAGTAAAAAGTCAAGAAAAGTATGAGAGAGCATGTGAAGAGAAGATTTAGAAGTTATAAGATTCATTAGACATTTTAGAAATGAGGAAGATCTCTCTCATCACTCAGATGTTAAACTTTTTAGAGAAGAAGAAAATTAGCACCCGATCTTTTGCTTAGTACTCCTGTTTTTAATCTTTTGTGAAATGCTTTTGTCCAAGTCTAAGTCTATAGTTGATTGACTTCTATACAAGTTTTTATATCCTAATTGTGATCGAGGTGAGAGAATTGAGTGTAGGAACATTTACATGTGTAAATGTGAAGAAGTGAAGTTGCAATAGGCACAAAATTTGATGCTAATCTTTTGGTCAGTTCTCCTTCCATAGTGTAAAGTTTTGAGCAACTAAGCACTCATTCTTTAAGTTGGAAGGTAAGCTACCTATGGCTAAAATGCATTTGAATAACGGGTGGTAGTTTGGGAGAACTATGTGTTAAAAGTTATAGGTGTCAAAGTCGACTGTAGAGAAGTACATTTTTAGACATAGGTGAATTGTTTAGATCATTTCTCAAGATCTACTGAGCTTTTTGAGATGATTTAACTTGGAGAAGGTGTGCAATCATTAGGCGACACTTTGTACAAAGTTTCATCAGAAAATTTACATATTTGATTAGTCAATTTAAGAGTTATGTGCAACAGACTTTTCTGAGTAATGACTCTCTTCACAATTAGTTCAAAATTTTGATAATCTAGTATTGATCCTCAAAATTGGTAAAGGTTTTGAGTTATTCTTGATATAGAGGTGCTCTAACATCAAGTATAGCTTGTTCTTTTGGATATTAACACTCTTATTCAATGAGTGAGGGAGAAGAAGGAAATACCTATCTCCTTATCACTTATCAAGGCTACACAACAAAAGCTATTTTGGACTCAGGTGTGGGTATCACTATTACAACTACCTCCTTATTGAAGTGTTGGGGAAAGCTGACACTCAGACTGATAAGAATGAAGTTACAAATGGCAAATGGCCACATCGAGAAACCTCCAGGATTTTTGGAAGGAATAATTCTTACCACTTGTGGTGTGGAGTTTGAGCATACTTTTGCCATATGTGAATTTGGCAAGAACCATGCATATGAGATGATCTTAGGTATATCGTTCACGAGACAATTGCAAATAGTGCAAGATTGGGGAACCAATCCTTTGTACTTGCAACATTTAGGAGTCAGCACTAAAGCCAATCTCAAGGAATACTCATATAGATACATGCCCCCTATACAATGGAACCCCATCCATAGAGTATCAAATGAAATGGAGTTAGTGCACTCCATAGGATCAGGGTCCTCTTGGATGCAAGAAGATACTCACTTATGGATGTGCAAAGTTGTAGTTGAAGAAGAGAAAAGATTATCTGCATGAGGAGTAGGTACAGAGAAGCAACCAAGATCAGTTCAAGACCCAGCCTATGCACCCATAGTGTTCCCACATGAAGAATTTGAACCTCATGGCTAGGTAGAAATTCTAGCCACAATGGACATTTTTTTCATAGTCTATGAGCTTATACAGCCCACGACATAAAATGCCAGAAGCAATAATCATGTCACCATTTGACAGATCATGAACCATACATCTGTCATCAACAAATTTCACAAGCAAGCCAATCTTGGCTAAAGCTAAAATTGATTATAGATTCTTCTTGATCCCTCGCACAAATAAAGCATCCGACAATGTAAAAGAACTACCATCAATAGTAGTCAAAATTATCTTACCATCTCCCATGATAGGATAAGAGGATTTGTTGGCGCATGTGACAGTATTCCCTGTAGGGGCAAGCTCGAGTGAAGTGAAGAAACTGCACTACGAGGTAATATGTTTGGTTGCCCCACTATCAAATTACCAAACATCTAAGTCTACTATAGACATACATTATTCAGGAGAAGATGGCTCAAAACTACAAATAGTAGTAAACACCTATTCTTCATTCTACACGAGATTAGCAGACTCTATTTTTGGTGTAGAGGCCTCTGCAGCAACCACTCCAGCCTCCTTTTTCTTTGCCTCTTTTTCAAACAATTTTGGATAATTTTTTATGACATGATCATTTGCTTTACAGTACTTGCAAAATAATTTCTGCTTTTTTGTTTTCTTATCATCTCCATCATCCTTCTTTGATTGTGTGGAATTAGAAGATTTTTGCTTACTAATAGAAGAACTCCATTTACCTTTGCCCTTCTAACTATCCAGGAAAGCTTGATTTGCAACACGCATAATGGACCTGTTCTACCTAGACTAATTTTCTTGCAACAAAATAGGGACTAACTCCTCAAATGTTAAGGCATTTGGATTGCCTTTCATCGTCAAACAAAGAGTAGAAGCAAAACTCTGATATGAATTGGGAAGACCATTCAGAACAATCTGTGCAAGTGAACGGTCAGGCAAGACTTGATCAGTAGAAATCAACTGCTCCTTCAAATCTTTGATCTTTGTCAGAAAACTATCCATGGAATCTCCTTCATTCATGTGCTCACTTTCCAATTGTTTTCGGAGGTAAGCAACATGAGCCTCATTCCTTGCCTGATATAAAGTGGTAAGTGTATCCCAAGTATCCTTAGCTATTCTACAAGAGCGAATGTGAGGAATAATGGCACATTTAATAGGCAAGGCTATCAATGCATGTGCTTGAGAAATCTCTACCATCCCAATGAATTTTCTCTATAGTAGGTGCAGTAGAATTCGTAGCACAAACATGAATCTGGAGAATATCACCATCTTCCATGCCATCTGCATCAGCTTCAGTACTTGTATTTGCAGGTGTAATAGGATATTTTTCAACACCCTGCACTATATTCCATATTCCTTTTGTGACCAATACATATGCATCATATAAGCCCATAATGGGTAATTCGTACCATCCAACATATCCTCAACATCCAACGTATGGAATACATCACTACTTTCAACCATGGCCACTGACTAAAATACCCTAATGTAGAAAATTGAATGTATCTCAAAAAGTTGAACAAAATTACCCTGTCAAGTTCTGCTAAACATGTAGGAGACTTCAAGATGCTTATACTGGTGAATCAAAACCTATATATATCTTTGGCACAAAAAGAGAAAATAGCCTACACAAGCGTTGTGATAGTGCCTTTGAAGGTCGAAATGAGCTTAGATCGTGATTTCGGCACCAAAGAGCGAAATCGTTTTTATTTTCTAATCACCCTGAGTATGCTCACCAAATTTTGTGCTATTTTGAGACTGTGATCAGAGGGGTCTTGATGATGTCCTAGATGAAGTCGCAACCTACTCTAATACCAATTGTTTGGAGTTTGAGGTCTATGGAAGCACGCGAACAATACAAGGAAGAAGAAGAAGCTTGGCGCACAACACACAATATTGAATGTATTACCACTAGAATGTACAAAGATAAATGACCCATTAGGGCAATAGGTGTATATACAAGCCAGGGGAAAAAACCTTTGAAAAAGTGAAAAAAAGTGCCCAGGTGGTCTTAGTGTGTTCACACACATCACTAGCTAAATATATCAACATTCTTGAATAACCTGGATGTGCAAAAAACGTTGCATCATGAAAATCATTGATATTTGAGCTTTCAATGGAAACTCAGAAGATATGCATAATCAATTGTTATAATATAAAGATCCATTCTACAAATGAAATTTCTCTTGATACCTCAATCCTCTATTTGCATGCAAAAAATTCAAGATAGGTGCATAAAAAGAGTCATGTTTCAATTCTTCTTGAATTTGATTTAGGAAATCAGAATTTATACACAGAAAGGATATTACATAAAGGTTTTTGACTCAATGCATTAGCGGCCTTATTGTCTTTACTAGCCAAATACGTAATGTCAAAATCATACATGCTTAATAATTCAATCCAAAACTTTTGTATATTGTTAAGCAATGGTTGTGTGAAAATGTATTTTAGAATTTGTTGATCTGTGTTCAATTCAAACTTAACCCCTAACAATAAATTTCTCTAATGTTGCATGTACAATAGCAAGCATTTCAAGATCATGAATAGGATAATTAAGTTCATGTTTTCTTAATTTTTTGGACTCATATGCAACCAGCCTACCATCCTGTGAAGAACATATCTTATCTAACTACTACTTGCATCACATGCAACCACAAAAGGCTTTCCCATTTCTCATATTTTCAATGAATTTTTGTTTTAATGGTTCAAATGGTTTTTGATAAGCATCACTCCACACAAATCCTACATTCTTTTTAGTCAATTCTGTGAGGGTATTAGCTACCTTGGAGAAATCTTTATATGTGCTCTTTCATATTGCACCAATCCTAAAAAACTTCTAACATCCCTTATAGTTTTAGGAATCGACCAATCAACTATTGTTTTCACTTTATCCTGGTCTATATGAATTCCCTCTTTAGATATGACCCTTCGTAGATACAAAAGTTTATCCTTAGAAAAGAAACACGTACTCTTCTTTCCATACAATTTGTTTCTCTAAGAGTTTGCAAAGTCTTCTTGAGATGTATAGCATGTTGAGGATCATCTTTAGAGTATACAAATATATCATCAAGAAATATTTAGATGAATTTGTCTAGGTAATCATAAAAAACATTGTTCATCAAGCACATAAATGTGGCAGGAGCATTCCTTAATCCAAAAGGTAAAACCATAAACTCATAGTGAGCATATCATGTTCGAAAAGTTATCTTGGATATATCCTCTATTTTGATCCTAATTTGGTGATATCCAGATCTTAAGTCAATCTTAATGAATACAATCACTCCACTTAATTGACCTAATAAGTCATCTACGTGAGGGAGTGGGTACTTATGTTTAATTGTTCTTTTATTCCACCCCCTATAGTCAATACATAATCTATAAGAGCCATCTTTCTTCTTCTGAAATAAAAAGGTGCTGCCCAAGTTGAAACACTCGGTTTTATCAAGCCTTTCTTCAAAAGATCGTCTAACTGAATCTTAAGCTCCTTTAATTCATCTATGTTAAATCTATAGGGTGCTCAGAATGGTTCACTCCTTGGATACAAGTCAATGGTGTGGTCAATCTACCTAGGTGGAGGTATACGAAGTAGAACTTTTGGAAATACATCTACATATTCTTTCAAAAGATTTTCTAGATAATTTGGAAGATTTTCATCATTGTCTTCCTCATGCAGATTGTTCACATACACTACAAATGTTCTACAACCATCATGTATACCTCTAATTATCTGCATAGGAGAAATGAGAATAGACTTAGGATTATGCACATTACCTAAAATGTGGATAGATTCACTCTCTTGCCTTAAAGCGATTGTCCTATGTTTGCAATCAATTGTTGTAGAATTCTGAGCTAATTAGTCCATGCCTATGATTGCATCACTCTGTTTCATCTCAGTCACATGAAAACTTCTAGAAAAACACCTATCAAAAAAAGCAAATGTAAGGTTTTCAATGTATCCTTTCGTATAGTGTAGTCGTCCATTGCCATTTTCACAACTCTTATTCTTTGCATATCTAGGGGTATCCCTAAATTTTGTAACAATTGGAAAGATAGAAAACAATGTGTACTACCGAAATCCATAAGAAACTTGATTCTATGCATAGAAATCATACCCAAAACTATAATTACATAAGCCTTTAGGAAAGAACTAGCCATGCAATGTAAAGTGGGGTTAGTGCACTTACCTCCATCATCAATTTTCTCAATTGTTGTACCTTCCTCGATGATGTTTATCACCTTCAATTGTGCAGGCCAAAAGATTGCCTTGTTTGGGCACTTGTATGTTCAATGCCCTTGCTCCCCGCAATGAAAACATATAACAATTATTTTCCCCCACTCGATAAAATCAAGGTCTTGTTGCCAATTGATGGGTTGATGCCTCCTTTGATTTTCCACTTGAGCAGGATTCTTGGCTTGGTTATTAGAAGATGGATTCTTCTTTGAATTGTTTATGTTCATTGCATCAGGTCTCTATGGCCTATCCCCTTGCAATGAATCTAGTTCTATTCGCCTTTTGCAAATTGAACTCCTCCATCTTCTCAAAATTCTTGGCCATCACAACAACATCCAAAAAATCAACACATCGAGATCCCTTCACTTGATAGCGAAGCTCCTCATGAAGCCTTTCAATAAACTTGCTCTTTATAGCATCATCACTAACCTCCAATGCATATTTGTGAAGATGTAGGAACTTCTCTTTGTACTCATCAATAGACAAGATATGTTTGTCACTTTCGTGTTGTAAAAAAATATAGAAATCCATCTTCTTCTCCATATGGTAGTGTGGGGAATAATAGCATTTTTCTGCTTGATCGCTAAATTCCTTCTAGAGATCCAAACCATAACACGTCTGATTCTACATATAGGAGTTCCACCATAGTTTTGCAATGCCACGCAAGTGCGGGATCCCAACTTTTGCCTTGGACTCCTCACTAAATTTTTGAAGATCAAAGAAATCCTTGAGCTCTTCAACCCATGCTTCCAAATCTTTTCCACTCTTCTTCTCACCATCAAAATCATTTAGTTTTGCCTTCTTGAAGTTTAAGGGTAAACTCACCTAGACCCATATCTTCATAATTGCATTTTTGTTTTCCTTTAGGCACAATGCACAGTAGATGTTCCTGTACATTCATCCACTTCATCATTCAGTTCCACAAACAAATTTGTGGCACCTTTCAATTGCTTTCCAACTCGTTCTTTGTGTAATTCTCTAAGAAGCTTTTGAATAAGCTCCTCTTGCTCATAAACCTTTTGTGTCAAACCTTCCATCATTCCAAAGGATCGATTATACTCTGATACCGCTTGTAGCATTTCCTCAATCACAAGCTTCTGACCACTCAAGAATAGTGTAAGAGAAAGAGAAATTTTGATATGATAAATGTGAATCAATTGCTACAATAGCTTTGGAAAATAGCTTCTTGATGAAGCCTCTACCTCCCAACCACCCCCGAGCTATCAAAATCTCATTCACACTCATACTCTCAATCACACTCTCACTCTCACTCTCACTCTCACTCTCACTCTCACTCTCACTCTCACTCTCACTCTCACTCTCACTCTCAATCACAAGGTAATTCTCTGATTTCTGGCTTCTTCCTATTTGATGTGCAGGTCTACTTGTAACATAGTTGATCACTACCCAAAGAAGTGTGTGATCCACCCAATTTAGAAAAAGCCAATTCTCTGCAAAACTTTCGCAAAAAGCATGCACTTGTAGTAGCGCTTTGTTTAGCGATACCTATTAAAAATAGAAGAAATACAACAAAAAGGCATATCCAAAGACATCCATAATTGTGTATGGCAACATGTGTGCTTTAAAATAACATATTGGAATAGAAATAATGAAGCCCTCTTTTTTTCAAGCGCCTAAAAAGATGGTACTTTTCCAAGCCTTATAACTCAAAAATAGTGAGCAATTAGCTTAAGCTTGTGAGACACGCTTTTATTCAATTTTTTGATTTGCACAATAGTCTTAGAGATTATGTAGGTCCAAATCCACCTCCAAGTATCACGTTTGAGCCGTGAAAGTTTAGAAATTCTAGAAAGAGAATAAAATCAAGGCATTTTCTTACTGTAAAGTAAATGTAGAGCCCTAAACAATGTACTTAAAACATGATTCATAAAAATTTTAAAGAGGCACTTTTATTCTCTTATGCATGCTCTACCTTTCTCTCACACATAATTTTCCTAATTCTTTCATCTTCACGTTCAATTTTCAACTAGAAAACATGATGCACATAAGATGTAGAGAGAGAATATAAAACTTGTCATCTCGATTTTTTTCCTAGATGCATAAATTGACCTAATTGTTCATTCTAAGAATTATCCCCAAAATATAATTTGAGAAATTCAAAATGAATTATTTCAATTGTCGAAAGACCTATTACGTTAGCACATATGACAGTATTTTGTATAGGGGTAGGCTCAAGTGAATTGGGGAAACTATGTTATGAGGTAATATGTTTGGTTGTCCCACTATCAAAGTATCAAACATCTGAGTATACTACATACATACATTACTCATGAGAAGATGGTTGTAAATGCCCATTCTTTATTCTGAACAAGATTAGGAGACCTTATTTTGGGTGTATATGCCTTTGCAACAATCATTCTAGCCTCTATCTTCTTTGGATCTTTTGCAGCAAATTTAGGAAAACTCTTTGTGACATGATCATTGCCTTATAGTACTTGCAAAATTGTTTCTATTTTTATGTTTTCTTGTCATCTTTGTCTTCCTTCTTCAATTGTGCTCTTTGGCACTATCTATGCCAACATCAATAATTGTATTTGCAGGTGTAATAGGATGTATTTCAACACCATGCACAATATTCCATAGCCCATTTACTACCAATACCTGACTCATCATATATGCCCACAATGGGTGATTAAGTACCATTTGACTTATTCTCAACAACCAACATAGGAAATGATGTTTAGTGGCAAAGTAGCTAGATGCAAAAAATTGATTGTATCTCAAAACTTTGAACAGAGACAAGATAATTTTTTTGCATACTCGTTGTGATAGTGCATTCAGAGGTTAAAATGAGCTCATGTAAAAATCTGAAACCATAAAGAAAAGCCATTTTGAACTTCTAATCACCTCGAGTATGCTCACCAATTTTCGTGTGATGATTGTGATCAGAGGCGTGTTGATGATGTCCTAGATGAAGTGGCAACCTGCTCTGATACCAATTGTTGGAGTTCAAGGTTTGCGATAGCACATGAACATCACAAGGAAGAAGAAGAAGCTTGGAACACAACACAATATTGAATGTATTGCCGAGTGCCTGTACAAAAAACGAGTGACTCATTAGGGTTCTAAACATATATACAAGCCAGGGGAAAAACCCTCTTAAAGAGGGAGAAAAGTGCCCTGATAGTCTTCAATGTGTTCACACACATCATCCCCAAAATATGTCAACAAAAAGTACAATTACTTTTAAATGCCACTTCAATTCCAAGGAAATATCTTAGATCTTGGAAATTAGAGATCTTAGACACACTAGTGTAATAAGAGCCAACCCAATTTGGTCATAAAAAACATTTAAATCTAGGATTAATGATCCCCCATTGGGATAAAACAGTCCAAATAATTGGGTACCACTTAAGTAGTGAAAGATGTGCCTAACCACCTACCAATGCTTGACACCTTGGTAATGAATAAACTTGCTCATCTGAGAGAGAGAAAACTAAATATCAATTTAAGTTACACATAAGCAAATCAAGCATCCAACAAGTTTATGATAGAAATGCATTTTTAGTGTCATGAAGACTCAATCGTACACCTCCCTCCATGAAAATGGCAATATATTTTTTTTATTCAAGGACAAAACATTGCAATACTGTGTCAATGTTTTTTTTTAAGTAGCATATCATCAACATATACAACAATGATTAGAGATACATCATCTACATGCTTAACATATAGGTGTTTTTGTTCAACTTTTTGAGGTATAGTCAATTTTCTACATCAGGGTATTTAGTCACTAGCCATGGGTGAAAGCAACGTTGTATTTTGTACATTGGTTGTGAGGATAAGTTGAATTGTACTAATTACCCATTGTGGGGATATATGGTACATCATGTATTGGTAGCAAAATGGTTATGGAATATTGTATGTGTGTTGAAAAAAGTCTAACTACACGTGCATGTACAATTGTTGAAAGGTGATGCAGATGGCGTTGAAGATGATGATCTTCAATTTCTTGGATATGATGCCATTCCTCGTGCACCTACTATAGAGAATCATTTTTGGAATGGCAGAGATGCTCATGCCAATGCATTGAAAACTTTTTTGGTCAAACATGCCATTATCCCTCATATTTGCTCATGCAAGACAATGAAGGATGCTTGGGCTACACTTACAACTTTATACCAGACAAGAAATGAGGCATGTGTTGCTTACCTTGCAAAATATTTGGAGAGTGATCATATGAATGAAGGAGATTCTATGGACTATTTTTGACAATGATATAAAATTTGAAGGATGAGTTGATTTCTACTAATGAAATCTTGCCAGATAGTTCACTTGTGTAGACTATTCTTAAAAATTTTCAAGATTCATATCAGAGTTTTTCTTCGACTCTTTGATTGATGATGAAAGGAAGTTCAAATGCCTTACCATTTGAGGAGTTAGTCTTTGTTTTGTTCCAAGAAGATCGGTCCAGGTAGAACATGTCAATCATGCATGTTGCAGATCAAGCTTTATTAGCTATTCAGAAGGGGAAAGGTAAATGGAGCTCATCTACTAGTAAAAAAAATTTGCATATGCTCCACACTTGAAGAAGGAAGACAAAGATGACAAGAAAATAGAAAAGCAAAAATAGTTTTGCAAGTACTATAAGGAAAATGATGATGTCATAAAGAGTTCTCTTAAACTAGCTACAAAAGAGGCAAAGAAGAAAGAGGTTGGAATGGTTGTTGTAGAGACCTCTACACCTAAAACAAAGTCTCCTAATCTTGTTCAAAATGAATGATGGGCATTTACTATTGTTTGCACCTATGAACCATCTTCTCATGAGCAGAGTAGACTCGATTTTTTAGTACTTTGATAGTGGAGCAACCAAACATATTATCTCATAACACAGTTTATTTAGTTCACTTGAGTGTGACCCAACAATGAATACTATCGCATGTGCTAACAACTCCTCTTATCATGCAATGGGAGTTAGTAAGGTCATTCTCATTATTGCTGATGATAGTTTTTTCACATTGTCAGATGCTTCATATGTGTCAGGGATCAAGAAAAATATGTTCTCAGTTTCAGCATTAGCCAAGATTGATTCAGTTGTCAAATTTGTTGATGATAGATGTATAGTTCATGATCTCTCAAATTGTGATGTTATTATTGTTTCTTACGTTTTATTTTGTGGTTTGTATAAGCTCATATATGATGAAAAATCTGTGAATGATTTAGCATGTACAATTCAAGATTCCATTACTATCTTTGATGCAAAGCTTTGGCATGCATGCTTTGTTCATCTGAATTTTGCTAGTTTGCTTCACCTGTAGAAATTTGAAATGGTGTCTTCTCTGACCAAACTTGAGGCACCTTTTAAAAATGTTTGTGAAGGTTGGATTTTGGGCAAAATATAACATTAATCCTTACCAAAATATGGTTCAGTTTGAGCTGCTCATAAATTGCATCTTGTTCAGTGTGATGTTTGTGGTCCTACGCAAACAACTTCATTTGGGAACTACCCATACTTCTTGACTTTTATTGATGATTTCTTAAGTCATGCATGGGTGTATCCATTCAAAGCAAATTTTGAATTGTTCGTGTTCTTTAAACAGTTCTTGCTAATGGATGAAAATCTCTTAGTATGTAAATTGGGCACCCTCCATTTTGATTGAGGGGGGGAATACATGTCTTCTGATTTTAATGCATTTATGGATGAGTGTGGCATAAAACATCAATATGAAATGTTGTATGCACCTGAAAAACATGGAGCTACAAAAAGAAAGAATAGTTCTCCCATGGAAATGGTGAGGTGATGGTCAAAAGTCATGCTTTACCACATAGCTTCTGGCTTGAGGTTGTTATGTGTGCAACATATGTACTTAATAGGTGTCCCGCCAAAGCATTGCAATTCATCACTCCATATGAGGCTTGGGATGGTTGTAAACCATTGTTTTCTCATTTTCTCGTCTTTGGTTGTTTGGTAGATGCACTAGTGTCTGAACAACAACATAGAAAATTGAAGGATAAACTAGTGAAATGTATTTTTGTTGGGTACAATTCAGAAAACAAAGGCTATCATCTATATCATGCTTAGAATAAATATAGCCATGATGTTGTTTTTGTGAAGATTCCATTAATTTTATATACCAAGAAGTTATTATTTAGCTCAAAGGATGTATATGACACTTTGTTGCCTCCTTTTTATAGGTGGACAGTCAAGTGTTGGTCCAAATGAGCGATTTCTCAACCTTTGTAGATTCTAAAAGATGATGCAAATAATTCCATTCCTGATGCAAAACTTTACATGATGCACTTGTTGATGAGAGTGCTAACATGGGAGAGGTTAAAACTATGCATAAATGGTTGGTGTAGACTTTTAGAGACAACAAATTAGATGCAAGCTTGTCATATCATGCTCGTTCAGGCTCTCATAGTGCTTCCTTTGCATCAGATTGCTATGCAATGGCTGTCTTAATCTTTGTGATGAGAATGAGCCTATTTCTTTTGATTATTAAAAAAAATGGATGGTTGCTATGTAATCAGAATATGATGCAATTATGAAGAATGGTACTTGTTCATTATGTGATTTTCCTCCAAGCGAAAACACCATTGGTACTAAATGGGTATACAAGCTGAAATGTATTCCTGATGGAATAATGGACAACAGGTATACAATGATGCTTGTTTCCAAAGGTTATGCTCAAGAGAGAGGCACTGAATATTTTATGAGACCTTTTCTCCCAAAAGCCAAATGATAATTGTTCATAGCATTTTCACACTCATAACTCATCATGGTTGGAATGTACATCAGTTGGGCATTAAAAATGCATTTTCGAATGGTGACTTACATGAAAGAGTGTATGTATCTTAGCCCCATGGTTTTGTGCAGAACGGACATGAAAACAAAGTGTGAAAGTTGAAAAATGCATTATATGGTTTGAAACAAGTACCATGTGCTTGGTATGAGAAGATACATGCCTACTTGCCAGCACAATTTTCTATCCTTTTCTTTGTGTAATCTATCAAACATCTTCTATGTTAATGACCCTAAATCTTTTTTTACTATAAACTTACTTATGTAGTTAAAGATTGCATGTCTTTCTAACATTGTTAGCTTATATCTGCCCCCTATGGATATCCTTTTAATAATGAAGGGTATATATCCTCATCCTTGTGGTTCTTTTCATGTTGTTTCAAAATGTGTATCATTACTAGATGTCCTTCTGACATATCCTTATCTTTGATATGGGCAACATAGTGGGTCTTCTATTGTTATAGAGTAGCTTGACGAACATTTATGTCAAGATAACATTAAGTCATTTGGAGTTTTAGAAAAGGTATATGCTTAGCCTAGTGGTCAAGACTTATGGATAGGAAGGAGGAGGTCTTAAGTTCAATCCCCTCTTGTGCATTGGGGATATTTTTTTATCCAAGAATCTCTAGAGCCTTCCACAAGAATACACATGAGATGACTTGAGTGAGCTCAAGTGCATCGAGACTTAGTTCAAGTAATAGGTACATCTAACATGAGTAGGCTCTAGTTAGAGTTTATTTGTGGTTGCTCATGTGATGGTGGTGGAGGCTGCACATGCCGATGATAATTCTAGCTAACTCACCCTCACTTCATAAAGTTGTATAATAGCTGATTAGGAGTAGAGTTGTATGCCATTTCTTGTGCATTAACAAGGCTATGTCACATCCACATTTTCTTAGCTATATATATTTCAACTACAAATATTAGTCTTGTCTCTTGTATTTACTGTAATAGTTCTAGTTGGCATGAAATCTTATGACCAATCCACTCATAAACTTTGGCTTTTTGTAGAATAGGTATAAAAAGGAAATTAATGGGTAAGGCTGCGTTTCAATCATAGGTCATGTTGAAAGGGGTAGTTCCTAATGCAGTCTTGTAAATATGCTCATAGGACATGATGTAGTTTAATGTCCCACTTAGATATTTGATTGTTCACAAACTTTGTTAGCACTGTACAAATCACCTTGTTAGCACCTTGTGCTTGGACATTAGCTTGTAGCTAATAAGGGGTTGACCTCTTGTACACTACTAGAAATTCATATAGTAATTTATCAATTACTTCATTGATGGAGTGCATATCCCAATCATTCATGATTTCAATTTGAAGTCCAAGAGGTGTAAATATATTTTTCAACAAAACTTTGCAATATTTTGAGCATCAAATTTAGTGGTAGCTTTGGCTTCCACACACTTGGTGAGATCATTGATAGCCACTATGATGTATTCAACATAAGAACCCTTTGTTAATAGATTTATTGGTAAAAAAAAAATCAATGGAACATTTTGCAAAATGCTTAACCCTGTATCATAGGTTATAAGGGCATTTGGTCTCATCACACTTGGTAATTTACCCTTTGACACATGTCACATATCTTCACACATGTCACTACATCCATGTGGAGGTTTGGTAACCAGTATCGATAAAATAGAATCATCTTTGTGATTTTCCCTCTAAAAATATGACCATTATCTAGCACAAGATTTTCCATCTCTATGATAGAGATATATTCCTTTCAATGTATACATATTCTTAGGGAATTATCTCATCCCCTCTTGTACAATCTATCTCAGAGGACTATATGGTTTTTGCACTCTTTTTCTAGTGCTCACTTTTTGATAGGTGTGTCTACTTTTGATACTACCCATTTCTCAAAAAAAAACCTCCTAAAGAGGGAAAAAGTGCCTTGACAGTCCTAAGTGTGTTCACACACATAACTACCAAAATATCAAAAAATCCCCCTGTGAGTGATGTAATGAACAAGGATTCGACACTCATGCATAAAGAAGTGTCAAGCTCCTCCATAAGTAGACCCGTTGTGAAAAGATCTGCAACATTATCCTGTGTGGGCACATAAGCCAAACTGATCTCTCCATAGAGAACATCTCCCTGGCCTAATGGTAGTGCACCTCAATGTGCTCTTTGTGAGCATGGAACACCATGTCCTCACAATAGTCAATGTGCTAGGACTGTCAGTGAAGATGGTGGGGGTAGAAGATTGAACACCCAAGTCAACCAAAAGGTGTCTAAGCCACACACACTCAACAATGGTTGTGAAAGTTGCCCTATACTGAGCCTCACAACTAGAAGTGGCCAAAGTAGGCTACTTCTTGCTCAAACAAGATATGCATGAGCTATCAAGCATGAAGCAAAAACCATCGATGGACACATGAGTGGCATAGTAACCAACCCACTATGAGTAAAAAGGCATGTAAATTTGGTAGTAACGATCCCCCCCTTGGGATAAAACAATCAAAGTAGTCAGGTTCCAGACAAGTAGTGAAATATGGACTTAATCGCCTACCAATGCTTGAAACTTGGGCGATTCATAAACTTGCTCATCTAAGAGATGAAAAACTGAATACTAGACTGAGTTATGCATAAGTAAATCAAGCATCCAACAACCTGTTGATAGAGAACAACATCAAATGCATCTCCAGCATCATGAAGACTCAACCATAGACCTGTTTCCATGGGAGTGGGAATAAGTTTCCAATATTCAAGGCCAAAATAGTACAAAGTTATTCCCCCATCAATTGAATAAACCCCATGCCCCCCAAATCCCACATCTCAAAAGAGGCATGCAAATCAGCCTTAAATTCAGTAATATGCTTCTCATTAGGACTAGTGAGCAAAATGTCATCAACATATACAACAATGATCAAAAGTAAATCATCTTCATGCTTAACATATGAGGTGCTCTTAGCTAGAATGTTCTCAAAACCAAAACAAAAAGTTAGGGGACAAGTGCAAGATTAGGTTGCAAAACAAATAAAGAGGCAAAAGAAGCAAGCTTAATGAAATTTGAGGGAATTAAGTGAGTGAGAAGAAGATCCTAGGCTTGTACAAATTTCAAAGTACACATGCATAGGGATACATTATGAGGCAATGCACAAGGACCTAATAGGATGCCTCATTCACTACACCCTTAGTCCATTACATCACTTTGGAATTATAAGAAAAAAAATGACATGGATTTATCATTTACCTTTTCAACACAATTAGGCAGTCATGTTTGATGCTTAGCTCACAAGGATAATAAAAAAAGTCTACTGATTGAGATAAAAACGAAAATTTTGTACAAGACATGTTACTTGCAAATCTCAACTATAGAACAAGATATGAACGACTCTAAAAAAAAGGACTGATTAATTGTGAAAGACCATCACTCAAAATGTAGATGAAGGAACAAGAAGCATCGACATGCTAAGAAGCTACAACTTATGAAAACTAGCAATTTACTAGAATGACTATACAAAGTCTTCTCAAGGATAATAAGTTTTAGGAAGGGATGAGTGCAGATGTCTATAGAATTTGAACTCATGACCTATTAGCTAGGAGTATGATGGGCTAACCACTTTCCCCAAAAGCCATGGTTGAGGATTACTTCCTAATCCTCCCTCTTAGGCTGTGGTTCAACCATCTCCTGCCCATCATTTCTTGAGTCTAACACTCTCTTCCCTTTCTAGAGATCATTGTCCTCAATGATCTATCCTTGATCTCCCCTTGAATTGATGTCCTCACCCTTGCATAGTCTCTTGAACCTTCTTGTTCTCAACCTTGGTCTCTTGAGCCTTGCCTTTCCGCTTCTTAGCCACTTGCGTACGGACTTGCCTTGCTCTCAACCTTGGTCTCTTGAGCCTTGCCTTTTTGCTTCTTGGCCACTTGCCTACAGACTTGCCTTGCTCTCAACCTTGGTATCTTGAACCTTGCCTTTTCGCTTCTTGGCCACTAGCCTATGGACTTGTCTTGCTCTCAACCTTGGTCTTGTGGGATTTGAATTCATAACCTACTAGCTAGGAGTATGATGGGCTAATGACTTGCCCCAAAAGCCATGGTTGATGATTACTTCCTAATCTCCCCTCTTAGGGTGTGGCTCAACCATCTCCTACCCATCATTTCTTGAGTCTAACAGTGTGAGGAGAGCAATAGATTGCACCCTTTAACTAGACTTGAACAAGATTTAAAAAATATGCTTCTGGTTACAAGATCAACCATACATGGGAAATAATACAAAAATATAGAGATTTTACAAGAAGTCCCACAATCCAAGATTGATAGGTATGGATAGCTAGACTAGATAGGATACAAGAGATCCCACAACTCCATATCGTAGGTATCAAGCAAGATATGTTAATTACAAGTAATCCTTTGAGGGAGATAAGCCAAGTAAAATAAATAACTAATTTGGATCTCATACTGTGATATTAAAAGAGGACAAGACATGACATCATATACTAGACTAGATAAGACTAGAACAAGGACCAAGACAAAGAATCAAAATGGAAATTGGAAAATGAGCTCCCAAGATTGGCATTCGCAAGAATGTCGATGTATGTGGGTAAGCCCTCCTTATATAGTATTTCAAGGAAAATTACAAATTTATGATATCATGGATGATGTTAATAATCTAAACTAGGACCTTGGAATGTTATAATTAGGTAGCATAGAATTCATCTTAGGGTTTTAGCATGTTTCAAATGTGATAGTTGCATTAATTTCTCCAATATGAGATATAGAAATTCACATGAAATCTAGGGTTCAAGAGAGCTTCTTTTCTATCCATGACATCACCTCCTCCTCAAGCAACAGGTTCCATGAGGAGCAACCATGTGACCTTCAGAGATTGGAATTGAATCTTTAGAACCCTTTAGTTTTTGTAGAGTTCATGGTATATGGTATTAGAACATGATGATGATGATGATGGATATCCATGATGAAACTCAAAAGGGTTTCTAATATATCTAAGTGCAGAATCAAATTGCATGATTCTCATGATGGGATGTATTCATCTTTTGACTATGATGATGATCCCTTTGATATGGGATGGTGATTATAGAACTCCTAATTCCAACTTGTTTCTTCTTCTTAGGACATTTGAATACCATATGATCATGATATCCACAACAAAAACATAATCCAATGTCTCTCTCATGCTTTCTTTCCCATGGTGTAAGTTTCATGACCTTGATGTCATCCAATCGCATGGGATCTGGTTGGGATTCTTTCAACATATATTTTTTAGGGTGTGAGGCAAACATATATTCCCGATCTTGAATAGAAGTCTTCTTTTTTTTCTTTCTCTCAAAACTATTTAACTTGATTGTTTGGTTCATGAATTCATCCACAATATTCATCTTGGGCATGGTTAACATGAGGTCCTTGATATCGTCACATAAGCCCCATTGAAATTGATTGATAAAATAATCCTCATGTATATTCTTCACATCAATGGTTGCACTTCATTGGTCCTCAAAGATTGATGGTTGAGAAACTTGGGTCGATCATCTTCATTCTTCAATACATCTTCATATTGAACTTCGTTTTCCTCGAAAACTTGATTCTCACATTGAATTTCTTGCTTGATAGCCTTATCTAAAGTATTTAGGTGAGACAAAGGGAATAAATGAACCTTTATTTCATCGTTGAGACCACTTTGGAATTGATTAACTAGATAGTCTTCTTGATATGTGGATCCTTGAAATAAATTTCTTAAGTCTGCTGTAGATTTTGCAACTAAGAGATAATCTTGTTGTAACCTCCTTTCAAAATATTTGATTTTAGAATTTATATCTTTCAAAGTAAATTCAATATTTTTTACTATGGATATGCAATTCATCATTCTTGACACGAAATTGTGGGATAGTCTTGCCAAAATGTCAGGAGAGTACTACGTTGTGCCCTCTGACTAGACTTGAACAAGATTTTGAAAATATTCTTTTGATTACAAGATCATCCAAACATGGAAAATAATACAAAATATATAATTGTTATAAGAAGTCCCACAACTCGAGATTGTAGGTATGGATAATAGACTAGACAAGATACAAGAGATCCCACAACTTGAGATCATAGGTATGAAGGAAGATATGTGAATTACAAGAACTCCCTTGAGGGAGATAAAATACATAAAAGAATTAACTAGACAAGATCTTGTACTATGAGATTACAAGCAGAGAAGATGGGATGTTCATATACTATACTAGACAAGACTAGAACAAGGAGCAAGTCAAGAAATCAAACTAGAAGTTGGAAGTACTGACTTGGAGATCACAACTCCTTGAGCTCCCAAGATTGGCATTGGCAAGATTGAGGATCTCTGTGCCCAATCCCTCCTTATATAGGTGTTCAAGGGCAGTTATGAATTGATGATGTCAGCAATATGAATTAAGACCTCCGGATGTCAAAATCAAGTACGTTGACAATATAGAAAGTAACATGAAATCTAGGATTCAAGAGAGTTTCTTTTCATGATAGCTAGAAGAAATGTCCAAAGAGAAGAGGGATATCATTGATTGTCTAGGGATTATGCGCTCCAAAATTTTCTCATTAACTTAGTCAAGAATTAAGCACTATCATACATAAGAATTAGGAACCACAAGTACTATGGAAACCATACGTTGTAAACACTTGATAGGCATGCTCTTTGTAATAAAGAGAGAAGTGTCTTCTCTGAGTGTTTCTCACAACTATTACTTGTAAATATCTTCTCTAATCAATTAGTTTCGAAGTTGTTATGTGAAAATAAATATACTACATAAGAGAATAATTATGAGAAAAGATTCCTAAATGCTTCCCAAACCATTTTGCTTTCTTGTTGTGATTGTGAACGTCATAGGTTTCACAGTGGAATCAATTTTGTTATGGATAGTAATGATCTGTAAGTCACATAAGCATGGAATCAATTTTGTTATGTTATAGTAATGATTTGTAAGTCACATGAGCATGGTGATACCTATGAAGAATTGAAGATAAATCTCGCTTTGCCTCTCTAAGGATAGAGGAGGGGGGAAGTAAGAGGAAAAAGAAGAAGAAGAGTTGTGCTACTATCAAATGCATGTTGCCCTTTAGATATTTGCAAACCTCTTTTATAAAAGAGATAGTGAAAGGGAGATAGAATGTATCCCACTCTCGAGGATGAGAGAAGCTCTCCTCCTACACAAAAGGATCGAAGGCATGTTGGCCTTTAAATACATGGAAGGCTGTTTTATGAAGGAAATACAGAACGGAAGATCGTATGGATCCCTATGTTGATGGCCATGACGAACTTCAGCCATTTTCCGTTTGCCTCTCTCCCCTTGAGAGATTGAAGGGAGGGAATGAAGAACTTAGAGATTCAGTAAGAAAGAGGAGGAGGCGGAGAAGACTGCGCCTGCAATGACAATAACAAATGGCCATTTGTTTTCTGATCCTTCGTCGTCCACACTTTTTCCCAAAGAAAACACATTGAATTACTCTGGCAGGACTCTATTCGTAGAGCAGAAGGTCGTGCCTCTTAGAATCTCCTGTGCGGAATCGGAAATCATCAAGGTCCCACCGAAGAAAGATCATATCACGGACATGATGGGGCCAAACGTTAATGTCCTCGATCAATTTTTCACATTATCCTCATTGCCCTCTGATAAAGCTACTATTTCAACACTTATTCGTAAGTGTGGAGACGCTGGGGTTCTATCAGAGGGTAAGCGTCTTCATAGTCACATAATGAGTGTCAGTTCTCTCGCAAATGATACATTGCTCGGAAACCTTCTTGTACAGATGTACAGTAAGTGTAATTCTTTAAATGATGCGTTGGGTGTGTTTGCAAATATCCACCATAAGAATGTGTATTCTTGGGCTCTTATTCTAGGAGCTTGTATACAACATGGAAAAAGAACATTGGCTCTTGAACTTTTTCATCAACTGCGAACAGAAGGAGTGGTTCCTGATAAGGTCACGTATGTTACAATTCTTGATGCATGCGACAGCAGTTTCATGCTTTCGGATGGTGAACTAATACATGCCCAAATCATAGAGGATGGGTTTGAGATGGACGTGTATGTTGGAACTGCTCTTTCAAGCATGTATGGGCGGTGTGATGCTTTAGATGCTACATTGCTCATGTTTGAGAGAATACCATCAAGGAATGAAGTTTCATGGAATGCCATCATTTCAGCATGCGTCCAAGCTGGAGATAGAAGAAGAGCACTTCAGATCTTCCAAGTTATGATGCAAAGAGGCA